>OV651817.1:610766-875766 GCA_927349885.1 Psylliodes chrysocephalus | reverse complement strand
AATATAATATAATATAATATAATATAATATATAATATAATATAATATAATATAATATAATATAATATAATATAATATAATATAATATAATATAATATAATATAATATAATATAATATAATATAATATAATATAATATAATATAATATAATATAATATATATAATATAATATAATATAATATAATATAATATAATATAATATAATATAATATAATATAATATAATATAATATAATATAATATAATATAATATAATATAATATAATATAATATAATATAATATAATATAATATAATATAATATAATATAATATAATATAATATATAATATAATATAATATAATATAATATAATATAATATAATATAATATAATATAATATAATCGCTGTGTCTAGGTACACGCTAACTTGTACGCAAATCTAAAAGTTAGATACACGCGAAACGTCATCAAGCCGATGATGTCATTATTTAGCGTGCGCAAATATTGTATTTTTGGTACACGCTTACTTGTACAGTAAGTGTCAGTGAGGTTATGTATGTTTGTTATTTAATCGGGTTGTGTTTACACTTTAGAATATTAATTAGTAAAAAGATTTCTTATTTTTTGATTTGTTTAGTGTTTGTTTGAATTTATTATGCAGTATGGACAATTATTTAATTCTTTTAATGAGTTTAACAACATTTTAAAACAATATGAAAAAGATAACAGACAAAAATTTGTGATTAAGGGTAGCAGAACTATTAAAACGGCTGAAAGGGTGTTAAATCGTAAATTAAAGGAAGACCTTAAATATTACGAAGTTCAATATAATTGTGTTCATGGTGGTGCAGTAAGAAGACGTGGAAAAGGCAATCGTAAAACAAGGTAAAAATTACCTACTAATTTTATTATTGTCAATTTGTTATTCTGTGAATTTAATCGATATACATACCTAATTATTTAGGAATCTTCGGTACACCCGTGTTGAATGTGTATTTTATGTATGTTTAAGAACTTACAAAATGAATTGTCCAGCCATAATCAAAATTCGGGCTACTAAGACAGGTGATTTTTTCCAAATTAAACAATTAGTGGAGAAGCATGAAAATCATGAAATGTCAGAAGTAAGTGTAATATGTACTTTTTTGTATTTTTTTATTTTAATGGTTATTTGTTATTTTATAATCCTCTCTCTTTCAGGTGGTGTACGATTATTTGCCATCAAACCGTAAGCTAAACTCTAATGAACAAAGCACTGTCGAGAATTTAATGGATGTCCGTGGGAATAAAAAGCTAATTCAACAAAAAATATTGTGTTCAACTGGAAATTGAGCACAATGAAAGATCTATCAAACATTGCATATGGTATGAAAAGTGCTAGTAATGATTTAGAACATGTAGTAAATGAATTGAAAGATATTTACAGTGAGTTACTATTATAGATATAATATACTTATACTTATATAGGGTGTCCTGAAATTAGACGGTCATATTTTAGCAGCGTAAACTACATGCTAAAATAGGAGTAAAAGTTCATTTAAACATAGGTCTGAAAACGTTTCGTTTTCAAGATACAGGGTGTTAAAAGTTAAGTCCTGATGACACATTTATGTAAATATTTTCTAAACGTTTATAGATAAATAAATGAAATTTGGTACAGATTCTAAACTTTTTACGTTATATTTAATGGGCTAAACCCCAGTTTTTGATCACCTTCATAGACGGGTTAATTAGGGTAAAATTAGTTTAAATAAATAGTTTAAACGTCTACAGTTTTAGAAATAAATTCTCATCAATCGTTTTATTGGGCCAAGGCCAACCAAACCATTTGGAAAAAAACAAGATTGTATATAAAATAAACATTTAAAAATCAATTAAAATTAAAATTTCTTTATTCGCCGGTTTTCCAGACTGAAAAAATAAATAAAATATTTGATTCCACAGGCCTACTAATTTGCACTTTCGAATAAGATATTATGAACTTATCATGAAATTTTCAAATGCTTTTCTCTTGAAAATTGTGCGTCCTAAAATGTGTCATCAGAACACCCTGTATCTCGGAGACGAAACATTTTCAGACATATGTTTATATGAACTTTTACTTCTATTTTAGAATGTAGATTAAGCTGTTAAAAGATGACAGTCTCATTTCGGGACACTCTGCATATATATTTATTTTACATTTATTTTTTTAGAATGCAATGTTCACATTTTACATGATTCTGTAAACCAATTTAAAGCTCTATATTTTTCAACTGATTCCATGAGAAGAGCAATTAAATCCTGGCCTGAATTTGTCTCTATAGATGGTACCTATAAGTTATTAAATCTAGGATTTACTGTGTTTGTAATGATAGTTGAAGATTCGAATGGTCAGAGTGAAATCGCTGCTGTGGCCCTAACTGCACACGAAGACAAAGAAACATTTTCTTGTTTTATGAATATTTTTAAAGAAGAGAATTCTATTTGTGTAAATCAAATAAAATGTTTTATGGGCGATAAGGATTTACTACAAAGAAATATGATCAAAGAAATTTTTCCTCACGCCCAAGTATACAAACTATGCCAAAAGACATCTTGGACTCAAATATAACTGGTTTGTTGAGCTTTAAAATTATTGTTAAAATAAACTTACATAATTAACAATATTCCTTCTTCTCTAGCTGATGTTAATGAGATTTTAGTAACTGACGAAATGTCTAATATAGAAGTTGAATTCAAAGATCTAATGGAAGAACAAAATAACAAGGACATTTTATCTGTAAATGGACATGGTCAACTAACTATACCAAAAGACATCGTAGACTCAAATATAACTGGTTTGTTGCTTATTTGATATTATTGTTAAAATAAACTCATATAATTAACAATATTTTTTCTTTTCTAGATGTTAATGAAATTTTAGTACCTAACGAAGAAAAAATTTTTACTGAAAATTGGCAAAAAATCGAAAGGAAATGGGGAATCAGTTTTAACTATGGAAAGCATCGAAAAAATCAGAAGTAAGATTTTCATAGATACGTTTTATTTGTAATCGCTATAAATTATTATTTTTTTTAGTAATAAGTGAAATAGTATTACCGCCCAAAATTAAAATAAAAGGAAGACCTAAAGGAGCCGATCAAACCGTTATTGGATTAAAGCGAAGACGAACTAAAAAATTATTTTCTGAGCTTTGACAATAATAATTGTCTTATGTATAAAAATTATTTTTACAGTATTTTGTACATGTCATTTCAACTAAATGTATATTTTGCTAACCTGAATATATATTTTTTTCTACTCCTATACTATAAGTTATTAAGACGACTCTATGTGAACCGGCGTTGAAGAAAAACATAACCTCGAAATTTTTATCAAAAATGAGGGCGGAGGGAGGGAAGGGTTTTTTTTATTTCTTTATATTTTATTTTTTATTCATTTTATCAAAAAGGTCTTGCGGGATTTTTATATAAATAGTAAATTTTGCAATGTTTTTTAAAGTCACAGTTATTAAATATATGGTTTAAAAGTATAAACTAGACATTTTAAGTTAAAGTTTATTTACAAAATCTCCACTAACTATAAGAATTTAGACGGCAAATATTTAGATAATTACATATATGAAAGTAATTATTCTGGTGTTGGATTGCGAATTTCCATTTTCCTCAGATATTTAGCATCAATTATTTCGGGTAGGAGACAGGTGTAGTAAAATTATTATTAATACATGATTGTTGCATAATATACTATATACACATTGATTTATTACAATTAAATTTGAGACATCTCAATAGTTCTGCTACCCTTCCCTTACTCACAAATATTTATCTATCAAACGAACACTAAACACACCAACAAAATTGAAAAATTAGCGTGTACCAAATATACAGTCATAGAGCACGTTAAATAATGACGTTATCGGCTTGATGACGTTTCGCGTGTACCTAACTTTTAGATTTGCGTACAAGTTAGCGTGTACCTAGACACAGCGTAATATAATATAATACTAATACTGCCCTTCAAACAACCCTTTCACAAATTTTAAATATTCTGCAAAATAGCCTGCGAAATAGCCAAAATGAGAACAGAAGATGCTTCAATTGCGGAAGAATCAGACACCTTCAAAAAACCTGTCGAAGCAGGGCTCGTTCTATGAACCGAGATTCGGAGAATAATACCAGAAATTCACCTAAATCAACCTCCCGAAGCCCTGTTCTAGGCGAGATATCAGCAACCGTACAGATTGGTAATACCCTGATAGAACACTTATTTCTGGTGGCCGATATTAAAGATCAGTGTGTCCTGGGTATGGACATTATACAAAATAAGTTTATCATCGACCTTCATAACAAGATTTTGGTAATTCGAAACGAGGAAATTGTCCTAAATTCGGAAGGAAAGACTCAACCGATAAAGGTCCTAGTAGAAGAAGACATAGAAGTACCCCAAAATTCTGAAGCTGTCTCGGCGAGAAATCACACAACTTGCATGTGGGCATTGTAGAAAGTGAAGAATCCGTGAGTGACGGAATTCTGGTAGCTAGATGTATCGTTAACGTTGATCAACTAATTCCAGTAAGGGTTGCCAATTTAACGAAGAGACCATTCAAACTAAAGAAAGGACAAGCAATAGGGCTCTGTACACCGGTGGAAAACATAATCAAGTGCGAAGACCGTTCCACGGAGAAAGCCACCACAAGTAGCTCAGTTGACGCCAGCTTCGTAAAACAGCTAGTTAAAAATTACCTGACAGCTGAAGAACTTAGAAAAGTCAAAGAATTCATCAACACCAACTGTGACATTTTTGAGACAGGAAAATCTACGGGGCGTACCAGTCTTGTCCAGCATAGGATTTATACAGGCGATGCAAGGCCAATACGCCAAGCACCTAGAAGACTTCCATTTGCTAAACAAAAAGAAGTAGCAAATATGATACAGGACATGATGGCAGCAAATATCATTAAAGAAGCTTCTGGTCCCTGGTGCTCACCTGTGGTCCTAGTAACTAAAAAAAGACGGATTTACTTGTTTCTGTGTAGACTATAGAAGATTAAATCAGATAACACAGAAAGACAGCTATCCACTCCCCCGAATAGACTACACACTAAACACTCTATCAGGTGCAAAATGGTTTTCCACGCTAGACTTGAAGAGCGGATACTGGCAAGTAGAGGTACATCCTAACGATCGAGACAAAACTGCTTTTTCAACTGGCAGCGGATTATACAGATTGTAATGCCCCAGCTACCTTTGAACGTCTAATGGAAATGGTTTTGAAAGGATTAACCTGGAAAACTTGTCTAGTATATCTCGATGACATAATGATCATGTCAAAAACTTTTGATGAACATCTACTACAGTTCATCAAATTTCTAGAGGCTTTCGACGGCTAGACAGAGAAAGCACTACTGACAGGCATCCCGACGGATTTACGCAATGAAAGTACACTCTGCGCATCAAGTATTTCACTATTTCATTCAGACGTAAATGTCAGATGTAAATTTCGCTAAAACATTTCTTTTATTTTCGTTTGTGTTTTTTGCTCATTACAGTTTAATAGAACCTAAGTATGGAGTTTAATAGCAAATTAAGAGGCCGCGTGATTAACAGTCAATCTCGCGAAATAATAGCTAATGTTATAGAGTTTATGAGAAGAGAAGGAAACTTTAATTCACCTTCAATACCATTTAAAAATGTAAATGATCGTGTTGCTGCAGCCACAGGAGTATCTAAAAACACTGTCGTCCGCATTTCTGGAGAGAAAAAAAGAATCGATAACCGTGAGATATCGGAATTTTCATCACCAAGAAAAACCATTAAAAACCAAAAACAGTTAATGATATAGATGAAGCTGCACAAGAATCAAATTTTATTTTTTTATTATTAGATAGCTATTTTTGTTTCTGAGTTGTGTTCATTTACAGGCTCAATTTTTTTCCGTTTCTCCTTTTTGATTTTATATGGGGTTTCAAGTTGTTTTTGACTTATTTCGACGTAAATCACAACAACACACTTTTTTAATAAAGCAAACAAGTGTTAAGAGGTATATGTACGTGTAAACTACAATTACAAAAAATTGATATGAAACCCATGAAACCACCAACAAAAATGTAAAGCTAGCTTCCGTACTAGAACATGGTGTCATTCGTCGAGATAATTTATCGTTTTGTTTAATAGATCAAGAAATGTAAATATTCCCCTGTTATTTTTTATAAAATTATAAGAGAAATAAATTTTTTTCTAAATAGTATAGTTTATTATTTTGTAGAAAAACAAAATTTCGAAAATTTTAGTAATGTTTCAGAAACAACCGTTATTAATAATAGGTACCATTTTCCTTAATAAGGTAGAAATAAAATATAAACTATTTCCACGATTTACAAAGGCCTACAAAAAAATTATAGGTATTTTCCGCTATCCTATAAAATTTATATTTTCTGACTCAATTTCAAAAGGTTGAAGGAATTCCAAAACACCTTTTATGGCATAATAATTATTTTCAATTCTACATACTATCTTTAGCTGCTTTTAAAAACGTTCTAAGAAAGTCCAATCAGACCAATTTAATCCCTAAACTATTCCACACTTTTAAAATTTAATTACCTAAAAATTTTAAAAACTATTTAAAATAACTTGTTTAGCAGACTGTACAATAGCTATCTTAGTCACACGTAGCGCGTTCTCTGTCTGGGCGTCGAACACCTCTAGAAATTTGATGAACTGTAAATTGTGAAGTATTTGACAAATTAAGAAATGCCAATCTAAGGCTCAATCACAATAAATGTTCACTATTCCAGTCGGAAGCCTATTATCTGAGTCACATTGTTTCCGCAGAAGTAATCAAAACTGACCCAGAGAAAATTACAGCTCTCAGAGATTGGCCGAAACCAAAAGACAAAAGAGAAATTAGAAGTTTTCTTGGACTTTGTTCATATTACCGAAAATTCGTCAAAGACTTTGGTCAAATTGCTAAATCCCTTTATCGACTAACTGAAAATAGTAGCCTATTTGACTGGACGCCGGATTGTCAAAATGCCTTCACAGAGTTAAAAAAAAAACGATTGACCACAGCACCCATCCTAGCATACCCTCGAGAAAAAGGACAATTTATTTTAGACTGTGAAGCTTCCCAACACGGCGTGGGCTCCGTGCTATCCCAAGAACAGGAGGGGGAAGAGAAAGTAATCGCTTACTTTAGTAAGACCTTGGGAAAAGCAGAGAAGAATTATTGCGTCACCAGGAAAGAACTATTAGCCATTGTCAAAGCCCTTGAACACTTCCATACTTACCTTTTTAACAGAAGTTTTATCATTAAAAGTGACCATAGTGCCTTGCAGTGGCTGATGAATTTTAAAAAACCTGAGGGACAGTTGTGTGTAATATAATTCTCTATAATTTTTATCCTATACATAATTTCTCTAAAATGGACCGTATTCGAGATATTTGAGAAAATGTGTAAATTTCGAAATTTGAAGAAAACTCAAAAACGGATAAAGAAAAAAATATTAAATTTTAAACTTAAGTTTTATTTCGGCCTGACGTGAAATGATTAGATTTTGGACAAAGTCGGAACATCTAGAGGGGTACTTTATGGGAGGCCGTTTTTATATTTTATGGAATATATCTGTTATTTATGTTCAAATAAAAGTTACTTCTAATATTATTATCTATAATTTTGGCTTTATGTAAAAATTTCCTGAAAAGGTCCGTATTCGAGAAATTTGACAAAATATGCAAAATTCTAATTTTTATGAAAATTGTTAAAATAAAATTTGTTTGCGATATCGATCTCTATAATTTTTGTTTATACATGATTTTTCTAAAATGGACCGTAATGGAAAAATTGTAGGAAAAGTGCTAAATTTAAATTTTTCAGTATTTTCGTTTTCAATGAATATCTATAGAAAAATGTTTCGAGGTAGATGTATGTGGAAAATGTATATATTTAGTTTATCCTCCTCTAAACATTTATAGAGGTGCTGCAATAGGTTGTACAAAATAACCGAAAAAAGCCTGTAATAACTAGATAGGAAAGTCATGTGTTGGACACATCAGTTTTTTTTTGTATGTTGCCGGCTGGCTTTAAAGCTTTAAAGTCACAATATATCTCTTGCTCGTACTATACCATTTGGGAACGCGAGACAGAAGCAGGAGGCAGAGGCAAGCGACCGCGTAACACGACCGAAATGCGTCTCTTTACCTCTTAATCACATGTAAATAAATGAAGCACGTTTGGGACAGAGCAACCGATACAAGAGGCACCAATATCACTTTGAACACGTAACCGTAAGTGCATCGTTCGTCTGTCGCGGTCACTTGCATCGGTCTGGCGTTCCCAAATTGTACCATTTTAATTAAAAGGACTACTTACAGGGGTCCCATTTATAATACAGAATATAACTACCAAAATAGCAACTCTTAAAATAATCATAGTTGCAATAAATTTAATTTTTAATTTGAAAATAAACCACGTACAAAAAAAAAATTAACAATATCGAAAAAATAAAGATCATAGATAATATCATTGGCGTAGATATAAATTTTGGTAAACATAGTTTGTCTATATCATTCGTTATAAAATTAAATAGAAATAAATGTTAATATATCAAAACGCTATATAGGGAATTGAAGTATGACACGAAACATAAAAGTGACATAGAGCAAAAAAATAAGAAAATTAGATTGTTGAAAATAATAAAATTATAGATTACTCACTCAATTTTCATAATTTTGAGAATAAAAAAGATTAAAATTATTATCTCTATATTTATCAATTATCTATCTGGTGAAACAAAAACAAGTTTTTGACCTAATTATTATTAAGCACTTTTTAATAAATGAGTTAAAAATATCCTAAAAATCTCATCACACCATTTCCGGGAGCAGCCTACTGCATCTAATATAATCTCTTTATCAAATTTATATAGTATTTAAAAGCATTTGCCTATATATGCGTTTTTAAGATCAAATTTAAACAACACATGACTTTCCTATCTAGTTATTACAGGCTTTTTCCGGTTATTTTGTACAACCTATTGCAGCACCTCCATAAATGTTTAGAGGATAAAATAAACATATACATTTTCCACAAACATCTACTTTTAGAAAAATCATGTAAAAACAAAAATTATAGAGATCGATATCGCAAACAACTTTTATTTTAACAATTTTCATAAAAATCAGAATTTTGCACATTTTGTCAAATTTCTCGAATACGGACCTTTTCAGGAAATTTTGACATAAAACAAAAATTATAGATAATAATATTAGAAATAACTTTTATTTGAACAATTTTTTTCTCCAAACATAAATAACAGATATATTCCATAAAATATAAAAACGGCCCCCTATAAAGTACCCCCAGATGTTCAAACTTTGTCCAATATTTAATCATTTCACGTCAGGCCGAAATAAAACTTAAATTTAAAATTTAATGTTTTTTTCTTTATCGGTTTTTGAGTTTTCTTCAAATTTCAAAATTTTAACATTTTCTCAAATATCTCGAAAACGGTCTATTTTAGAGAAATTATGTATAAAATAAGAATTATAGAGAATTATATTGCAAACAACTTTTGTTTAAACAATTTTTATAAAAAAGTATTTTTTTACATTTTGTCAAATTTCTCGAATACGGACCATTTTAGGAACATTTGTAACAAAAATTTTAGATAATAATATAACAAGTAACTTTTATTTAAAGAATTTTCTTCTCCAAACGTAAATAACAGATATATTCCATAAAATATAAAAATGACCACCTATAAAGTACCTATAAGTTTAAAATTTGGTGTTTTTCTGTGTATTGGTACATGAGTTATGCGACACACAGACACACAGACACACACACACACACACACACACACACACACACACACACAAACACACACACAAACACACACACAAACACCCACACAAACACACACACACACACACACACACACACACACACACACACACACACACACACACACACACACAGACAGCACACTATATCCCTGGCATATGCCACCAATCTGCCTATTTGCCAAAATATATTGCAATATTTATGGAATATTCACAGAATATATTTCATATTCTACATTCTAGAAAGATATTCCAGGCATATGAATTTTTTATATGCTCTGCATATTCATTTTTCATATTGTATAGATATCTCTGTAGAATATTACATTACATTTAACTATTTTGTTTTATTATTTACAAGTACAAATGAAGACATAGTTAACAGGATCATCCTTCTTTTGTTTATAGAGACTTAAATTAAACAAAAACGTGAACTTAGAAACTTTGGAATGTAACTCTTTAAATCATGCAAACCTATTTTCAATTAATAAAAATTATCAAACCTCCGAGATCAAATTATCTTTCTCTTCAGAGATAAAATAAGTATGTATAGTTTTCCTATAATGTAGACAAGAAAAGGACAAAAGAATGATTCGCCTAGTACGTATTGGTAGTTGGTAGTAAAAATTACCTAATAGTGTCTTATTAGCTCCACTCATAATCTAGCTTATCGTCGAACGTAAGTCTTTGTTACACGGGAAGTTAGATTGTGAGGAATATTTTTTATTCATTATACCCTGGTCAAATACTCTAAAAGATGAAGGCCACTAATGAAAGAAAAAAGAAGAATATGATACATAACCAAACATTGTCAGATTCGCTAGAGACGTGATGGAGTTTTAGTTTTTTCTCACGATATACCCACGTCATATGCCATGGAGGATATGGCATATCCATGGAATACAGGAGTATGCAGTTGAGATATGCATTGAATATTCATGCAATATTTTTGTGCTGTCTGGACACACACACACACACACACACACACACACACACACACACACACACACACACACACACACACACACACACACACACACACACACACACACACACACACACACACACACACACACACACACACACACACACACACACACACACACACACACACACACACACACACACACACACACACACACACACACACACACACACACACACACACACACACACACACACACACACACACACACACACACACACACACACACACACACACACACACACACACACACACACACACACACACACACACACACACACACACACACACACACACACACACACACACACACACACACACACACACACACACACACACACACACACACACACACACACACACACACACACACACACACACACACACACACACACACACACACACACACACACACACACACACACACACACACACACACACACACACACACACACACACACACACACACACACACACACACACACACACACACACACACACACACACACACACACACACACACACACACACACACACACACACACACACACACACACACACACACACACACACACACACACACACACACACACACACACACACACACACACACACACACACACACACACACACACACACACACACACACACACACACACACACACACACACACACACACACACACACACACACACACACACACACACACACACACACACACACACACACACACACACACACACACACACACACACACACACACACACACACACACACACACACACACACACACACACACACACACACACACACACACACACACACACACACACACACACACACACACACACACACACACACACACACACACACACACACACACACACACACACACACACACACACACACACACACACACACACACACACACACACACACACACACACACACACACACACACACACACACACACAGAGAGAGAGAGACATCATCGCGAAAATAGTCAAAACGGATTCAGGGGACCTCAAAACGTAAAAATCCGTCGAAAACTCGAGGTCGAAAAAAATCATGATTCCTATACTTTCCTTATATCTGTATACAGATAGGAAAGTAAAAATGATCCACCTATGTTAGGCAAGAGATCACCGATAATAATAATAAAATGACTATTCATTTGATATTATTTGTTTTTAATGATTTTTAAATTTGAATTTCCTTATGTATGTGCATATACTTGTATCCTGTTTCAATTTAAAATAATTAGTTCGTTTTTATAAAAAAATGCATATAATTACAATAAATCATCATGTTTTTATTTACTATGTGTCTATACGCTTAAAAATCTTGGCTATGGCTGTATGCGCTTCTATGTATGATATAATTTGTTAAATAGAAGGTGATTCAAATACAACCATTGTAAATAAAATCAATGCAGTTCACCACAAGGTTAAATTCAGAAATTTTTGAACTTGTTGGATCTTTCCATCTCTAGGATTTAGATAACAAATTCAATTTTGGTATTTACAGAAAACCCATCTAGAATGATTAAATACTGTTTTCCCAATTAGTGAATGGTTACATCGGATGCAGATACTTGCGATTTTTTAGTCGTGCGATGTCGTACGATGTCGGACATAAAAACAAACTAACTGATTTAAAGGTGTGCGGTTACATTAACTGCGTTTTGGTCGGTTGATATCGTACGATGTCGGCCGACTAGGCGAGAAGAACAAACGCGTTTGTTTTTCTCGGCGACATCGTACGATATTAACGATATATAAAACTGACACCTGTGGCACATTTAATAATAATTGAGAAGATGTTGTTAAAAGATTTATTTAAAATTTATTTAACCACACAATCGTACGACAAACGGTCTTACGACATCGCACGAATCCGCATCCAGTGTAACCATTCACTTATCCTTATCAATATAAAATGTAATCTTTTTATTGATATAACCACAGACTTCTTTAAATTCCGTTAAATAGAGCCAATAGTCTAAATGAGCTAAATTTAATTAAATAAATTGCCTTTAATAATGGATATAATCCAGATTTATTTCAAATTCAAATTATTTAAATTAAATAAAAAAACTTCAAATGAAATATGACAATACAGGTATCTATATTACCAACTGAATTGACGCTAAAAGCAAACTTGTCAAATTTTAAATATAAGGTATAGTCCATACAAACAATAAGTCAACTACAAAGAAATACCGATAATGGAAAAAAAAGTTCGGCTTCCGTTTGAAGATGCTTCAAAAAAAAAATTCACTAAATATTATGTATGAATACATCTAAAAAGGAGTCTCTACCAGGAGTATGTCACTATTATGCCCCTGGACGATAGTAATACACTTATTTTAATACTAAAAATTATTAACTAAACTCCGAATTGGAATATAGTAGTCCAGTTTATTATTTCTCTCTACGCCGCTGAAATGAACCGATAACCTGTGTAGACAGACTGGAATATCGTGTCGTGCGGCATTGTAGTCAAAAGTATCCGCAAAGTAAGAAGAAGCCAGTGTCGTCGCATCGTTAAGTCAGTTTATTATTTAATTTAATTGGTTGGAGTATTTTAAACATATTACAACATATTTCAATTTTTACGATTTATTATATAAAATAGATGTAATAAATAATTTTACAAAGCGAAAAATAGATTAATAATCAATCAATTTGAGGATTCGATTATGAACAGTATACCTACAAGTAGAAATATAGGTACTGCGTTCCAAGTATATGATACAAAATTAAAAACTGATATTAATATATACCAAATGCAAAGTGTCTATTGAAATTATCGACTGTCGGTATATAATTTTTTTCAGAAAAATAAAATGCCGTCTCTGGAATAAATATTTTAATTAGTGCATTTCCAATTCTTTCGAAAAAAAGGTTTCTTATTTTATATCGATTCTGCATGACATACCTACCTTCTTATAGATATAAATAGGTAGGAAATAATTGACTCAATTGGTTATAGTGCAAACATATCTCTACTGGTTGGGTTACTTCCCAAGTGACTTCTCGATTAGTAAACGCATACGAACGTCAACATTTTATTAATTTAGTTATAAAAAATATTTTAAAATTAAAATTACAAAGTAAATGTAGAAATAACGTAAACATAGAACCGACTTATAAAATTAAAATGTGACTTACATATTGCTGATTTAACTCCGATTTTCTCATTGTTTCCAAATTCCTGCTCCTCGTCTTCCTTCTCCTCGTTATCACTAATTATATCATCGTCGTCGTCATCCTCATTGAGATTTATGATAAATCGTTCTCCATTATTTACGTGTATGCCGCTGTTGTTCCTGTATTCCTCTTCTATTTCATACACATGTTTTATAACTGCTTCCCACTGCGATTTTCCGATCGCATCCATTTGTTCTTTGATCAAGTTGACGACCTGAGAATCAAATTTGGGAAATATATTTTTTCTCCGAATATTTTGTTTGGCTCCAGAGTAACTCTATAGGATTGAAAATACAAAAATATGGTGGTAATTTTAAAACTGTATGACCTTTTTCAGCTGCAATTTCATCAACTATATACTTTTTTCAAAATTTTTAGTTTTTAGGACTTCCAAAAGTTCATCTTTTTTATATTTCTCATCAAAATACAAATCGTGATTCATTAAAAATTCTTGAATTTCATCTTTGTTCGAGTTTTTATTAGGTATTTTTTCCATAAGCCTGGAGTGATATGAAGCATTGTCCATAACTATTACACTTTTTGGCTTTAAATTAGGCAACAGTGAATTCGTAAACCATTCTTCAAAGATATCGGAATTCATATTTGAATGGTAATCAATTTGGCAGCTATCAATTTTTTTTCCAATTAATAGTAAGGCATTGTCAACCCAACCGTCCTCTGAGCCACAGTTTAATATTATCAGTCAAGTGCCTTTATTTGGAGGGATACCTAAGGCTTGGCAATATTTATTATCGTTTGTCCAGCCCTTTTTTGCAGTATCATGCGAATCATACCACGTTTCATCCAGAAAATAAATTGGCCTGCTTTCATTTTTATATTCACGAATTTTCTGTAAATAAGAATTTCTCCAGTTTACTATTCGTCTTGTTTCCATCACTGCGCTTCTTTTATCTATCGTTTTGTATTTAAAACCGATTTTTTTTAGCCAATTATACAATGTAGACTTTTTTATATATGTATTGAAATAAGTTTCACTTAAGCGTCTATGTATAATATCAAGAGTGGGAATGGTATTTTGTTTATAAAGTTCATACACTGTATTCACAATGGATTTGGCCATGGATGGATCTAATTTTTTTGCACACCTTTGTCTTCATTGACTTTTCTGCTGAAAATTCCATTTTTTACCAGTAAGAAACGCTGCTTCTTGAATGGTAGAAGTGTTTTCGATATATCCACGTTTTAACAAATTTTTATAAACATTTAAACAAATTTGCTGGGACTGTTCATTTAAAAAGAGTTTATTTTTTATTTGCGTAGGCACTGCATTAGTTTCTCCATCACTGCTTGACGTACTGGTGCTCGGAATACTATCCCACGGTCTCCACATAGTTAATAACACATACACAAAAATTATTATTCGTTTATTAAAATTACTATATAACCTCCAAAACACAAACTGATTATTGATAAAACGAAACTAAACACTAATAAAACAGAAACTAATATTCTATAAAATTTTAAAAAGTACGATGCAGGAGCTGTTATCCGTACAAAACTCAACAGGTCACTAAGATAACCAAAACTCCACTGAAAGTAAAAATAATTATTTTTATTCAAATACGTTTTATTTTCCTTTTCGGCATTGGCTAAAAATTCGGCTCTTTAAATGAACAAAGACAATATGCCGACAAAGACAATATGCCGACGAAGGCAATAGCCGACAAAGGCAATAGCCGTCAAAGGCGATACACCGCCAAAAACAATATACTTACAGAGGCAGTATACCGACAAAGCTATTCACGCTTCTTGAAAAATTTTATCTAAAACACTGAAATCGTTGAAGGAAAACATCAGTTATAAATCCTACTTATTTTATTCTAATTAGGTATATATGTATATAAAAAATTACTATTTTGAATCTTCAAATCGAAAGAAACATATACCTATAATACGTACATATAATTAAATTATTAAG
The DNA here is from genome assembly GCA_927349885.1 of Psylliodes chrysocephalus. NCBI lineage: Eukaryota > Metazoa > Arthropoda > Insecta > Coleoptera > Chrysomelidae > Psylliodes > Psylliodes chrysocephalus. Next base: position 859,828 of record OV651817.1, on the reverse strand, counting down.
TAAAAACATATATCTCCGTCTATGGGCGGTCTATGAAAGAGTTAGTTTAGCTGACTTCCGACAAGCAACCCGTTCCCTATACCAATTTTTTTTCGAATTATTCAAACAGGTGCCGAACTTTTTTGCGTTTGCGGTATTCCTTTATAGTTGACTTATTGTTTGGATGGACTATACCTGCGGCAAATAAGGCCCAAAAATAATATCTTACAAAATAGAAACATATTATTAAACCTGGCAATGCCGATTCAACCCCCACCACGAGTCAATCATATCCGCCAATTTCGACCCCGCTAAAATTTAGAATCGTCGTCACGTCGTCACTGTCGTCAGTGTCGTCAGTACTATCCAAGGTTGTGAGCATGTGCGTTGCAACGTCCAGTGTTATAAATTTCGTGCGCCACGTTTTGTTTACGATTTAGTGTTTCTAAAGATTTTTTATTGGGCTACTACTGCCAGTGGTGTTCCTCGGTCCCTACCGCATATTTCGACAGAAAAATAATTGCGAAAAGGTAAGAGATTGTTGAGTTTTTTAATTTATAACTTTTAATTGTCATGTCGGCTATTAAGGCCCATTAATATTCTGCGATTAAGGCCCGGGCCTTATTAAACGATGATAAAAGTTTTTCTATTTTTTTCAGATACTTACAAAGAATATGCCTAGACGACGTGCACAGTGGACCTCAGAGCAGATGCAAAGGGCTATAAATGCGGTAAATAATGGAGTACTGTCTCAGAGGGAGGCCGCAGATCGCTACAGAATCCCCAGAAGGACGCTTAGAAACCACCTTAAATCGGGAAAGGTAGAAAGAAAGTTAGGCGGGCTGCAGTACTGACGAAAGAACAAGAAAATAAATTTGCTCAACGATTTATTCGTTTATGTGAAATAGGACTACCATTAACTCCAATCTTGGTAAGGCGATCAGTTTTTAAATACCTCAAGGATCAGTATTAGGTCCAATTTTGTTTTTATTATTCATCAACGACATCATAGACTTAAGAATAAGTGGTAGAATTACTTTATTTGCTGATGACACCAGTGTAACCTGGAATAATTCTAACATGCAGTCATTACAATCTATCGTAAGTGAAGATCTAGTGACTATTAAGTCCTGGTCTGATTCGAATGGACTTTGTTTCAACACCAGTAAAACTGTAGCATTGTCTTTCAGAGGTACTTTACAACCATAACTTTAAACAATAATCTGATCCAAACGGTGACTTCAATCAAGTTTTAAGGTCTTTATATAGACGATTCTCTAAAATGGTCTGCTCATATAGATACATTAGGAAAAAAATTATCCTCCGTATGTTTTGCCATTAAATCGGTTTCTAAAGAGCTGACTCCTTCTACTGCATTAATAACCTACTTTTCCTTATTCGAATCTCACCTTCGCTATGGTTTACCTTTCTGGGGTTCTTGTAGCTTATACCTTTTCGAATCTATTTTTAAACTGCAAAAAAGAGCAATCCGCTATGTATTTGGTTTAAGTAGTAGGACACATTGCGAAAATTACTTCAAAAATTTCAAAATTCTAACCCTTCCTGCTCTATTTATTTTCGAATCCGTCTGCTTAGTTCGCAAGCACATTCAAAATTTATCCGAAAGACCGACTCGTAGATATCCTACAAGAAATTTAGAGACTGATGTTTATTTAACAATGCCCAATTCTGACCTATTAAAACATTCCATTACCTACAATGCCAAAAAATTGTATAATAACCTTCCAATGCAATTAAAATCTATAAATACATACGATAAGTTCCGAAGACTGGCTAAAGCTTTTCTTCTAGAAAGACCATATTACACAGTAGCAGAATTTTATAACGTACCTTAGACATTTGAGTTCCACATACAATGGCATTAATTAAATAATTAAATATTAAAGTTTAAATTTAAATTTAAAATTAAAAATTAAATTAGAATAATTATAATGACGGATATTGCATATCCATTGCAATTGTTATTCCTATTTTGTCTGTTTGTTTCTGTTTGTTTTTTCTGCTGTTTAGTTATTTTTATAATATGTTTAGTATTTAAGTTACACGCTTTGTCTATAAAATTTTTGTAAATTTTTTTACGACAATAAAGCATATCTCTCTCTCTCTCTCTCATCCCTTTCGTGTGAGCAAGGAAGTCGCCGGTAAAGATTGGCTTTACGCATTCTTGAAACGAAACCCGCAACTTTCTAAACGGAAAGCTCAATTAATGAACCCAGGAAGAGCGCAAATGTTGAACAAATATATTGTAAACGATTATTTCACCAAGCTTTCTGAAATTTACCGGGAAACGGATATTCATGAAAACCCTCAAAACTTGTTTAACATGGATGAAAAGGACTGTCCACCACCAGCAACAAGTAATTAGACAATGGGGTGCGAAAGGAATTCACATGGTAGCACATGAGCACGCTGAAAATGTGACTATCGCGGGGTGTTGTAATGCACTAGGAAACATCAAACCCCCTATGGTTATTTTTAAAGGGAAAAGGTTGAAACCAGAATGGCAAGATGCTTTACCGGCTGGTACCCTGGTAAAAATATCAGATAAGGGTAGCATGACAACATCACTTTTCATTCAATTTATTGAACATCTAGCTCGTTACTAGTTTTCGATAGAGCCTCTAGTCATCTGGATATTTCTATTGTGGACGCTGCAGACCGTCTTGGAATTAGATTGTTTTATCTACCTTCAAATACGACGCATGAACTCCCACCACTGGATAAGGCAGTTTACAGATCCTTTGAGCATCACTGGGATCCAGAACTGCTTAAATTCTGGGATGCGCATCCAGATCGACGTCTTAATAAGAGTCGATTCGGTAAAATTTTTACCAAAGTCTGGCCCAAATGTATGACGCCTGAGAATATTATTAGCGGATTTAAAGCCACTGGAATGTTTCCACTTGATCCACAAAGGATTCCAGAGTCAGCATTTGCTCCATCACTTGTAAGCCAGCGCCATTTAGAGGACCCTGAACGACCTGTACCTGATGAAGGAATTCTGCGAGACAACACAAACAGCAGTGTAAATCCGAATATTTTAGAAGTTGATAACGCTACAAATACAACGGATCATAGATCTGAGTACGATGATGAGTTAGAAGATATATTACCGCTAAATAAGCTAGCAAAAAACGTGAGTAGCAATAGCAGGAAGCAGCAAATATGAAAAAAAAAATCAGTAAAAAATTACGAATCACGAAAATCGCCGGGGGGGGGGGGGGGACCACAGCTACAGATAAAACGTTGACAGACAACATCATGATGGACACTAGTACTGAAGTTCTTAATAGGTCTTTTAAGGAATTGCTTCCTACTCCTGAGCTTTTTGCAACAAAGAATAAAAACAATAACACAGCTGACAGGAAAAAATCCCTTAATTATAAAGCGCAAGCGGTAACGAAAGACCTTTTTTCATCCGTTAGCACAAAGTTGACATCAGTATCTGCTACCTCCAGGAAGTTTGCAGCAAAAAATCTAAATCTTCAACAGCAGACATCAGGTCTGCATCAAAAGAATCTAAATCTTCAACGTCAATCAGTAAATCTTCAGCAAAAGAACCTAGACCTTCAACGTCAACATTTTCGACTTCAATTTCCTCAAAAAAAGCATTGGACAGTGATTCGTGGTACTGTTTTCTTTGCGGAACTGACAAACTTGACATGAGACATAGTGTAACTTGCGCAAAATGGTGTCATGAAGCTTGTTTAGGGTTAACACAACGCGATACGGAATGTTTTGTTTGTCCAAAGTGTTGCTAATGAACTATTTTAGAATGCCTTAGTTTCTTTTATAAGCTTAATATTTGTGCTTTTTTTTAGTTTGTTTTGTTTTAAAAATGTTTTTGAATTTATAAATACACGTGTAAGCGTTATATTTTGTAGGCCTTTTTGAAAGAATCGAATTTTAAGCAAGGGCCCTATTACCCTCTTGGTTGTATAATAAGGCCCATTGCAGGCGTTTTATAAAAGGCTCAAAAATTAAAAAAAAAAAAAAAGAAATTTCTATTAGAAATGTATTCATTTGTTTCAAGAAGCGTAACTGTTTTTGATTATGTGTGTTTTCCATTTTATTTTAACTTTTTTTTCAAATAAAATGAGTTTGTTCCTTAGGTGGGCCTTATTTGCCTCAGGTACCTTACTGATAGTAATGATATTAGAAAATATCTGAAGTAAAAAAAAAACAATAATATTCTATTCTAGAAATAGCATTTTTAACTGTTATGGCAGAAGTTTCACTCTTATATCATCGAGAGCAATCAATTTAAGTTTTTCCTATTCCAGATTGCCCGCTCGAATTTCAGTCTCTTGAGATACTTTATGTAAATTGAAATTTAAGAATAGCGTATATTATTATTCATTTGGCATGGAACTCGAACTTCGGGACAGGCCTAAATGTAAAGCGAGTAATAATGTACGTGGTTTTCTTTGTCTTCTTTTTACTTGAGCTAGGAGATTGTTTCTTTAAGACATAAAATACAATAGAAATACTTACATAATATACATATAAGTTATTTTGGAAGTCGCCAAATATAGTATTGGGATCTGAAGATAAGCGATACGCCCTCTACTGTGAACTAAAAGTTATGCCATTTGACACTTGACCGTCTGTGTTCTGTCAAGTTTTGTTTATTGTTTATCAGGTCATTTCAATATTTTAAAATTTAACAAGTATTTTGTTTGAAATATCTTATTTAATAATAAGCTAATGCTTTAAATTTATATCATATATTTTAAAATATTATTTTATTTGAACTATAAGTAGAATATCAGTGAAAAACACACTTGTTGGGTGCCTGGATGCAGCCCTAAAAAAATGGACCTTCTTTTACATTTCATTTGCTTCCTAAAGTTGGTAAATTTTTATAAATTGCAAGTGGAAATTCTGCAAGAAATGCATGGTTACAAAAATTAAAAATTGAGAAGCATTTTAAAGAAGATGATTTGCCTAGAGGTAATATAGATTTATTTTTCGATTGAATGTTTTTATTTTACCTTTTTTGTGTTGTAGATGCCTCATCCAAAGTGAAAATAAATATAAAAAAATCGCTGTGTCTTCCTGCCAGTATTTAAGTAAATGTTTGACGATTCTGTTCGATAAACTTCAAAATCAAATATTGAGAGAACAAAAAGAAGATCCAAACCACAGAATAAAGATTTGTTTCAAGATAACCTAGCTACTCACGCCAAACAAGACAGAGGTTGCAAATACTCTTTTTCAAGCATATTGCCATTAGTGTACAAGTGCCCATACCCCAAAAATTAAAACAATTTCAGATCTTTTAAAATCTGACAAAGAGTTGTGTTCATTCACTGGTATTAACAACTTTAACATACTATACTAGAAAATACAGTCAAATCAGCTGAAGTACTTCGGAAGATGGCCTATTGGGTATTGTAACTCAATAAAGAACGTTTATTATTTTGTAAACATTGGCATATTTTGTTAACAGGAAAAATAAAAAAAATATTTAATTTTTATATTTATTGCTTATAATAGCCTTTTTACCAACATAATCAACTCGATTTATGCAACGAAGACTCATTTTTGAGAGTTTTTAGTTACCTTTATCCAGCACATATATTTGCCAAAAGCTTTGATCTAAATAAGTATCTTATATCTAAACGAAGAGGTTAAGCAACCAGAAATACTACCATCAAATATAGTAAATCATTTTAGGCCATAAAATACTTTGAATACTATATTATCTTAGACTTTCTCAAAACTGGAAATAATGAGTTACTATAGTCTTCGTTGCATGTGTCGAACTATTCCATTACAGAATAATATAAAAAATGTACAAAAATACATTATCAATGTACAATCACTCATTACAAAATGTAACTGTACACGATGACTAGTAAACTTGAGAATAAAAATAATTATTAAAAAGAGTATTCTCTCTCAAGTACAAAATCAATCATAAATTTCAAGCTGTAAATTTTCATTTATTGTATTAAAGAAGAGATCACATGAATTACTTATGTTATTAATATCATAATTATTCACACAATATCCAAACATTACAAACATCAGTGTGTTAAAAAGGTAAGAATAAGAACACTTGCGAAGTGTCATACAATTGTTTGTAAGATAATAAGTAACATGGATTAAATAATATATTATAAAAGTATTAAGACTAAAAACTAATACAAACTACAAATTAAAATTATGACTAAGTAAATTTTACATCAAAACTAACAAACAAACAAAATAGTACCTACTTGTGTTAATAGATGATTTTAAAAGAATAATTATTCTATATGTTTTAAAACATCTTGTTAAATAAAATTATGGAACATTGAAATATTAATTTGATTATCAAATAGTTTATGCAAACATAAAAGTGAAGCCATAAATATTCTGCTTCCGTACCAAGAACACATAGTTTTTGTAATAATCATAAACTGATTTTAGATTTATTTGAAAATATAAAAGAATATCTTGTGTAGTGCCATTATTTATCGATTCTTCACAATAATCATTTGTAATTTATATTTAATCTCAATAACTAAAAACTATGCTGAAAATAAGTTTGACAGAATTGTTACTCATTTAAAATAATAATGGTATCCTGGTGACTAAATATTGGTGGATTTCATATCTGTACAGTGTTCATAGAATGGATAAATATATTCGTTCAATGGCCTACTTTTTCGTTCTTTAATCAGTGCGTAAAATAAATAATATACATGTAGAACAAAATCAAAAGGTATTCGATCGAATTAGCTTGATAGTTCTTTTATTATTTGAAACAGTATACACCTAGAACACTTTATTAAGACTCCTGAAATATGTTTGCACTGTCCACTGTTCCCAGCTTAAAACAAACACTGCCATTCACTAATTTCAAACATCTTGCACTGGCCTACAACAATATGGGGACATGAATTCAATGCACTAGTTTGGAGAACAACTGCAAAAACGTGTTTATCACTAAATTCATTCTTTCCACATAAAAACTATGTGGCCCGCATTTAAAATAGCATCTTCTTTAATAACAGTCCTGGAATTTTCACCTGCATCAATATACTTTATAAGTTCTATTAAACTTAGCCTTATTTCAGACATCTCACTAAAAATAAAATAAATATATTAATATTTTATTAAAAGATAACACAAATATATCTTAAATTAACATAAATGAATGAATGTAATTTAAAAACAAAATTAATAGGGGGTTACTTACCAAATAAAAATATATATTCTACTTTAACCTAAAAACTATTGAAATAAAAGTATCTAATCACTAAAAATTAACAACAACAATATGTTTTCCCTCGTGTTTTCCTTAAAATAGCACAATATAAACTAAATACTTTTTATGAGTTGTTTGTTTACAAACTCAAAAATGTAAACAATAACAAGCCATAACAATTAGTTAAAATGTTAAATGTTAAGTACAGACGGCGCTGCGATCTTAATTTTAGATCCCAATATTACATTACGAGTGTGAAAAATCACTTTCACACAAGTGACGTACAATATTTTTCCTACGACCACAAAATAATTTTATCAGAAAAATGCAAAACTAGAAAATCTGGCTATAAAGGTTAGCTGGGTTTAGATTTGTTTTTTATATGTCTTATTGAATCATTTTTGAAGTGTTTTTCATTACAGATAGTATTTTGTCAAAATTAAAAATATTGTGATTCCATGTACAAACAATTTCATAGGATCATAAAGATAAAATAACATTATTTACAATTATTTTAAACAAATAAGTTGAACAATCGTGAACAAAAACTTTTTTATTATTAATGGTTACTCACTTCTTCACTCACAATTTTTTTCTGAACAGTAAATATAGTACAAAATATTGTAGGAGTTATAATATGATAATTTGAAAAAGTCAGACGGTAAACCATTTAACGCTATCATGGCTGTGTGATTTGGCTTATCTTATTAAATATGTATGTGAACCAGAAAAAACAAAACTAATGTACGTAGTTATTTTAAAATTATTTTAATAATTTATTAAAAAGAAATATCTAGAATTAATTTTAAAAATTAATGTTAACAATTTAATCATCAAATCTACTTTACTATTATGGACTATTTTGGATACAGACGAAAAACTATTATATCTAACAAATAGTATAAATAATTTAATAACTAAAAATACTTATACAGTCAGAAAAAAAGATAATATAATACAAAGAAAAGAATGGATAACTAGTGGTATATTACATTCAATTAAAAACAGAAATAAGCTCCATAAAGAACATAGAAATAACCCAGATAATATTTTTAAAAAAGATGTATATACAATATATAGAAAAAATTTGGACAAATTAATAAAAAAAGCAAAAAGAGACTATTATAGAAAACAAATTATAAAAAATAAAAATTATTCCAAAAATTTATGGAAAGTTATATATGACATAACTGGGAAAAAACGAGCTAATGCATGCATAAATGAAATACTTACAGAAACTGGAGAAATAACAAATAACCACAGAAAAATATCCAATCTCTTTAAATCTTTTTTCACAGACATTGGAGAAAAATTAGCACTCCAAATCACACAACCAAACACTCCTTATTCAAAAAGGTATTATGCCCAAAATTCTCTATTCTTGGAACCTGTCTCTGAAGAAGAAATAAAGATAATTGTACACTCTTTAAAAAACAAAAAAACTCCAGGGATAGATGGTATCCATGCTGAAATAATTAAATATTTGGTAGACGATATTGCGCCACTTCTTGTAGATCTAATAAATACAATTTTTAATTCAGGTAAGTGCCCAAGCGGATTTAAAAAAACAGTTACTCTGCCTATTCACAAAAAGGGCAAAAAAGAAGTACTAAATAATTATCGGCCTATCTCACTCATTACAACATTTACAAAAATTTTTGAGAAAACGCTAAAAAATCGAATAACAAAATTTTTAAAAAAATACATCATGTCTAAATGCCAGTTCGGATTTCAGGAGGGTTTAAGCACAACTGATGCCATCACCACCTTAATTGATAAAATAAATAAGGCAATGGATAATACTAAACCGTCACTCTGCGTTTTTTGGATCTTACTAAGGCCTTTGATACTGTGAGCCATCCACAATTGCTCCAATCTATCGAAGATACTGGGATACGCGGAGGCTCTCTAGACCTTATAAAAAACTACTTAACAAACAGAGAGCAGGTGGTAAAAATTAACGAACATTTTAGTGATACAAAAATAGTAAAATTCGGTGTACCACAAGGTACTGTACTTGGTCCACTTTTATTCTCAATATACTTAAACAATCTCTTTAAAATAAATACAGTAGGGAAAATTGTGAGCTTTGCAGACGATACAGCTGTATTCTATGAGGCAAACAGCTGGACCGAATTGAAAGAAATAGCAGAAAATGATATAAAAAATATAATTAACTGGTTTAAACATAAACTGCTTACAATAAATTATGAAAAAACTTATTTTGTTCCGTTTTGTAGCTACAAAAATTCACTTCAAACTTATAACGCATTACAAATAAACAATGTAACAAACAGTGAAGACATAAAAAAAAGGGAACAAATAAAATATTTTGGAGTGAGTATTGACTGTCACTTAAGATGGGATATCCATATAAATAATACGGTAAATACTCTGAGAGCATTTTTATATAAACACAAATATTTGAAAAAATTTATAGATAGTACCCACTTGCGCATAATTTATTTTAGTTTAGTAGAATCCCGAATAAGATATGGTATAACATCGTGGGGTACAGCAGATATGACCTATCTAAAAAAACTGGAAATAATACAAAAAAAAATAATCAAAGTTATTTACAATAAAAAAAATACTTACCGATCAAATCCATTGTTCCAAGAAACACAATTACTGGATGTTAGACAAATTTTTATTTTTAATATCTTATTATATACAAAAAATATATAAATGTTTTAAAAGAGATACAACATAAATACATAACAAGAGCAAAAATTCAAAATAATGTACAAATTCATTTATCAAACAAATCTATTGGCCAGAAATCATTAAATTACCTTTGTAGTAAAGTTTTCATTTCACTACCTGATATATACAAAATTTATTTACGGACTATCAACTCAATACATTTGCTTAAAAAAATTTTCAAAAATTATTTAATAACATCAGATAGAGAACTTTTGCATATGCTAATCGAACATAAATAGCTGAATCACTTGTATTTCCATGTGTATATATCTTTTATGTATTAAAATTTTCCCATATATATAATATTACTACTGTTTTGTGTTCCCTTTAATTTTAAATGTGTGTTAAATTAAACTAATTTTTATTATGTACTCAATTAATTTTTATCATAAAATTTTATTATATACTTATATATTCATATTACTTACTATCTATTTTATTTGTATAATGTTTATATGTTTTAATTGTTTAAATAAGCCGAATTTGTAAAAAGTATCCCATGCGCAACCTCTTAGAGGTCATCAATGGGTGTCTTTCTTACTTTATTCGTAATATTTCCAATTAATTAATTTATATTATATTGTTTTCTTTTGAATAAAGATTATTATTATTTTTTTTTTTTTTTTTTTTTTTTTTTTTTAATTTGGTGTCATCGGCGTCGACTACTACGGCCATTAGCCTCGTGTTCTGTGTAGGCTTTGTTACTGTTTCCCAGCGCCACTTTAGGAACAGCACTGTTAATTAGAACCCAACAGTGAATGGTCGAGTGGGGAATCCTACCTATGCATTAGAATTAATATTTAATTTTTTAAATTAAATAAAAATTCCTGCCACCGGTGGGATTCGATCCTGAGACCTTCCGATTATTATTAAAATGGACGTTACATCAATCAAAATATAAATTAGACGTCTGACTTATTTGAGAGCTTATGCGGAATGTAGATTCATATTCACACGCGTGTGGAAAGAGAATGTATCCACACGCATGTGATATAAGACTAAACAGTGCGATAGGTGTCACTTTCCTAAGTGGTCGTAGGAAATAGTATATTACATTACGAGTGTGGAAAGTGACATTTTTCACACGAGTTGGAAATATTGTCACACGAGGCACAAGCCGAGTGCGACTATCACACGAGTGTGGAAAATCACTTTTCACACAAGTGATGTACGACCACAAAATATTTTCATCAAAAAATGTAAATCCAGGTTATTGTAATAATTAAAATGTATTTAAAAAAATAATCAACAACAATCGTATTTATTCAATTTTCATATTTTTTAAACAAAAAAAAAATTAAAAAACAAAAAAAAATTAAAAAAGTTCTGGCCTCCCCCCGCCAGGATTCGAACGGGGTCGTTCGCCAGGTCTCTCAAATGGAAAATTTGATAGTTCGATGCTCTAACCAACTATGCTAACAGGCCTTTCATCAATTGAGTGATCTAATCGGTTATATGTTTAACCAGAATAAAAAGCAAACATAATCTTAGTTATTTTAAAATTATTTTAATATTAATTGTTAAAGATAAATATCTAGGATCTAATTTACAACAATTTCAATAATTTAACAATCATATCAATTTTAGTAATTAATATGGACATTACATAAATCAAAATAGAAATTAGTTGTTTGACATTTTGTAACAACTACTGCGGAAAGTAACATATTCTCACTCGGGTGGAAAGTAAATTCTTATTCATACGCGTGCGATATAGGGCACTTTCCATAGGACTTTATAGTGTGATATGTATCACTTTCCTAAGTGGTCGTAGAAAAAATATTTTTCAAAATTACTCTAAAAACTATTTTTGAACTTCCAAACAGAAAATAAATTTATTAAAAATTTAAAAAATCTATCCCGGGCTAGGATTTGAACAAATCTGTTTATGTTATACGCACACTGTCTTAACCATTCAGCTAGCGGGACATTCGATAATCGATCTAAGGGGAGGTCTTAATGCATTTAGGATGTTTCTCTAGACGATGCTGATAAGTAGTTTAGTAAAAATTTACAAATTTGCTGCCACCAAGTTTGGATTCAAATCCTATATTTAAATTAACAATTATGAAGTCAAACATCTAACGTCCTGCTAGCCGAATGGTTAAAGCATTTAGTGATGTAAATAAAACATAGCATCTATGTGGTAGAATCTAGGATCCAGTGATACCGTCAACTAAAATCGACGTGATTAAATAGATGCTAACACTACCCAGCTAGCACATAACGTTGCCAAGCCTTTCGGCGATGTTGTTTTAAGGGAACGTAATAACATTATCATATAACGTAATTGCAACGTACATGAGAAGTTGTTGAGAGAAATCAAAACCTCGCGAAACATCTATTTGTTAGGGGAGGGTGGGGGAAGACGAGCTATTTAAGGTGAGACGAGTTATGAAACACACATTTTTCATTATTCAAATGCTAAAAAAATGAAATCAACATTCTTTTATAATAATATTTGAAGGTAACAATCGTCAGGTAGAAGGATTTTCATCCAAAAAAATAATAAAATTAAAATAAAAAACAATGTCAAAATGCCCATCTTACCCCATACGTGGGGTAAGACGGGCTAAACATATGGGGTAAGATGGGCCATAAAGAACTACCTAACTAAAATAATGTTTACTGTTTATATATATTAAACTATTTGTCCGGTATGCACAACGCGCAGACGTGAGTCGCGTCAGGGTCATCATCATCAACACCGGCGCAGCTACAATGAGCCCATTTTCCACACATCAAACACATTATCCATTCCTCTTTTGACTCAAGGTAACCACCATTGCAATACAAACACGGGGTGTTATCCGTTTCATCTTCGCTCTCTGAAGATGAAAAAACAACCCTCTTGGCAGATTTCTTCTCTTTAGTTTTGCCTTTTATCAACTGTTTTTTGTGTCCTTCCTTTACTTGTTTTAGTTCTTCTTTTTCCTGTCTCTTTCTTTGTCTTTCCATTTTTCTATTTTCTTTGTCTTGCGCAAGTCTTTATTTCTGCCTTATAGCTTCTTCAAGCTCTTGCTTGTATGGCGATGACGTAATTATTGTGGTCTTGCCACGTGCTCGAGATATTCGCTTTTTCTGTGAAGTCACCGGCACTGGAAGCAGTTGCTTTGGACTGGCTAATGTAAATACTGTGTCCTGAACTACTGGTTGTACAATTCCCAATGGTGGCGATTGTCCCATCCAAGAGGAACAGCCTGGTTGAGGGTCATCTACTGTATCTACCTGCATTGTGTTATCGTCTTCGTTAGTTTGATTTATTATATCCATATTGGTTGGGATAGCCTGTATTGCCTTAGCCTTTTCACTATTTTGTTGGGTCTCATTTTCATTAGGCTGGACTGGTAAAGGCAAGTTCTGTGTACCTGGTATGTCTGTTGTCATGGAAGCCAGGAAATCAGATTCTGTAAATATCTGTGGGTCGTATGGCCAGACTCCACATTTTTTAAATCCATTGACAGCTGTCGACATTGTAGCTGATTCAATAAATGCTTTCCCGAACAATTCTGCTACCTGTCGAGTGCTAACTACAAGACCTGGATTACTACGAAGCCATGACGTTACGGCTTGATCGTAGTACGTGCTTACAAGTTTCATAAAAGCCACGTCAAGGGGCTGAAGCCGATGCGTTGTATGTGGTGGGAATGACAAAATCTCAACGCCATTCGCTCTAGCTTCGTCGATAACATCAACGCTTTTAGTATGTGTAGCATGACCATCTACTAGCAGTAACACACGATTTTCTTTCGTAGCCCCTGTATATGTAATAAACTTTTTAAACCACCCTAGAAAAAGTTCTGCTGTAATCCACCCCGAGTCACTGCATACACCCCAAGCTCCTTCAGGTGCATTAACCATTAACTCCGGTTTCATTCGCTTTCTAGGGAATATCATCATGGGAGGTATATAATTCCCAGTAGCACTGAAGCATACCTCTACGGTTATAGTGGCTCCCCTTTCTGCAGCCGTTAGTGCACCAACTTGTTTACGACCTTCTAAAGCTAGGATCTTGCACTTGCTTTTAGGCACAATCGAGACACCTGTTTCGTCACAATTGTAGATGCGGTTACCAGCAAATTTATGTTCGTCATACAATTTTCCTAGCAGTTTATAGAAGTCTGCTACTACAACTTTATTGAAACCTGCTGCTCTGGCAGCGGATGTGCTTTCTGGTTTTCGGATTGCTAGTTCTGGATGTCGTTTTAGAAATCCATATAAACAGTCTCGTCCTGCCATACTCATGTGTTCTTTAAATGGATGAGCCTTGCCGTTTCGTATTGCCAATCGATATCCCAAAACTTTTACATCTCTGGTTGTAAGGCCAAAAAGTCTACTTCCCATGTCTATGATATAACTTGCAAGCTCATTTTCTTCATCAACGGTAAAAACTGTGGTCTTTGGACCCAACGGAACTTTTATCAATTGTGGTTTCTCCGGATTTTTTCGAGCAAAATTAACTTTCCTTTGTAAACTTGTTCGTGGCACTCCATATGTTTTTGAAGCTAACATAAAACCCATTTGCTGTTCTAGGACGGCTTTGATAGCATTTTTCATGTTGTCTACTAACCATTGCCCTCTATCAGTCTTACGTTTATATGTTCGCACCATCCTAAAACCAAAACAAAAGAATCAAACGCGGAAAAGATTGTGGCAAGACGGGCTACCCAATGACCCATCTTGTCCCCTCGGTAGTTGTAACAGTCAACAAAATTTTTGTGACAAATCATAGAAACAATCACCTCACTTTACTAATCAGATTAAAGCCAAAGTAATTGTGTTTACAAACACCTATTTGTTACTTAAAATTACCTTTTTTTGTGATCAAGACGCGTGTTAAAAATGAAACAAAAATAATAACCAACTTACGTAAATTCACTTTTTTTACCGCAACTCACTAGCACAACATACACGTTCAACGGTATTCGGGTGACTGAATAGCTTTGCCAAAATGCATCTAATGCGCGTTGTTCACTGATCCTATCGTGTTCGATTTAACGGGAAACATGGGTAGCCCGTCTTGCCTCCCTAGCCCGTCTTGCCCCACCCTCCCCTACTTACGTATTTAACCTGCCTGTTATGATAACACAACGTAATAAAGTAACTTGCTAAAAAAGTATCCACGAGATGTACTATATACATCATTTTGTTTTCGAACGTACACATTCGTTTGTTATAACCAAAAAAACATAAAAAAATGTCACTTGTCACATTTTCTTGTATTTATTTGAGATTATAAAGAAATTGTAAACTTTACCTTTGAATAATTTTGGTAAGTTCTTTTCAATAAAATAGAAACATATTTTTTAATTTATTGCCTGTTCTTTTAGATTGCAATATTAAATGACTGCCTATATTTTACATGATAATAGGGATCTTATTGATGTCTCAATACTTTAGAAGTATCGATATTAAACAATGAAAGTATCCATATTTAGGCACTGATACTGAATTACCAATACTATCGCCATATCCATATTTAGAAGCAAGTATCGTATCGCTATGTGTGTGTGGTCAGGAATAATAAGGTTTGTTCAAATATTTTAGTTTTCGCATGTGGTGAAACTTGGTAATATGATTAAGCTTTACCACTGTTTTTTTTTGTTATTTAATTATAAGTTAAATTGCCAGTTATTGGCACTATAACTTGTACCAGGTAGAGTACCAGTAGAGAAAGAAAAGGTGTCAACTACAGAATATACTTTACTGATGCACACTTGTTTTTAGTTAAGTTCCCCACTCCATCCTGTTGAATGGGGGTTGTCAGCCGTTTAAAAAAAATCTTTTACTTGTTCAATACTTTGATACTTATAAATATCGATATCTTTAACACAATATCGAACAGTATCGATGCCTGTACCACAAAGTATTTCGCATGATACCAGTATCAATACCTTTGACTGATACTCTTAGCCCTACTCCTATACTACTATAAAAATACGAAAACAAAGAAGTCATATACTGCCATCCTAGGCAGAGAGGTCCTATCTGAAAATTTGTTGTTTTGAAATAATTGAGTTTTTAACTATTTTTAGCAAATATATTGTAACGGTTTGGCTCTACGGACGAGACAGTGCGAGGGTTTGCCACAACAGTACGAGACAACGAACCGTCAAGGTGACAGGAAACCCAACCTACAATCGGGCTGTCTGACAGAAACTTGGAGAAAGTGTGAGGAATGATCGAGAACGGTCATGGAAGCGGTTACCATGGATTATGGATGATATGACACTGTCAATTTTGAGGGGAAGATAAAAAGCCGGTCAGCGCGTGGCGGATCAACGTTTTCAATTGTAAATAGTAATAATTGTAAATAGTTTACGCGTTGGGATAGTTATTTTGTATTTTAATTAAATAAATAGTTTCAACCCACACTCGTGTTACAATATTTATTATCTTTTAAACCTTTTTTGTGTAACTTTTTAACATTTCAGTACCTTTGATGCAAATAAATGTAGACAAATGCACATAAATAAAAAAACTGATAATTTTGCAGATAAAACCTTTCTTGCTAGGACAGCAGTTAGAAGTGCTCATGTAGTTCACTAAAGATAAATAACATTTAAATTTGTTACATTTCAGTAAATTAAGTATTACCATTGCTGGACAGTAGTGACGTTTTGGTGGATAAATACAGCATTTCACTGGACATATACCTATGCCATTTTGCTGTACGTTTGCTGCACAATACCAATTGCTGGACAAACTTTAAAAATGCTTTACAATACAGCAAAATTGCTGTAAGTATGGTCGCCCTAGTGTAATAATATTTTAATCACTAAAAATAAATTTTAAAAATATTGTGTTGTAGGTTTTCTTTGTGGTGGATTATAATTCTAGTAAAAATGTCAGGAATTTTAGAAGCTAAAGTTAATAATACAGTATTGGTTAAAGAAGAATATATAACATCTGAAATTATTTCTTTTTCTTTCATAGCAGAATATCATGCTAAAAACATTGTTCTGTATAAGTTGTCCATTATTAAGTATCAAATTTGTAAAAATCAAAATAAAGGTTATTATTTATTTAGGAAAACAAAGTAAGTAAAAATCAACTAAAAATAGGTGCAACGATTTAAACGAGCATATTTTTCATTTTCTTTATACATATTATTTTCTTTAATAATAAACAAGTAGATTTATTATTTACAAGGTTATTTTTAGGAAGAAACTATATAATTAAGTTCACATTATTTATTTGGTTTACAGTACGCTACAGATACATAAAGTTCTAAATGGTACATTTAAAATATCAATTAAAATAAAAAAGAAATTAATAAAATTGTCATAGTATAAAATTGATCTGCCTAGTAAGTCTGGCAGGAACAAAGAATCTAATAAAATGAGGAATAAACGATAGGCCCCTGTCAAAAATATCACCAAAATCATTTATAGTTCAGAACCTGCAGTGACATAATCATGCATAATGATATTAGCTGTTTTATTAAACCTTATAACTTTACATTTATCAATATTCAGTTTAATCAAGTTATATCGTATTAAAACTATGATTAGTACCAGTTATAGGCAATAGTATATTGTTTTATTAGGAGTAAAAGTATAACTTTTTGTGGCGAGTCTGAATGTTTGATGGCCGAACGTTAGTGAGGCCGACAATTTCAGACGAGCCACAAAAAGTGCTTTTGCTTCGAATGAAACATGCTATTTTTTCCGCAAACGGCATCCAGACTATAGAACTAATTAATATTTAAATAAAAATTCAAAACGATTGCAACGAAGTTGATAAATTCAGAGAATAATAATTATAAAACCTCGCACTACATTTCCGTGGTTACTGGTTTTGTGATTGCCAAGTCAAAAACAAATTTGACAGTTCAATAATATTTTATAATGTCAGAAATATTGTAAGTGATTTAAAGCAACAATTGGACTGTGCATTTTTGGTAAGTACTTGAGCATCAAAATTTCGTTTGTTGTAGTAAAGTGTACTGAAATTTTCTTTTAGATTATATTATGTCGGATTCAGAACCCAACTGTACACCGCCCGACGTTGTTGACATTGCTAAGGCAGCTACGAATGATTTAATTCCAACTAAGTCAAGTAGAGTTTATAATCATGCTTACGAAAGATTTCTCACATGGTGCAATGATAAAAACATTTCAAACTATTCGGAAAATGTGCTACTAGCTTATTTTTTTGAAATGACAACTAAATTAAAAATGAAGAGTTCAACAATGTGGTCTCAGTATTCCATGATAAAATCATTACTGAATATTAAACATGGATTAGATATTAGCAAATATATGAAACTACGTGCTTATCTGTAGAAGCAGAATGAAGGGTATACTCCCAAAAAGTCAAAGGTATTCACAAAAGACCAGTTTGAAGATTTTTTAAATAATGCACCTAATGAGCAATATCTAGGAATTAAGGTTAGTTATAATATTCTAACCTGCATAAATACAATCAAGTTTTTAAATACATACTACTTTTAGGTTGTTCTAATAATGGGCGTATCTGGAGCATGTAGATGCGATGAAATGGTGAACATGACAATAGACGATATAAAAGATTTAGGATCTGTTATTCATATAAAGATTCCTGATAGTAAATCTAAAAAGCCACGATCGTTCACAATTATTGGAGAAAAATATATTAATCTTTACAGAAAATATACTTCTTTACGTCCACAAGCTATGGAAAGCCGACGCTTTTTTTTGAAATTTCAAAAGGGAAAATGTTATCGCATGGTCATGGGAATTCATACAATTAGTAACGTACCCAAAACAGTAGCAACTTATTTAAAACTACCGAGTTCAAAAGATTACACCGGATATGCGTTAAGAAGAACTTCAGCTACTTTGCTTGTGGATGGAGGAGCTGATATTACTTGTTTGAAACGGCATGGAGGTTGGAGGTCGAGCACTGTCGCTGAAGCATACATTGAAGACTCTTTGTCTAATAAAAAACAAACTGCAGAAAAAATCTTGATGTCGAATTCTTCTTCACTGTACCTGAATGCAGCTTCTCATGAGCGAAATTATGTCGACGTTGATGTAACAGAAGCAACAACAAGTTCAACTTATACAGAACAATGTTTTTTAGCATGATATTGTGCTATGAAAGAAAAAGAAATAATCTCAGATGTTATATATTCTTCTTCAACCAATTCTGTATTAACTTTAGCTTCTAAAATTTCTGAGATTTTTACTAGAATTATAATCCAGCACAAAGGAAACCTAAAACACAATATTTTTAAAATTTATTTTTAGTGATTAAAATATTATTACACTAGGGCGACCATACTTACAGCAATTCTTCTGTATTGTAAAGTATTTTTAAAGTTGTCCAGCAATTGGTATTGTGCAGCAAACGTACAGCAAAATGGCATAGGTATATATCCAGTGAAATGCTGTATTTATCCACCAAAACGTCACTACTGTCCAGCAATAGTAATACTTAATTTACTGAAACGTAACAAATTTAAATGTTATTTATCTTTAGTGAACTACATGAGCACTTCTATACTGCCGTTCTAGCAAGAAAGGTTTTATCTGCAAAATTAGCAGTTTTTTTTATGTGCATTTGTCTACATTTTATCTTTCTCGATACTGAAATGGAATGTCTTATTTGCAACAAAGGTACTAAAATGTTAAAAAGTTACACAAAAAAAAGATTAAAAGATAATAAATATAAATTTTCAGATAGGACTTCTCTTGTTAGGATGGCAGTATATGACTTCTCTGTTTTTGTATTTTTATAGTTGGGAGTAGGGTTATGAGTATCGGTCAAAGGTATCAATACCGGTATCATGTGAGATACTTTGTGGTAGAGGCATCGATACTGTTCGATATTATGTTAAAGATATTGATATTTATAAGTTTCGAGTAACAAAGTATCGAAAAAGTAAAAGATTTTTTTAAACGGCTGACAACCCCCATTCAACAGGACGGAGTAGGGAACTTAACTAATAACAAGAGTGCATCAGTAAAGTATATTCTGTAGTTGACACTTTTTCTTTCTCTACTGGTACTCTACCTGGTACAAGTTATAGTGTCAATAACTGGCAATTTACCTTATAATTAAATAACAAAAAAACAGTGGTAACGCTTAATCATATTACCAAGTTTCACCACATGCAAAAACTAAAATTTCAGTACAAATATTTGAACAAATCTTATAATCTCTGACCACACACATAGGGATACAATACTTGCTTATAAGTATCACTATGGCGATAGTATTGGTAATTCAGTATCAGTGCCTAAATATCGATACTTTCATTGTTTAATATCGTTACTTCTATTGTATTAAGGCATCAATAAGATCCATATTATCGTGTAAAATAAATATAAGCAGTCATTTAATTGTATCTACTTGTTTACAATGATTTATTTTTTATTGTATTTGGAAATTGAAATTTTACCATCTAAAACAACAGAATATAAATTAGAAAATATGTATCTATTTTATTGAAAAGAAGAAAACAACTTACCAAACTTATTCAAACGTATAGTTTTCAATTTCTTTAAAATCTCAAATACGTACAAGAAAAAGTGACAAGTGACATTTTTTTTATGTTTTGTTGGTTATGACAAACGAATGGCTACGTTCGAAAACAAGATTATGTCCATAGTACTTCTCGTGGAAACTTTTTTAGCAAGTTACTTAATTACGTTGTGTTATCATAACAGGCAGGTTAAATACGTAAGTAACAAATAGATGTTTCGCGAGGTTTTGATTTCCCTCAACAACTTCTCATTAACGTTGCAATTACGTTGTATGGGTATGTTATTATGTTCCCTTTAAACAACATCGCCGAAAGGCTTGGCAACGTTATGTGCTAGCTGGGAAAAGGCTCTTTTATCTGTACATGTGTACAATCTAACGCTCCCACCACGTTTGGCAAATCAAATCATGTCTGCCATAACAATTTTGCGTTGTTTATCTCTTGAACTGTGTTAGGGAAATGGATCCAATTATGTGCTTTTTCTAGAATATGATCCATAACACAGTTTATAGTTGTTTTACTCACTGATGAGCGTTCCACTCTAAAATCTTCAGATACTCTACTCTGAAAACCAGGGTCAGCAACGTAGCGTAAAAATATTTCCATGCGATTTCTTGGAGTCAGAGCTTTTCCTCGAGTTTCATTACTGTCTGGCAAGAATTATGTTGTTAAAAAGTTAATACTTTCATTCTCAAAACGCATCAGTTCCTTACATCTTGTCACTAATCTTCTTTCACCATAAACTTTTCTTTCTCGTACTTGCATAAACATCGCCATGGTAAGGATATTTACGAATAACAAAAATCTAAGCGTGGTCTCGTTTAGACTACAAAACCAGAAAAACTTTAGTTGTAACTATAGAGCCACATCAAGTGAAGTTATAACTTTAAAATACTTAAGTGTTAGCCTTTGTTACTTTTTATTCACATCACTCAATGTCTTTAAAACACGAATAGGTGGGCCAAATCCCAGATTAGGAATAAATTTTTTAAATTTTTGATTAAATTTGTTTTCTCTTTTCTGTTTTCATGTTTCTGTTTTCATTATTTCGTAAGGAGACATTTTTAAAAATATTTTTCTTTGGAAAAGAATTTATATTTCCTTATTTGATAATTATCATATCACAAAATAAATCATTTTCGTATCAGAGATCTATCTGATAACACAAAGTAGTCATTCCTTAATTATTTTATTAAAATAATTATGTGAGCCATGAAATGTCAAGCTTTAAATAATTGGAAGTGAACTCTCATAAAATGGGTAGCGCAATATGTATATCTTTTACGAGATCTGCTAGTGGTTAAAATTAATGTAGAGATTTCTGTATTTGTGAATCCTTAGCTGAGCTATTTTAGAGGTGTGAACTGTATTTTATTAAAAGAAACATTTATTGAAAAAAAATCGTTTGTAAACTTTACTTTTAAACAAGTGAACAATATGGTAAAATAACCGATACAAATATCTACAAGGTGAGCCATCTTTATCTTTATCTTTGCCAGTTATAAGCAGGTAGGGTTAGGTTTGGCCTAAAACACTGCGCCCTCTTGGGTCTTTTGTATTCCCCTGCTTTCCTTGTGTTCAGGTACTATCTTCAAAATAGTCCTGTGTCTTTGGTTAGCTTTAATAAATTCCCTACCAAGTGTTCCTGGGGCGTTCTTTCCAGTTCTAGGCCGAAAAGGGTGAAACGTCGCCTAGTAAGAGCTTCGCATTCGAAGACCACATATTATGAGGTTCCTTCCTCTTCCATGCACAGCCTATACGTAGTGGGATCATTGTATAATCCCATCACATGAAGGTGTTTCAGCAAGCAGTGCCCCTTAGCACGAGCTTACTGATTCTGTGCCCTCTTATCTGTTGCCAGTGAATTTAGTGTTTTGTGGTTATCCACCTGTTTTGCTTATCCCAAATACAGGTTCGGGTCCTGTGAATGGTAGATCTGATCCCCCTTTGGCGAGTTCATCAGCCTTTTCATTTCTTTGTGCACTGATACCCACGCTAGTTTTACCTTGTTGTGGGGGTTGCCAGATCATCTAGTATTCCAAGACAGTTTCAGACAAGCTTTGACTTGATTCTGTTTGAATCAAGAGCCTTTAAGGCTGCTTGGCTATCTGAGAGAATTGGGATGGTTTGTTTTTTGTACTTCCTTCTTAAATTCTCTCGTACACAATTCGATTGCATGTATTTCAGCCTGAAATACAGTGGTGTTTTCCCAATGAGACGATGATGTCGCATTTGGGTTTAACTCCATGTACGCCAGAGCCTGTTCCCTTGTTAGTTTTAGATCCATCCGTATACTATACGAGACGGCTAAGCAAGTATTTATCTATCTCCTTATTTACCTGGTTCTAGTTGACCTGGAAGAGTCTGTGATCTGATCCCATGTTTAATATTTACTTCATATGTTATTCTGGTATATTTTACATGTCCCAGTGGGTTCCAGTTGTTGGAGATTTCCAGTCTGTATGCACTCATTCTGGCCTCCGCCTTTATGACTAAGTCAAGGGGTGGGAGGTTTAGAATGATTTCCATAGAGTCTGTCGGTGTACTTCTCAGTGCTCCTGTAATACAAAGGCATGCCAGCCTCTGAACTCCTGAGAGGGTATTGAGGGCTGTTTTCTGGTTTACTTTTGGCCATCAAACAACCGCTCCATAAGTTATCATAGGTCTTGTTATTGCCAAATATAGACAATGGACCATTTTTGGTTTTAATCCCCATGTTTTTCCAAATGCTCGTCTCCCTACAATGAGAGACATTTTACATTTGTTGTTCACTTTTTGTAAGTGTTGGTTCCAAGTAAGTTTGCTATCTAGGATTAGACCCATATATTTTACTTGGTTCGTATTGTTTAGCCTTCCTTCAAACAGAGTCGGAGTTTCTAAAACCTGCAACCTTGTTTTTCGACTAAAGGTTATGAGTTGTGCCTGACGTTTTACCTAACGCACCACATTTCTGTCAGCCTAAGAGCTCTTTGCATGAGTTCAAATACTGTGGTTTGGTGTTTCTCTCGGATAAGGATGACTTTGACTGAAACTCATAATTTTTTATATGTTAAGTTTTAAAGCCTATAACTTAACGCATACAATTAACACATTTATGTTAAATTTTTAACATATTTCTGCTGGGCGCAACCGAGTTGGGCCAACTACCTGCTAAAATCCCCGGTAACCGCTTGGCTATTTTAATCCTTTAAACTCATTAAAGGGCTATGTTGAGTTAGGCCAGAAAATTAAAATTCTTATTTTTAAACAATGTTTATTTCATATAGGTTCAAATACATAATAAAATACAAGTTATATTATACTATTTGGTGCATATTTAAAAACTGCATTAAACAAAATTGAATCTACTTAACTCATTACATTCCAATTGTCGGAGTTTTACCGATAAATATAATTTTACTTGTTAGCGCTTACAATTTTTACATATGTTTTTGTTTGAAAGTTAAGTAAAATTTCCACAAACTGCAAAATATTCGGATGGCAAGAATAAAAATGGCTATTAAATAATGAATAAAACGACTCACAAGAATTTATTGTACAGTCTGTTCGCTATACTTACGCGGGTTTCGGATTAAAAATTTTATGAGTATTTCCAGGTAAGTACCCGAAAGTTTGACCTGTTCTTTGGGGAAATATCAACTGGTTAAATGAAATGAAAAATAATGTATAACTTTTTAATTAAATAATAATGGAGAATCTTTTGTATAATTGAGAGCAGAATTAAACTTCATCATTAATGGAGTCTAATGTGGCTATTATAAACCTAATAATAATTATTTAATATTAAACTTCACATAGAAAATATGATCTATGTATAAAAAGAGGGTTATTTAGCTCAAATAAAATATTTTCTAACATAAAAATTTGTTCCAAAAATGAAAATCAGTCATTATCATCCAAAATATCTATTAGTTTCTCAAACTTGGATATACAGTTCCGCCACACTTCTGGAGTTGCAATTGAAAGTGCTTTTCGCCAAGTTTCCCGAACTGCGTTATCACTATAACCATTAGGCCCAATATGGTTGTCATAATATTGTTTTGCTATTCCCCATATATATTCGATGGGATTAAACTAGCAATGATACGATGGCAGACGTAAAACTTGATGACCGTAACTTTCAATAATCTGATCCACAACAAAGGTTTTTGGTTTTGCGTATATATTTACCAAGCTTAATAATTCTGATTTTAATATATATTGAGGAAATGGAATATGTTCCTTTGTCAACCATTCTTTAATTTTATTAACAGTCCAAGAATTCGTTGGACTTTTGTTTAATACCTCAGAATGGTAAGGTGCATTGTCTAAAATAATTACGCTGGGCTCACTTAAACCTGGGAGAAGTTTTTCATGCAACCATTTTAAAAACATTTCTTTGTTCATATTAATGTGATAGTCAGTGAATTTTGTTTTAGATGAAAATATTAAATCAGCACCTTCTATAAAACCCGATTTCCTTCCTGCATGTAAAATTATGTGTCGCTTCCCTTCTCTATCGGTATGTTTGATGGATTTTACGTAATCATCTTGCCATATTCTCTTGGTTGCACCCCTAGAAAATATCCATGTTTTGTTTAAATATATAAAATCCCCCCCTTCTTCTTTAAATTTAGAATATTTTCTAACAAAGTTAATTATCTTGTGCACGACAGAACTTCTTTCACAAAGGGCCTTTCTGTTATGCTCCTTTTGAAATTTGAAACCCAAGTTATGTACCATAGACTTGTTCTGCCAATGTCGTCAAATTTTCTATCTATTAATTTCGAGAAAATTGTATTTAAGGTCACATGTTCCTTGTTGGCCCTCATTCGATAAATGGTATCACGAATTTCAAATTTCTTTCCATCTGGAATATCTTTCGTTTTCAATGATGAGCGAGTTTTGCGGTGATCTTCTTTCGGCAGTTCACTATTGTAATTTTGTAATACTCATCTTAATTTGGTTTCACTAATTCCTTGAGCATCGCATACGCGTTGTTGTACAGACATTACCGATTTTAAAGGACCGTCATTTTCTTTTTCATCCATAAAATACTTATGTACACTACAAATTAGACTATCTACATCTAACTTCCATTAAATTTACAATATACATACAATGTCAACACTTGCAAAGAATCAATTCAACTGCAATATTTGTAACAAATTTAGTACCTACACTAATGTTATTTTAATTTAAATCTAACCATTAGGGCAATTTAACCTAATTTCTTGGGAAGGGCTTATTGGAACTACTGGTTGTCAATGACTAATTTGCATAATTTTGTTAATCCGAAACCCGCGTACCTAAGTATAGCGAACAGACTGTACGTATCATCGAATCTGAGGGTGAAGCCCATACAAACGGCGAAAATGTAGCATTTGCCCCAATATCTACTAAATAGTCGAAAAATTCAATTACTTTTTGGTTACCTACTATATCATTGTTTTCAAACAAATCAAATGCAAAACAGTCACCAACTTCTTCTGGTTTTAGAAATGGAAGACCAAAGAAATATTTCAAATATTTTCCTACTTGATTTTCTGAACGGTAATCAACGCTTAATCCTAAATATTAAATTTTTCGATACCAGGCTTGGGATAAATGAAAGCGACACCCTAATATTTTTACGTTTTGCCACATAACTGCATTATGAATCGCTAACTCAAAATCGAAGCTTCTCTATTTACATTTAAAACCCGGTCATACATTGCAAAGAAACGTAGCGCCAGGGGCGGTTTCTCCATTGGTTCATTTGTGCAGTGAACACCCAGTTAAATTTCATAAAAACACATCATTTTAATATTACATAAATAACATGAAAATATAAATTTAATTTTAATATTTTTATTTTCATACGTGTTAATCTATATTTTTTTGTACATTATTGTCCTCTGGCTGATCGCGGCTCTGTGTCACAGTATATCTAAGTATACTGTGTATGTGGCGCATTATGATAAGTGAGCCTAACACGAGTGAGACGATACGCTGAATGTATATAGCTAGAAAGAGAAGAAAACACGCCAACAGATCCTTCAAACTGTCAAAGAACACACTAATTGGCGCGCCGCTCATAAACAAAGTTGCCTCACCAGTGTTGCCAGTCTAGTACAATTCACAATTTTACTAGATGTAGTACTTTCTGCGTGCATCAGTGTTCACGTGTAAACTATATTTATATATTGTGTTCCTTGTTTGGGTTCGTTATCAATAAAGACCCCCTTTTTCCTCTTCAATGAATTTAGCTGTCACTGCAAATAGAATTCGAAAAATCTGGTACATTTAAGGAATCTGGTACGTTTTTTAGACAAATCTGGTACATAACAAAAACATTCTGGCAACACTGTACCAAATCAAGCAAACTGTCACTGTCATTAGTGTCATCCCATTCCTCTGCTGGCAAATACGTTAAATAAAAACAATTATTTTAATTGTACGTAGTTAAAAAAATGTGTTTAATTAAGAACTGTGTCTTCAATAAATTGAAAGTATTGTTCCCGAAAGAGTCTGGTACCAATCGATCGCATGGTAAGTACGAAAATATACCTAAATCTTATTATACTACCTATATACAATAAACTTATGTTATTTATCTAATATACACTTCCCCAATAAATTAACGCACCATCGAAAAATAACAAAAAGTTTAAAGTAAATATTTGTCAAAACCACTTGTCTGTTTTGGACGATTTTTTTTTTAAATGACAGGTTGCCTCTTCCACAACGTCGGTTTTCTAACTGTGTTTGCATAAAATCCTCTTTTTTATTAATACAGGGTATAGCAATTATAGCGTGATTTTTTCATAAAAGTTGTAACACCCTGTAGAGCGCAATAGTTACATTACCAAGTTCGCATTGATATCACAATTTAGCCTTATCTTCTTTAAACAATTTCATATGTTATTTACTCCATTATGTTTCCTATTACACGAGAAACTCAATTTTATAACTTAACAAGACTTTATTCATTTGCATTAGCATTATAAGCACTAAAGTAAGTAGCATGCTATGGAAAAACCAGTAATTGTCAAATACAGATGCATATTGTCAGTATTTAGTCCATTCGCCATTTTTTGCAAAAAAAATCATTAAACAATATGCCACGAAATCTTACTTGCGAAGAATGTGCTCAAGCTTTAATATTGTTTGAAGAGGGTTGGAGTTACCGAAGAATTGGTGAACGATTTGACGTAACCCACACAACCGTTTCACGAGTTATAAACAGATATAGAGAGACTGGAAATCATGGTCGTAGGCCGGGACAAGGAAGAAACCGAGTAACTACTCCGATTCAGGATCGATTTTTAAGACTGTCAGCATTAAGACAACGTTTTTTAACAGCTCGGACCCTTCAAACCCAGCTTCGGGATACTAATGGTTTAGAAGTTTGTACAGAAACTGTTCGTCAGCGACTAAGGGAACATAATTTGAGGCCTAGAATAGCTGGTCGAGGTTAAGTTCTAACTAGAGTTCATCGCAGAGCAAGGCTAAATTTTGCCAGAGAGCATCGTAACCGGTTAGAGGCTGAATGGCAACAGGTATTATTAACTGATGAGTCTCGATTTTGTCTGTATAACAATGACAGGCGTATGCGCGTATACCGACGCCCTAATGAACGGTATGCTCAGTGTAATTTCTCACATACAACATTATTTGGAGGAGGATCTCTGATGGTCTGGGGAGGCATTTCTTTGACTGGTCGCACAGAACTTGTAATCTTAAATGGAAGCCTTACAGCTGACAGGTACATATTGGAGATTTTATACGAACATGTAGTTCCATTTTTGTTGATGCAAGATAATGTCAGGCCTCATGTTGCTCGAGTTGTGAGAAATTATCTAGGGGAAGTCGGTATCAATACCATGGCATGCCCAGCTCGGAGCCCGGATTTAAATCCGATATAAAATCTCTGGGATACTCTTGGGAGGAGATTACAAGAGGAACTTAATCTGAACTCTCTGGAAGATATATGGCAGAGACTGATTCAAATATGGGAAGAATCGGACCAAAATGACATAAGGTCTCTTATTTTAAGTATGGGCCACCGTTGTCAAGAAGTTATTCGTGCCAGAGGTGGAAATACTCGCTACTGACACTTATTTCGTTACATTTTGTTTCGTGTTTTCATTGTTTAATTTTGATATTAATTTTTAATAAAATCACGTTATGTTATAAAATAATTTTTCTCGAATAATGACAAAGATAATGGAGTAAATAAGAAAAGAAATTGTTAAGAAAAGATAAGGCTACATTGTGAGATCAATTCTAACTTGGTAATGTAACTGTTGCACTCTACAGGGTGTTAGTTACTCGGTTTCTTCCTAGTCCCGGCCTACGACCATGATTTCCAGTCTCTCTATAGCTTTGTATAACTCGTGAAACGGTTGTGTGGGTTACGTCAAATCGTTCACCAATTCTTCGGTAACTCCAACCCTCTTCAAACAATATTAAAGCTTGAGCACATTCTTCGCGAGTAAGATTTCGTGGTATATTGTTTAATGATTTTTTTTGCAAAAAATGGCGAATGGACTAAATACTGACAATATACATCTGTATTTGACAATTACTGGTTTTTCCATAGCATGCTACTTACTTTAGTGCTTATAATGCTAATGCAAATGAATAAAGTCATGTTAAGTTATAAAATTCAGTTTCTCGTGTAATAGGAAACATAATGGAGTAAATAAAAAATGAAATTGTTAAAAGAAGATAAGGCTAAATTGTGATATCAATTCTAACTTGGTAATGTAACTGTTGCACTCTACAGGGTTACAACTTTTATGAAAAAATCACGTTATAATTGATACACCCTGTATTAATAAAAAGAGGGTTTTATGCAAACACAGGTAGCACACCGACGTTGTGAAAGAGACAAAGTTTCATTTAAAAAAAAAATCGTCCAAATCAGACAAGTGGTTTTGACAAATATTTACTTTAAACTTTTTGTTATTTTTTGATGGTGCGTTAATTTATTGGGGAAGTGTATATTTTATTTTAGGCTTTATGAGAAACTAAATAGGCTATGCAAAAACAGCTAACAAAAGTAAGGGTAGATAAAATGCAATACCCACTTAGATTTTCTAAACTAAACTATTCGATAGTTAGAATGCGAAACAGCTTTTAATGTAATAAGGTAATAATACTAAAGGCTATAATTTATATACAAGATGATACTATGACAATGATGTTATTAAATATATGTATTGAAAGGTGATGCACGGTAATGTTTTTAGCAATAATATACAGGGTGGCTCCCGCTCAACGGGACGGAGCTTTATGGGAAAACGACCAAAGATATAAAAAATTCGTTTGGGAGGAATACGTAGGTTACAGACGGCTACAATTTAAAATTTGTTAGATGTATACAAGATGTCCCACATAAGAGAAAATATACAAAGTTATATTATTTTTAATGGAACATCCTGTTTTTTATTTTAGAATTAAAAACTACATAAAAAATAATGTCAGTTAACTAAAGGTTCCCTATTACTATTATTATTAGTTTTCGATTTATTTGAATTTTTAAGGAAAAAAAGTCTCCCAAAAATTAATTGTTTACTCTTGTTTGAATAATTTTTAATAAACTAATTTTTTTTTTCTTATGTGGAAAATATTCTATACATCTAACAAATTTTAAATTGTAGCCGTCTGTAACCTACGTATTCCTCCCAAACGAATTTTTTATATCTTTGGTCGTTTTCCCATAAAGCTCCGTCCCGTTGAGCGTGAGCCACCCTGTATATACATGGAAGCTAAACGTTGCTAAAATAGAGCTCAGGCAATGAAGTAGACAATGAAACGTTCTTACTTGTTCTGTGATTTACTGATGATCTACCATCCAGGGGTTGTTTTCGACAGAGTTATCGATCAGTTACTAAGGGCTGGGCCAACAAGCTAAGCAGTAAGTGGTGAACTATAGTACGGGTTACTTTACTGGAACCGCTAAGCCAAGCATTGACGATAATGTGTCCAAATTAAATAATAGCTACTAAATACAACAGGAGTGGCACAAGAAGCTCTACAGAATGGATACAAACAAGAAGGCCATAGATGTTAGGTGGCCTTTGGAAGAAAAGTATTTTTTTCACACACCTTACACCACATATTCTCCTTTCCACTAGGCGAGCCTGAAGATGAAGTGATGACACTTCGAAACCGGTCGCACTCAATGTTTTGTTAAATAATTAAACATTGACTTTCCTTGTGAGATATAAAGGACTTTTTCTCCCCCCTCACCTTAAAAAAATAGATTAATCTAGTTTAACTGCTTTCAGCAGACTTGATATTTTAGCAGCACCTATTTTTACATCATTAGGCAGTGCATTTTTGTACCTATCGTTTTTACATACATTTGCTTGCTAAATAACAACTTTGCAAATACTGAGATAAACTATGGCAAACACCATTATTATTCCTGCAAATAAATGCAAGGATTTTAAAAGCGTTAAACGTGACACCACCGCAATTTAAAATAACTTTGTTTCATTCATACTATTCGCGATTCAAGCTAAGTGATACGCCCTCTGGAGGAAATTAGTAAAAGGTCCCTATAAGTAGGATGACGTTCAGTGTTGCCAGAAGCAGCAAAATTTCGTTACGTCGTCGGATTTTAGTTTTTGAAGAAATGGATAAGACCTTTTGTTTAAGAATCAAAATTTGTGTCTAGTAATATGTAATCATACTATTTATTTAAGGATTTTTTATAAAATCGATTTATTATATTGATTTTTTTTTAAATATCAGTTCATTTATTAATTTTAGTTTTAAAATCAGTCAGAGACAAAATCAGTTCATCATTTGGCAACATTGGCGTTCGTGTTCATTGTTTACATTTTAATTTGTATCAATTACAATTAGAGTTTTTTGTTACTTTTTAGCTTTAAATTTGTTTATTTCTTATAGTATGTGATAGTATTTAAATTAAAAATGAAATCTGCGAAAAAGCCTCCAGAAAATTGCAATCTGTATGGTGTTATTGTCAAAATCAAAACTGGAGTATTCATTATTTTTCAAGTGCAAGTCATAAGTTTCTTACGATAAATGGGTATCTACAAATTCACAATATTGAAATTTTGCAAAACGTTGTTTAGAATCAAACTCCAATATGAGTTGTGACGGTTTTATTACCATTTACATGTATACAAAGTACTACACAATTCACTTCATGATATAAGAATAAGGATAGTAAGATTTTTAAAGAAGTTCATCAATAATAAACGTTTGGTACCTGATATGTCCTTTAAACCACATAATAAAACATGTCCTGGGTTTAGTAAATACATATTTCTAGATGTTCTTGTAGCAACCAATAGGTCAATATTTCCAACAAATTAGTTCATACTACACATGAAAAATATTACATTTATAACGAAAGCACGAAAACTAAACTTAAATTAACACTAAATGAAACTCAAAAACACTATTATAATAAGAATATTATCTAAAAACAGTTAAAAAATCACAAATACAAAATCCCACAACACGTAAATAAACAAACATCCTACTTATACGTGACAAATGACAGGCGCGCGAAAATTAATTTGAATCGCGAATACGTCACGGACGTCACGTATAGTATTGTATCCATCGATAGTTTGCGACATTGCGATCCAGTAAATTGTTGCATATTGGTTGTTTTAGTTAATCTTTAGACTTTTTTGGAAAAATTTCGGCTTGTCTATAGCTAACAACATGGTTCGCGGGTGCATTTTGAGCAAAAAACTGGAAAATGTGGATGCTTATGTATCTTTTCATAAGTAAGTAAGGTTAGAGGATGATGTATTGCCTTAGATTATACAAACCTTAGATGGAACATAGGACACTGCGCATAATCCCATTTCGAAATTATTCACACCCACCAATCACATTTGAGAACATCACATGTCAGAGCGTTGTCCATCCAAATTTAATGTGTCAACTAGAATTAATTTGGTGTTTTAGTGACTTAAATTTTGGGAATTAACGTTGAAAATGCCAAGATGTGTTGTAAGAAGCTTTATTTATAATAAAATTGCAAAATGTGACGGAGATAAAAGAGACTTATATTTATTTCGGTGAGATATTTAATTTTTAAAGATTCTGTCGATATCCATATTTGTTGATTTGAAAATAAACAGAATCGGACTTGGTCATTGGTACATGTTATAAGTAGCAAATAAAGGTTATTTTTATATACTGTTTACTATTTCTTGTTTCATGGGAATCTGTTTTTAAGAAGTGGAAAGAGAAACATACAATCAAATACAAAAATATCAATTTCATTGCCAATTTATTCGTTTTAAATTTCACAACTGGTTTCAACAGTTTTTTCAAAACTATTTAGTATTTCTTTACAACAGTGTTACTCAAAGTGTGCTCCGCGGAGCCCTGGGGTTCCGCAAAGCCATTGTGAGGACTCCGCGAAGAAAATAATCACAATAAAAAAAACAGTACTCTCGCCACAAAATGGAGGGACCTGGCTTGAGGACCTTTTTTTGAGAAGTAATTTTTTTAAGTCACTAAGATGAAGGAGGATATGATTTTGCTTTAGGACTTTTTTTTATTTTATTTTTTATGGGTGAAATGGATTTGGGATAATTCTTGCAAAGAATCTTTGAAATTAATCAAAAATAAATTAACAACAAATTATATTGCATTTACATTTTGTTATTTTCTCTAATTTTGACATATAAAGTAATATATTTTGTAATCGCAGCAAGTGCCAAAACGATAGTAAAGGGGCAGCACTGATTCTGGCACAATCCTTATGTAAATTAACATGGAAAATCGCTAAGGTTCATTCTGGCAATTTTTGTCTAAAAGTCCAAAGGTCAACTAACTCGCCGAGCCATCAACGGGGGAGTGGGGGAAGCGGCGGAGTGGGAGGAGTGGGGGGAGTTAAATTTCGTCGAATAGAAAAATCATGCCAAAAGGGCCTTAGCGTATATCTTCACTGCTATTGGTCCGATTTAAACGGGGAAAACGGCATTATGAAGAGAGATTAACGTTGAATAGAAAAATCATGCGCAATGCCACAAGGGCCTTAGCGTATATCTCAGCTATCGTTGGTCTGATTTAAACGGGAAAAATGATATTACGTAGAGAATGATGAACGTTGAATATAAAAATCTTGTGCAATGTCAAAAGGGCCTTAGCACGTATCTTCACTGCTATTGGTCCGATTTAAATGGGAAAAACGGCATTACGTATAGAACGATTAATGTACAAGAGAAAAATCCTGTGCAATGCCACAAGGGCCTTAGCGTGTATCTTCACTGCTATTGGTCCGATTTAAACGGGAAAAACGACATTACGTAAAGAACGATTAACGTAAAAGATAAAAATCTTGTGCAATGTCAAAGGGGCCTTAGCACGTATCTTCACTGCTGTTGGTCCGATTCAAACAAGAAAAACGGAAATATGTAGAGAACGATTAACGCTTAAAACTACAACGTGGCCAAAAGGACCTAAGTCTCGGCGGAGTCAACCAAATCGTCAGCGTAACCTAACCTATGAAGTTGGGTAACGCCATTTTCTATCCGGGCCATTCAGCTGTATGGAGGAGACGTCACCTGTTAGTGACGCTACTGGAATATATCGCCAGGCGTAGCAGCAAAGTCAGTGGACGGCTAAGCGATCCAAGATGGCCGTTGCACAGTATAGCCTGCACCTGGAGGGGAAAACGGGGGAGTGTGGAAACCGGCGCAATATGAATCGACCGGCGTAAGTCAGAAGGAGCAGGTGCACTTAGTATTGAGGCACTTGCCATCTTCCAAAAGTCGCCACATAATACCAGTCATTTGCCAAAAGTCCATAGATCAAACAGAAAAAGATGGTTTCGTTTCGTTACGTTTCGTTTCGTTTCGTTACGTTTCGTTACGTTTCGTTACGTTTCGTCACGTTTCGTCACGTTTCGTCACGTTTCGTCACGTTTCGTCACGTTTCGATACATTTCGTTACGTTTCGTTTCGTGGACAAAAGGACCTAAGTCTCGGTGGCATGTCACCAGGTGCAAAATGGTCAAAAGGATCTTAGGTAGACAAACGGAAAGACAGACAAAAATACAGATAAACGGACAGGCAGACGGAAAGAGGAGACAAATATCTCCTTAAAATTTATTGATACGAGGATCCAAAAAGACCTAAACATTGAATAATACTTAGAAATCATGTAGAGAGCAATACAGGCCTAAGAACAATAAAACTACTGAAGAAGAAGATGAAGAGTGAAACGTTGAAAGGTTGATATCCATAGAAATTTATAGAAAAAAGAATGGAAAATCGTAGAAATCTTTAAAGAATACACGCTGCTGCATTGTCAAAGGGGCCGTAGTTGGTTAGTACAATAAATGTAATAACCAAGGAGACATTACTTTTCTGGATCTCTGAATACGGGAAGGTAGCAGTCAAAAGTTCAGTATTTTAGAATAAGTCTAAGAAGTCGTATTGTTCGTATTGTAGTCATACATTATCGTCGTTTCCTTATTACTTACAAGTACAATAAAAATACTCTACGTCCATTGTCGATGGTAAAAAGGTAACAAAATACTCTTCGTCCATTATCGTATGTAAACCTGCGCAGTACGTTATTGTCGTAAGTCATCGTCTTAATCTTTATTAAAAAATAAATACAACAACAATTAAAATATACCATCATCGTTTGTACTTGATTATCTTCACATTTAACATTTTCAATCTTAAAAATCATCTGTCAAACATTTATTATTACTGTCTCTTATTTTCAAGCTGTCAACCTAAAAAAAAAACAAGACATGTGTCATCCGTCACTATTAAAATAACTTTTTTACTCACATTTTCTGTATATTATTGTTCAATTTCAGTATTTTTGCATAATCTTCTGTCTCGTATGACTCGTTAAGTCCAGTAAAAATACCCCATTCATTTTCATAAAGTAATAATTGATTGGTTTTATATTTAGCATTTTTGTCCTAAAAATATGACATCAGGCATCCGTCATTATTAAAAACGTTTCTACTCACTTTTTCCGTATATATTTTATTGTTTAATTTCGGTTTTACATCTTAAAAATTATGGCATCTGTCATTAAAAAACCAATAAAAAGATCCCATTCTTAGACATCATCTCTATACCGAAGGTATTTCTTAATTAGAAAGCAATTATCGATTGCTTTTATATTTAGCATTATACATTTCTGCCCTAAAAATATGTAATCTGTCATCCGTCACTATTAAAAACGTTTTGTACTCACTTTTTCATATATTATTGTTTAGTTTCAGTATTTTTGCAGCATATTGTGTCCCGTATGACTCGTTAAATCAAGTAAAAATACCCCATTCATTTTCAGAAAGTAATTATTGATTGCTTTCATATTTAGCAATTCTATACATTTCGACCCTAAAAAATATGACATCTGTCAGCCGTCACTATTAAAAACTTTTGTAACTCACTTTTTCCCTCATTATTGGCATTTTCTTGTTTAATTTCGATTTACATCTTCTGTCTTAAAAATATAACATCTGTCATTAAAAATCCAATAAAAAGGGCCCATTTTTAGACAGCACCTCTGTGCCGAAGGTATTTCTTAATTACTAAAACTATTATCGATTGCTTTTATATTTAGCATTTGTATAAATTTTTCGTTTTTCAA
Source organism: Psylliodes chrysocephalus (assembly GCA_927349885.1). NCBI lineage: Eukaryota > Metazoa > Arthropoda > Insecta > Coleoptera > Chrysomelidae > Psylliodes > Psylliodes chrysocephalus. The sequence goes on along the minus strand of OV651817.1, from coordinate 823,865 downwards.
CCTGAAAATATGACATCTGTCATTAAATCCAATAATAAAAATATAATATCTGACATTAAATCGAATAAAAAAGTACTACTTACATTTTTGTCCTAAAAATATGACATCTGTCATTCATCACTATTCAGTAAAGTTTTCATTTCATAAATACTATTTAATAAATCCTTTTTTATCACCAAAAATTATGTTAGAAATAACCATTTCATTATTTTGTATCGGTATTTGAAGTTTAGCTGTATATTTCGGTGTTACCATAAATTCTCCTCTGTCCTAAAAATATGCCATCCATCATCAATAAATACATTACCATTTAAAAAAAGTACAATCAAAGTTTAATTTCATACATACTCTTTTAATGGAACCAGTTTTTGTTATCAAAAATTATGTTAAAAATACGTAGTCGATCTAGGTATCTGGTTATTTGAGATTTTACACTCAGTTTTTCATTATTCACTAAGTAGTTAGGTGCAAAGCGACGACTAAAATTAAAATTTTCAACTACTTAGTCACAAACAAACTTACTTACATCTGAAAATAAAGGTTCAGAATGAATTATAAATTTTCAAGGTGTTCGGTTTGTATAAAGATAAACGATATCAACGGTTATTTCCTGTCTACAAGTATAGATAACTCAAAATATTAAAACAATATTTTAGTGCTTAATGGTAGGCAACCATTAATACAATGTAATAGTAAAAGGACATTAATCTTATTAATGGCCCATAGTTAAATGGAACAATCTCTACAATAAAAATTTCTAAAACTGTTTAATCAGTAATTTTCATAGAAAATTCATGATGGTTGTATATACCGAGGGAACAAGAAACACCAAACTATCAATATTATTACATCAATTAAATGGACCAAAAGTAATACCGTATATGTTATTTTCACCGGTAAATGTTTAATTGGTAAAAGAACATACTTGTTAATACCTAATAGACCGAAACCGTTAATTCGGTTTCAAAGGAATATTTATATTGTCACATTAGATTAATAACGCATCCACCAATGGTGTGACAGTATGCTCGTAGAGATGTTCACTGTACATTGAACAGATTCCAATTCGAGTACCATTCTCATGAGGCAAATAATATAGATATCTCGTTACAAAATCTAGATGAGAGACAAGTTAGATATTATTGGACGGCTTTACGAAAAACAAATGGTATTATGTAGAATACGTGACGTAGAATAATATTAAAAAGAAAAATAATACAAAAACCAAAAGAACCTAAGTATTCACTATTATCGAATAGAATTAAACGAGAAAAAATGACATTGTAACGGAAACGAGCCGTAGATTAACGCTGAAGAGAAAAATTAGGCACATTAACTTTGAAGAGAAAAGCCATGTGCAAAGCCAGAAGGACCTAACTAGTGACTATTATCGGATAGAATAAAACGGGAAAAAAATAAAATTTTAACGGAAACGTGATGTATATTAACGCTGAAGAGAAAAATTAGACTCAATAGCCGTAAGGACCTAAGTATTCGGCTATTATCGATGCAATTCATATTAATAGGCATACATCGTCATTAGTCATTGTAAGAAATCTCAGTTTAAAGCATTCTTCCTTCATTGTGGTATGTTATCGTTAGTCATTGTCGTTGGATATTAATAAAAACAAGGTAAATGAATACTCAACCAATTAACTTAACAATTACAAATCTTGAGCTGGCGTAACATATACTAACTACGGTCATCGATTGTACTCGAATTATCTTCTCAGGTCCTCGTTTGTTTATTTTCTTCTATCACTTAAAAACAATCAATGACTTAGCAAGTTACTAAGCAGAATTTTGCTACAACAGTCATCTGCATGTCATTCGTTGTTGAGCACCGCTTATCTTTATCAGTATCGATCAGATTGTGACTAAATTTAAACGAGCAGAATTTTTTGTTACAACCGTCATCTGTGGGTCATTCGTTGTTAAGCATCACATATCTTTGTTAGTATTGGTCAGATTTTGAGTAAATTTAAACGGGTATTACGTCATTCATTGTTTCTTTTCGGGATTTTTTGAAAATATTTCTCATATTTTCGTGAGTTTTGAAGTCGTAAGACCATATGACATACTAATCATAAATCTGTTACGCTAATAATGTAGGATTTGCTTCAACAAACGTATATTTTTCTACGGTCAATGCTAATGTAAGTTTAAAAAAACCCGTTTCAGGACACCTCTGAAGACATCTGAAGACCTCTGAAGACCTCTGAAGGCCGTTTCAGAAGACACCTAAAGAGCTCTGAAGAACGTTTCTTAAGACCTCTGAAGAACGTTTCAGAAGATATCTGAAGACCTCTGAAGACATCTGAAAACGTCTAAAGAGGAGTCGAACACCGTAAAAGGACACAGTATAAATTAGTGTGTTACCTCAAAAATACAATAGATTTTATAAAGATGACTGAAGACCTCTGAAGACGACTGAAGAGGAGTCGAAGACCGTAAAACAGCACAGTATAAATTAGTGTGTTACCACAAAAATACAATAGATTTTATAAAGATGTCGTCGGATACAGCACGTAAACGAAAAAATTGTAGATCTTAGACGTGTTATACGAAAAAAAGTATAACTCTCTGAAGAAAATGGAAGTTGATAAAAAAGAATTGAACTTTTTAAACTCTGTGATAGAACCATTAAAACAAATAGCTGAAGTATCGTAAAACATAATCCTTCGTAGAAATGCCTGCAGAATAACATTTCAAAACATTCCATTGCCTTAAAAAGATATATTTATTTTAATAAGAAAGACATTAACGTAATGCAGCATCTTCATCGTAAACATCATCCTACATATATTAATGGTGTGACACCATTTATTTAGATTGAAACGGTTATACTGTAACATTAGTATCATTCATATCAAATCCAACGGTATAACAAGATAACTCTTAATATAATTTTTCGAACTTCATATCAAAGATGTACTACGACAGTGAAAAGTCAGCCTACCAAAATCTGTTGAAGAAGCCTCTAGAGAGACTCTATGAACAAAGAAAAGGAGACATAGAAGCAGCGTTTAAAGAATCGATGATTAAAAAGTGAAATCAATCGATAAAGGAGAACATGCGCAATAACTGTCACACCAACAAGGTACACCGAGTACCATTCTCATGATGGAATAATTTTGGGTATTTCGTGAAAACTATCTAATATTTTTTAATAGTACTATCTACTAAATGGTAAATGTTTTAGATTCTTCACTGCAGAATAACATTTCAAAACATTCCATTGCCTTAAAAAGATATATTTATTGTAATAAGAAAGACATTAACGTAATGCAGCATCTTCATCGTAAACATCATCCTACATATATTAATGGTGTGACACCATTTATTTAGATTGAAACGGTTATACTGTAACATTAGTATCATTCATATCAAATCCAACGGTATAACAAGATAACTCTTAATATAATTTTTCGAACTTCACATCAAAGATGTACTACAACAGTGAAAAGTCAGCCTACCAAAATCTGTTGAAGAAGCCTCTAGAGAGAATCTATGAACAAAGAAAAGGAGACATAGAAGCAGCGTTTAAAGAATCGATGATGAAAAAGTGAAATCAATCGATAAAGGAGAACATGCGCAATAACTGTCACACCAACAAGGTACACCGAGTACCATTCTCATGATGGAATAATTTTGGGTATTTCATCAAAACTATCTAATATTTTTTAATATTACTGTCTACTAAATGGTAAATGTTTTAGATTCTTCAATTAATAATAACAGATCCTAGATACGAGAATATTTGTAGTAAAAGTACGAAGACGAAATTTGAGAACGACGCCCTAGGCGAAGTGCTCAAACGTCTGAGGGCGATATGGCCATCAAATGCGTATCGTTCGTATGTCTTCTAACCTAACCTTGGTTCGCGGCGATAATAATACCTTCAAAGACCATAGCTGTTGCAAATGTCTGACAGCTACAATGCCATGCTATCAACGGCTATATTATTATTATTTTTTTTAAATACGCTGAACACTATATTGAAAATTCCGAAACTAACCTATAATTAACCTGATTTGATATATTTAGACTTTTCTTAGAGAACGTACCTTTCTGGTAAAATGAATCATATCTACTTAACGTTGTTTTAATTGTTAAAAAAATAAAGGTTCTGCCATTTAAAATGCCAAAGACATCCTTCATACTCTTGTATCAAATCTTCATACTTGTTAATGTTATTTTATTTATTTTGTATTTTATATAGTCTTTGGATCTCGTATGTCATTATTTGATTACTAAAACTTTGCTTAATGACGTACTCTATCGAATTATCACTTAGCCTATTATCAGCCAGTTTTACTATTTAGACTTTTCTTAGATTTCTTTAATAAAATAAATGTACCTTCCTAAATTTATCATACTAGCTCTATTAACCTACTCTGCTATAACACAGCCTACGCAGAAAAATTATAATATCCTAATTCACTGTTTGGTTATAAAAATCCTTATTCATCATTGCATTTTGATATGAAAAATACCGTCACAACATTGGTGGTTGCAATTTTACTCTAATATTTCTTACAATATAAGTATTCCTTTAAATTTAAATTATTTATTCTTTTGTATCAAATTTTGACACCTTTTAAACGTTATTTTTTAATAAATGCTGAGTACTCTGACGTATCTACCATTTTATATAAATTAAGAAATTCATCCTAATTTTGCTACAAAATCATCTTTTGTAGCTATTTAACATTAAAATTTATTAAATGTTAAGAACTCTGAATCACCTCGTTTTTACCTAGCCATTGGAATTCGTTTGTAATTATACAGTTGATTTACAAAAGACTTTACTTAATATCCAGTGTATCTGTTTAAATTTAGTCGTAGAAAAATATTATATTCTATTAGAGTTTCGTCAAATGTATTTAGCTGATATGTCAACAAGTTTGAATATTATTGAATTTTTATATGGTAATTTTCCATTGGCTTCGGTATGAAGGATACTGTCACAGCATTGGTGAATGTACCTTTACTCTAATATTTCTTACATTAAAAATTATCCTTTGATTCTAAATGAACGTTAGAACACCACTGATTTGTAAAGGATGCTGTCTGGCTTATTACGAGAAATATAACTTAACAGTTTCATTACATCATAAATATACTTTCGAATATAAATGCTGGTATACCGTCTGTATTGATATGAAGGATTATGTTTTACGCTAATGACTTCCTGCGAAAAATGTACTAGTAAATAAGATATAGACTTGTCCTTTTTGACAATGATGTAGTTCATATAATTTAATATACTCACCATGCTTTGTTACAAGTAATCGCTAAGAAGTTCTTCATACTCTTCATATCTCTGTTGATAGAGATTTGTTGAATGAATATTTACTTTATTAGCAATGTTGATAGAAAAAATAGTATGCCTTATTTTATTTCAAAGTGTCGTTTTTAAGTGAAATGTCTACAAAAACTTGTCTCTCATCTAGACGACAAATCTATGTCAGATGAATATTACAAGTAATTTTAAGATCATTAGCTTTTGCCACCGATATTGATACCGGTATTGATTCCATGAGCTTTAATCGTGGATAAACATCTTAAGACTTTTATCATACTTTTACTACAAATATTCTCGTATCTAGGATCTGTTATTATTAATTGAAGAATCTAAAACATTTACCATTTAGTAGACAGTAATATTAAAAAATATTAGATAGTTTTCACGAAATACCCAAAATTATTCCATCATGAGAATGGTACTCGGTGTACCTTGTTGGTGTGACAGTTATTGCGCATGTTCTCCTTTATCGATTGATTTCACTTTTTAATCATCGATTCTTTAAACGCTGCTTCTATGTCTCCTTTTCTTTGTTCATAGAGTCTCTCTAGAGGCTTCTTCAACAGATTTTGGTAGGCTGACTTTTCACTGTCGTAGTACATCTTTGATATGAAGTTCGAAAAATTATATTAAGAGTTATCTTGTTATACCGTTGGATTTGATATGAATGATACTAATGTTACAGTACAACCGTTTCAATCTAAATAAATGGTGTCACACCATTAATATATGTAGGATGATGTTTACGATAAAGATGCTGCATTACGTTAATGTCTTTCTAATTACAATAAATATATCTTTTTAAGGCAATGGAATGTTTTGAAATGTTATTCTGCAGGCATTTCTACGAAGGATTATGTTTTACGATACTTCAGCTATTTGTTTTAATGGTTCTATCACAGAGTTTAAAAAGTTCAATTCTTTTTTATCAACTTCCATTTTCTTCAGAGAGTTATACTTTTTTTCGTATAACACGTCTAAGATCTACAATTTTTTCGTTTACGTGCTGTATCCGACGACATCTTTATAAAATCTATTGTATTTTTGTGGTAACACACTAATTTATACTGTGCTGTTTTACGGTCTTCGACTCCTCTTCAGTCGTCTTCAGAGGTTTTCAGTCATCTTTATAAAATCTATTGTATTTTTGAGGTAACACACTAATTTATACTGTGTCCTTTTACGGTGTTCGACTCCTCTTTAGACGGTTTCAGATGTCTTCAGAGGTCTTCAGATATCTTCTGAAACGTTCTTCAGAGGTCTTAAGAAACGTTCTTCAGAGCTCTTTAGGTGTCTTCTAAAACGGCCTTCAGAGGTCTTCAGAGGTCTTCAGATGTCTTCAGAGGTGTCCTGAAAATATGAGAAATATTTTCAAAAAATCCCGAAAAGAAACAATGAATGACGTAATACCCGTTTAAATTTACTCAAAATCTGACCAATACTAACAAAGATATGTGATGCTTAACAACGAATGACCCACAGATGACGGTTGTAACAAAAAATTCTGCTCGTTTAAATTTAGTCACAATCTGATCGATACTGATAAAGATAAGCGGTGCTCAACAACGAATGACATGCAGATGACTGTTGTAGCAAAATTCTGCTTAGTAACTTGCTAAGTCATTGATTGTTTTTAAGTGATAGAAGAAAATAAACAAACGAGGACCTGAGAAGATAATTCGAGTACAATCGATGACCGTAGTTAGTATATGTTACGCCAACTCAAGATTTGTAATTGTTAAGTTAATTGGTTGAGTATTCATTTACCTTGTTTTTATTAATATCCAACGACAATGACTAACGATAACATACCACAATGAAGGAAGAATGCTTTAAACTGAGATTTCTTACAATGACTAATGACGAAGTATGCCTATTAATATGAATTGCATTGATAATAGCCGAATACTTAGGTCCTTACGGCTATTGAGTCTAATTTTTCTCTTCAGCGTTAATATACATCACGTTTCCGTTAAAATTTTATTTTTTTCCCGTTTTATTCTATCCGATAATAGTCACTAGTTAGGTCCTTCTGTCTTTGCACATGGCTTTTCTCTTCAAAGTTAATGTGCCTAATTTTTCTCTTCAGCGTTAATCTACGGCTCGTTTCCGTTACAATGTCATTTTTTCTCGTTTAATTCTATTCGATAATAGTGAATACTTAGGTTCTTTTGGTTTTTGTATTATTTTTCTTTTTAATATTATTCTACGTCACGTATTCTACATAATACCATTTGTTTTTCGTAAAGCCGTCCAATAATATCTAACTTGTCTCTCATCTAGATTTTGTAACGAGATATCTATATTATTTGCCTCATGAGAATGGTACTCGAATTGGAATATGTACAGTGAACATCTCTACGAGCATACTGTCACACCATTGGTGGATGCGTTATTAATCTAATGTGACAATATAAATATTCCTTTGAAACCGAATTAACGGTTTCGGTCTATTAGGTATTAACAAGTATGTTCTTTTACCAATTAAACATTTACCGGTGAAAATAACATATACGGTATTACTTTTGGTCCATTTAATTGATGTAATAATATTGATAGTTTGGTGTTTCTTGTTCCCTCGGTATATACAACCATCATGAATTTTCTATGAAAATTACTGATTAAACAGTTTTAGAAATTTTTATTGTAGAGATTGTTCCATTTAACTATGGGCCATTAATAAGATTAATGTCCTTTTACTATTACATTGTATTAATGGTTGCCTACCATTAAGCACTAAAATATTGTTTTAATATTTTGAGTTATCTATACTTGTAGACAGGAAATAACCGTTGATATCGTTTATCTTTATACAAACCGAACACCTTGAAAATTTATAATTCATTCTTAACCTTTATTTTCAGATGTAAGTAAGTTTGTTTGTGACTAAGTAGTTGAAAATTTTAATTTTAGTCGTCTCTTTGCACCTAACTACTTAGTGAATAATGAAAAACTGAGTGTAAAATCTCAAATAACCAGATACCTAGATCGACTACGTATTTTTAACATAATTTTTGATAACTAAAACTGGTTCCATTAAAAGAGTATGTATGAAATTAAACTTTGATTGTACTTTTTTTAAATGGTAATGTATTTATTGATGATGGATGGCATATTTTTAGGACAGAGGAGAATTTATGGTAACACCGAAATATACAGCTAAACTTCAAATACCGATACAAAATAATGAAATGGTTATTTCTAACATAATTTTTGGTGATAAAAAAGGATTTATTAAATAGTATGTATGAAATGAAAACTTTACTGAATAGTGATGAATGACAGATGTCATATTTTTAGGACAAAAATGTAAGTAGTACTTTTTTATTCGATTTAATGTCAGATATTATATTTTTATTATTGGATTTAATGACAGATGTCATATTTTCAGGTTGAAAAACGAAAAATTTATACAAATGCTAAATATAAAAGCAATCGATAATAGTTTTCTAATTAAGAAATACCTTCGGCACAGAGGTGCTGTCTAAAAATGGGCCCTTTTTTATTGGATTTTTAATGACAGATGTTATATTTTTAAGACAGAAGATGTAAATCGAAATTAAACAAGAAAATGCCAATAATGAGGGAAAAAGTGAGTTACAAAAGTTTTTAATAGTGACGGCTGACAGATGTCATATTTTTTAGGGTCGAAATGTATAGAATTGCTAAATATAAAAGCAATCAATAATTACTTTCTGAAAATGAATGGGGTATTTTTACTGGATTTAACGAGTCATACGGGACACAAGACGCTGCAAAAATACTGAAACTAAACAATAATATATGAAAAAGTGAGTACAAAACGTTTTTAATAGTGACGGATGACAGATTACATATTTTTAGGGCAGAAATGTATAATGCTAAATATAAAAGCAATCGATAATTGCTTTCTAATTAAGAAATACCTTCGGTATAGAGATGATGTCTAAGAATGGGATCTTTTTATTGGTTTTTTAATGACAGATGCCATAATTTTTAAGATGTAAAACCGAAATTAAACCATAAAATATATACGGAAAAAGTGAGTAGAAACGTTTTTAATAATGACGGATGCCTGATGTCATATTTTTAGGACAGAAATGCTAAATATAAAAGCAATCAATAATTACTTTATGAAAATGAATGGGGTATTTTTACTGGACTTAACGAGTCATACGAGACAGAAGATTATGCAAAAATACTGAAATTGAACAATAATATACAGAAAATGTGAGTAAAAAAGTTATTTTAATAGTGACGGATGACACATGTCTTGTTTTTTTTTAGGTTGACAGCTTGAAAAAAAGAGACAGTAATAATAAATGTTTGACAGATGATTTTTAAGATTGAAAATGTTAAATGTGAAGATAATCAAGTACAAACGATGATGGTATATTTTAATTGTTGTTGTATTTATTTTTTAATAAAGATTAAGACGATGACTTACGACAATAACGTACTGCGCAGGTTTACATACGACAATGGACGAAGAGTATTTTGTTACCTTTTTACCATCGACAATGGACGTAGAGTATTTTTATTGTACTTGTAAGTAATAAGGAAACGACGATAATGTATGACTACAATACGAACAATACGACTTCTTAGACTTATTCTAAAATACTGAACTTTTGACTGCTACCTTCCCGTATTCAGAGATCCAGAAAAGTAATGTCTCCTTGGTTATTACATTTATTGTACTAACCAACTACGGCCCCTTTGACAATGCAGCAGCGTGTATTCTTTAAAGATTTCTACGATTTTCCATTCTTTTTTCTATAAATTTCTATGGATATCAACCTTTCAACGTTTCACTCTTCATCTTCTTCTTCAGTAGTTTTTTTGTTCTTAGGCCTGTATTGCTCTCTACATGATTTCTAAGTATTATTCAATGTTTAGGTCTTTTTGGATCCTCGTATCAATAAATTTTAAGGAGATATTTGTCTCCTCGTTCCGTCTGCCTGTCCTTTTATCTGTATTTTTGTCTGTCTTTCCGTTTGTCTACCTAAGATCCTTTTGAGCATTTTGCACCTGGTGACATGCCACCGAGACTTAGGTCCTTTTGTCCACGAAACGAAACGTAACGAAATGTATCGAAACGTGACGAAACGTGACGAAACGTAACGAAACGTAACGAAACGTAACGAAACGTAACGAAACGTAACGAAACGTAACGAAACGTAACGAAACGTAACGAAACGTAACGAAACGTAACGAAACGTAACGAAACGTAACGAAACGTAACGAAACGTAACGAAACGTAACGAAACGTAACGAAACGTAACGAAACGTAACGAAACGTAACGAAACGTAACGAAACGTAACGAAACGTAACGAAACGTAACGAAACGTAACGAAACGAAACGAAACCATCTTTTTCTGTTTGATCTATGGACTTTTGGCAAATGACTGGTATTACGTGGCGACTTTTGGAAGATGGCAAGTGCCTCAATACTAAGTGCACCTGCTCCTTCTGACTTACGCCGGTCGATTCATATTGCGCCGGTTTCCACACTCCCCCGTTTTCCCCTCCAGGTGCAGGCTATACTGTGCAACGGCCATCTTTGATCGCTTAGCCGTCCACTGACTTTGCTGCTACGCCCGGCGATATATTCCAGTCGCGTCACTAACAGGTGACGTCTCCTCCATACAGCTGAATGGCCCGGATAGAAAATGGCGTTACCCAACTTCATAGGTTAGGTTACGCTGACGATTTGGTTGACTCCGCCGAGACTTAGGTCCTTTTGGCCACGTTGTAGTTTTAAGCGTTAATCGTTCTCTACATATTGCCGTTTTTCTTGTTTGAATCGGACCAACAGCAGTGAAGATACGTGCTAAGGCCCCTTTGACATTGCACAAGATTTTTATCTTTTACGTTAATCGTTCTTTACGTAATGTCGTTTTTCCCGTTTAAATCGGACCAATAGCAGTGAAGATACACGCTAAGGCCCTTGTGGCATTGCACAGGATTTTTCTCTTGTACATTAATCGTTCTATACGTAATGCCGTTTTTCCCGTTTAAATCGGACCAATAGCAGTGAAGATACGTGCTAAGGCCCTTTTGACATTGCACAAGATTTTTATATTCAATGTTCATCATTCTCTACGTAATATCATTTTTCCCGTTTAAATCAGACCAACGATAGCTGAGATATACGCTAAGGCCCTTGTGGCATTGCGCATGATTTTTCTATTCAACGTTAATCTCTCTTCATAATGCCGTTTTCCCCCGTTTAAATCGGACCAATAGCAGTGAAGATATACGCTAAGGCCCTTTTGGCATGATTTTTCTATTCGACGAAATTTAACTCCCCCCACTCCTCCCACTCCGCCGCTTCCTCCACTCCCCCGTTGATGGCTCGGCGAGTTAGTTGACCTTTGGACTTTTAGACAAAAATTGCCAGAATGAACCTTAGCGATTTTCCATGTTAATTTACATAAGGATTGTGCCAGAATCAGTGCTGCCCCTTTACTAACGATCTACTTTATGCAACCAGTTGCATAAAGTAGAACATTATGCAACTGATTACGAGAAGTTGATTATGTCACCAGTTACGAAATCAAAATAAATAAAACTGCCTCTTTTTGGTTTTTAAGTCGAAAAATCGAGTAACCGAAAAATCGAAAAATCCAAAAATCCAAAAATCCAAAAATCCAAAAATCCAAAAATCCAAAAATCCAAAAATCCAAAAATCCAAAAATCCAAAAATCCAAAAATCCAAAAATCCAAAAATCCAAAAATCCAAAAATCCAAAAATCCAAAAATCCAAAAATCCAAAAATCCAAAAATCCAAAAATCCAAAAATCCAAAAATCCAAAAATCCAAAAATCCAAAAACCAAAAAATCCAAAAATCCAAAAATCCAAAAATCCAAAAATCCAAAAAACCAAAAATCCAAAAATTCAAAAATCCAAAAATCCAAAAATCCAAAAATCCAAAAATCCAAAAATCCAAAAATCCAAAAATCCAAAAATCCAAAAATCCAAAAATCTAAAAATCCAAAAAACGAAAAATCGAAGAAACCAAATATCGAAAAAAGCAATGAATAGTGACATTTCACATTTGAAAATATGACATTACGTTTAACAACAAAAAAGAAAAACTGTAAATTGCGTTTTATTTTTTAAATAATTGAACAATGTTATTGAAAACTACCTAGAAATGTTAGGGGTAAAATTTTGACGTACTCCTTTAAAGATAATGGGTAAAAATATAGCTATTTGTATTACTAGGGAGGAAAGTGCCACTTTTCCTCCCGCAGGATGAAGTTTACTGCCCGACGCGAAGCGGAGGGCAGTAAACATCCAAGAGAGGAAAAGGCACTTTACTCCCCAGTAATACATATGATTTTTCCGCCTCCCTCAAATAACAAGTCATTTTAAATAATTTATTTATGAAACTAATAAACAAAATTTATTAAAGAACAAAATTATGAAGCAGGTATAGTATAAATTATAGGCATGTTATTTTCATTCTTGCATCCTACATATTTTTAATTTGTGGTAGAGTAATTATTTTTCTAAGTATGAATATGCTTTTCTTCGGCCCATTGCTTGAAATGTAAATACTGTTTTTTGTATTTTTCTTTAGATTTTTGGGGTAATAGAGATTGAACTGTTGCATTAACCTGTTCCAAAATATCCGGTGGTGTATTATTTATATCTTTAAATTCGCTTGAATCACTCATTTTTTAAATATTATTTTATATTTTGTAGATATATTATAGCGTAACACACTTTAAAACTGATCTGTCAATCGACCATAGCATGCTATATTTCTGTCCTAAATTCGAAAATCGGATGAATCTATGAATTGAAGTCAAATTATTAATGTAAAAATCGTTAAATTAAAATAACAATTTACTGATTTTTACTATTTTGCAAAATACAGGGTGTTCTATAAATAAACGGTAAAATTCATACTTATATAATAGAATATAGTTTAGGTCGTTAATGCCGTATAAGATTTCATTTATGACATACCATGATGTCACTTTTACTTTTCCTCCCTAGGGAGGAAAAGTATAACTTTGCTCCCTGCAATGAGGTCAGGAAATGTATACTTTGGAGAGAGGTAGGCGGAAAAATATTTTTTTTCCTTATTTTTATTATTACTAATGAAAAAAAAAACGTGGTAAGGCAATCAAATACAACAATTTTCTGAAATATTTGATTGGAAGTACCTACAAAAGAATGATGGTGAATCATTTTTTAATACAATTTTATAAATAATCAAGACAAAATTAGAAAAAATCTTGTATGTAAACACGTTACGAAATGCCGTTTTGTGTAACTCGTTCATTTTGCGGGACCTTGCTCCGCTCGTCCCGCAAATATTTACTCGTTACACAAAATAAGGCATTTCGAAACTGGTTACATAAATAGCTATTAATTGATTTCCTAATATTTTAAATCATTGACCGGTATTTTCCGTAAATAATTAAATCATAAATAATTACCGGTATATAAGTACCAAAACATTTTTTTCTCTTCGAAGAATAGGCTTATGTCAAATAAACTTAAAATATTGTAACGAACGAAAAGGTAGCCCATTTCTAATAAAACTTAATTATTTATTTTATTTTGGTGTGATCGTAGAAAAAATATTGTGTGTAATTCGAGCAAAAAGTACTTTGGCTGTTTTGATAACTTTTTGTCTCAACAGTTATTTTATTATAATAATTTTATAAACTTTTACTTAGGGTCGATTTCACCGTTTTGTTTTAAAATACTAAACGAAGATTAAAATGACATTTTTATATTAACAAAAATAAAGTTTAAATTACTAAATGGAGTTTAAAATGACATTTTTACATTAACAATGTCATTTTAATCTTCGTTTAGTAATTTAAACTTCGTTTGACACAACGGTGGAATCGGCCCTTAGCTAGTTATATATTGATAAAGTGTTATTACCCTCATCATAAATGAATCGTGCTAACAAATAAGGTCAAAAAAAGTCTCATAATTTTTCATCTTTTAGTTACCCACCAAAATTAGGTACTACAACACAAATATTTAAGTCCGGCCCAGAACATCTCCCTACTCCTTCCACCCAGTTTTTCGGTTTTGGCAAAATTCGCGCAGTGACAAATGCTTCCTATGTTACCTCTACCCTTTCTAACCTCTTTGTGTATTGCATAGTTCAGTGGTGTAGATTTAAAGAGTTTTGCCGTAATATCACATGTATGGTCTACTTTTATATTACTATTATTTTCTTTGATCTTTAAACATTATTAATTTCGCAAAAAATTGTTATTAATAGAAACACTTTAGTTTGGACTATAGTGGTAAAATAAATATGCTTATGCTTGATTTTTAGATTCCCAACTGAAAGGCATACAAGAAATATTTGGCTATTACTTGTAGGACTTGAAGAAAATGAAGGTATCTAAAAAAGAGTGTTATGCTCGGAGCACTGCCAAAACTAAGTTCATTGTTTCTAGAAAGCTCATTTAGGTAACTAAAAACTTTCTTAATTATGTTTCGGAAATGTTTATTTAAGGGTTTATTCTTTAAGATGAAAGTTGGTACACATATTTATGGATGATAATAAGTAAGTTAGTTTACTGTCTAGTTTTACAAGTTAAAAACTATCAATAGATAGGTTTATTGTTGTACAGTTCTACGTGTTTTCGGATTTTACAAAATTATTATTACCAGATCCGCTATAAGAAGCGTTCCACTTAAAATCCCCACCTTGTATATAAGTATGGTAAATTTGCCACGCTCCTAGTCTCCCCAGGACTGTAAGGGGTGGCAAAGATTACTATTTTCCCTAGCTCTATTAAATTTATTATTCGGAGAGTGGAGTGGTTAATGAAAGTATTTTGTTGTGGGATCTGATTTAATATTTTTATCTTTTAGTTGATGCACAAAATTTACCATGGAGTTATTATCCCCTATAAATGTTTATTATGTTCTCTATACTGTTAATAATATAAAGGTGATTTACGTTCCCCCTTGTAGTACTATAAGGTGCACAGAAAAAGGTGAGTTTTAATTATTATTTTAAATCTTATCAACTATATCAACTATATATATATATATATATATATATTGATATGGTATTAAAACACCCTGTGTTCTAAAATAATGAAATAAATTAATAATAATAATAATAACCATACTAATAATAATGATGATAACAATAATAATAGTAATAAATTAATAACCCTGTATTATGAAAATATTGTAAGAAATCTTAAGAGAAGCAGACTAAGAGAAAAAAAAAATGGTTTCTAGATAAAAAAAAAAGTCAGTTTTGAAAGTTAATCAATTTTGAAATTTGTAAAAAAAAAATGTCAAAGAAAATTTATAGATAGAATTATCAATGTAAAAGATACTTAAATTAACAAACTATTAAAGATTCGTTGTAAACGTAAATACAAACCATAAGAATTAGTCGAGGAGGAAAAGAAGTGGAAGTATAGGAAGTCATAGGCGATTGAAAAGCGTGACATGGATACAGTGGTGATAACTGGAATGTGAAAATGGTATTTATAAAAACATTTTATATTTGTGTAATTATAGACTAATAGCTATGCAGAGATATTCATAGCAAGTTTTTCTATCAAAGCTAAACAATGCTTATAATAATTGTAGTTTAGATTTAAATTCTTTATAAATAGGCTGTTATATCCAAATCTAACAACAATAATTAGATTTGGTAATTTTCAAAAACAAGTCATTGTTTTTAATCCTGTTTAGTAGGTGTAGTAGGATAGATATTAGTTTTTTTTTAAATGTTGTTATACCAGGTATTAAAAGACCTGTTATTTGTTAAATTTACAGATAGTTATTTGTTAAAATTAAACATAAATTTTATTTTGTAAGAGTTTTGTTTATTTAAGTATCTCATCGCTTGATATCATAAATATAGGAATCATTTTTCTACAATAACTAAATAAACTAAATAAACTAAATAAACTAAATAAACTGAATAAACTAAATAAACTAAATAAACTAAATAAACTAAATAAACTAAATAAACTAAATAAACTAAATAAACTAAATAAACTAAATAAACTAAATAAACTAAATAAACTAAATAAACTAAATAAACTAAATAAACTAAATAAACTAAATAAACTAAATAAACTAAATAAACTAAATAAACTAAATAAACTAAATAAACTAAATAAACTAAATAAACTAAATAAACTAAATAAACTAAATAAACTAAATAAACTAAATAAACTAAATAAACTAAATAAACTAAATAAACTAAATAAACTAAATAAACTAAATAAACTAAATAAACTAAATAAACTAAATAAACTAAATAAACTAAATAAACTAAATAAACTAAATAAACTAAATAAACTAAATAAACTAAATAAACTAAATAAACTAAATAAACTAAATAAACTAAATAAACTAAATAAACTAAATAAACTAAATAAACTAAATAAACTAAATAAACTAAATAAACTAAATAAACTAAATAAACTAAATAAACTAAATAAACTAAATAAACTAAATAAACTAAATAAACTAAATAAACTAAATAAACTAAATAAACTAAATAAACTAAATAAACTAAATAAACTAAATAAACTAAATAAACTAAATAAACTAAATAAACTAAATAAACTAAATAAACTAAATAAACTAAATAAACTAAATAAACTAAATAAACTAAATAAACTAAATAAACTAAATAAACTAAATAAACTAAATAAACTAAATAAACTAAATAAACTAAATAAACTAAATAAACTAAATAAACTAAATAAACTAAATAAACTAAATAAACTAAATAAACTAAATAAACTAAATAAACTAAATAAACTAAATAAACTAAATAAACTAAATAAACTAAATAAACTAAATAAAACAAAGTAATTAAATCAAATTAAATTAAATAAAAAATTTAATAATAATTAAAAATAAAATCAAGTTTATAAAAATATAACAATTCTTGAACCGACACCACTCAGAGAAAGGGAATCTACTCTATATAAAATAAAGTGATAAAATATATAAAAAAGAAAGCTAGCCAAGGTAAGTTTAGGTTATTGAGTATTTATAAATTTTAAGGTTAATAAGAGAACACAACAAATGGCGACCAACAAGTGGGGCAATAAAGTGAAACAAGTGGGGAAGTAAAGTAAAAAAAATGTGGCAATAAACAGTTAAAGTGACAGTTCTAAAAAATAATAAAAAAAAAATTATTGAATACAAAAAATATAAATGTAATTAAATAGTGTACATTATTTTAAATAAATTATACAATAAAATATTATTTATCATGGCTGAAAACATGGAATTGAGAGGAGGAAAGAAGATTGGAAAAAAAGAAAAGATTAGAGATGAAGGACAAGGAGATATAGTAGAACTACAAGTACAAAATGTAGAAGAAAGTAACAGAGAGAAGGAAAATGATGAAACACAAGAAGAAGATGATGAAAATGAACAAGAAGTAGAAGGAGAAATGAGAACAGGGAATAAAAGAGCAAAAGATACAACTGCAATTGAAAAGAAAACAAAGGAGACAGAAGAAAAAAGTATGCAGGAAATGTTAAAAGTAATAATGGGACAGATGAATAAAATAGAAGAAATAAAACAAGACATCAATAAAATGGAAGAAAATAGAAAACAAGACATCAATAAAATGGAAGAAAATAGAAAGCAAGACAAAGAAGAAATAAAACAAGTAATAAAACAAGACATCAATAAAATGGAAGAAAATAGAAAACAAGACAAAGAAGAAATAAAACAAGTAATAAAACAAGACATTAATAAAATGGTTAATAAGATAGATACTATGGAACAGAATATGATCAAAAGAATAGAAGAAAGAAGTCAGAAAATGGAAAAGAAGATAGGGAAAATAGAAAAGAAAATGGAAGAATCCAAAGAACAAATGGAAAATAGAATTTTAGACACTAAGAAAGAGATTAAAGAAGAAATGGTGGGAAGAATATATGAAGTAGAAACATTTATGGAAAAGAAGATAGAAATAATCAAAGAAGAAGTAAAAGATATGAAAATAAATGAACAAGATACAAAAGAAAGAATGACTATTTTAGAGAATAAATGGATCAATACAATTACAGGCATAGACAATATAATAGGAAATAATATAAAAGAAACAGAAGAAAGAATAATGGAACATCAAGTTAGAGAAGAAAGAAAAATAGAAAATGAGATAGATAAATTAAAAAGTCAAATAAAAGAAAAGAATATAAATTATGGAGACCATGGACCAAATGAAACAAGAATTATAAATAATTACATGATATCTAAAAGTGACCATAAGTATGAGGGTGATATAAGAAAAATTCATCCGAAAGTCTTTATAAAGATTTTAAAGAACAAGTTAAGAAATATAAATAATGAAGAGGATATGAAAGAAGTTATTAGGGAAAGCTTAGACAACCACGCATTAGTTTGGTTCACTAGTGTAGAGGAGGAAATAAAAGATTTTACTGAATTTGAAACTAAATTCTTAAATTATTTCTGGGGAAACCACGCACAAACAAAGATAAGAGAGAAGATTTATTTTGGAAAATTTGATGAAAGAAAAGGGAATAGTTTAAACAATTATGCTATACAACTCTACACAACAGCCAAATACTTAGAACCAAAAATAAGGGAACAAGAAATAATAATGTTTATTGCTAGACATTACAAACCTGAAATTTCGGAAACAATAGCAATACAAAACTTACAAACTATGGAACAGTTAAGCAACTATTTAAAAAGAATTGAAATTAACAGAAATAATAATAACGATTTAAATAAGAAGGGTAATTATAGCAGTAATAAAATGAATGAAAATAAAAATAGATATGATAAAGAATATAATTATAATCAGTTAATAAATAACCAAAATGATAGACAGAATAGTAATTATAGACCAAATTTTAATAATAATTATAGACAAAATAATCAATATGGAAACCAAAGATTTAATAATAATAATAATAATAACAATAATAATAATAATAATAATACAAACACTAATGGTAACTATTGGAACAGACAAATAAATAACAATAATAGAAACTTTAACAATAATACTAATAGAAACTATACTAATAACTATAATAATAATCATCAGAATAGAAATTATAATAATAATAATAATAATAGAAATACTAATAACATACAACATAATGGTCAGGATAATAATCAATATAATTATAGAAATAGGTCAAATTCTATGAATGATTCAGAAAGACCAAGACAAGTAAATTTTATTTCAACTGAAAATCAAAATATTCAAAGGAGAAGTTTCTCAGGGAATGAACTTGATCAGCCAGATCAAGTAAACAGTGAGTCCACTGAAATGGAAAATAATCCAAATTTTTAGACAGTAGCACTCTGAACCAAAATTTATATATTTGTAAATATGAACATCAGAGAGAATTTATTGATCTAAAAGACAATCTTGAAGTAGAGCAAGATCACGAATTAATTGTTTTAAAAGCCAAAATAAATAAATTAAATTTAGATATTATAATTGATACAGGATCTGAAATTTCAATAATTAATCAGAATATTATTAATAAATTGCCTGAACTACAAAATCAAATAGTTAAAATTGCAAAATTATCCTTAATAGGAGCCAACAAAAAGAAATTATGTGAGGTTAATAAATTAATAAATTTAAAAATCAGCCTAGCAGATAAAGATATATGTTTACAGTTAATCATTGTTCCTAATATGGAAACCGATATCGTAATAGGAAGTGATCAGTTAAATAAATATAATGCCATTATTAATTATGAGAGTAATAAAATAAAATTTGATGGAAATTGGATAAGTTTTAGAATGAGAAATGAAATAGGTAAAGAAGGGGACAAAGAAATAGTTAAGAATATGAATGTTTATTGTTGTGATGAAAATAATGATATTAATAATGATTATGATACGTTCAATGAAAATATTATTATAGATTGTGAAGAAAAGTATTTAAGAAAAGTTAATGATTTGGTAGAAAAATATAGTAAGCTAGTTTCGAAAGAATCGAGGGTAGCAAAAGATTATGTGCATAGGATGGAAATTAAAGATAGTAAGAGTTTTAAAGCAAGAACGTATCCAATTCCATATAAATACAAAAATAAAGTTAAAGAGGAGATTAATAAATTATTAGATAATGGCATTATAGAATATGCTGATACACAATTTATAAACCCTATAGTTATAGTAAAGAAAAAGAATGATGAAATTCGAATTTGTCTAGATGCTAGGACACTTAATAAAATTTCAATACCTCAATATGAAGCTCCCATGTCAGTAGAAGCAATTTTAGGCAGAATTACTAATATAAAATTATTTTCAAAATTAGATCTAAAACATAGTTTTTGGCTCATACCGTTACACCAAGATTGTCGAGATTATACTGGGTTTTCGATAGATGGTGTAATATATAGATTTTGCGTTGTACCATTCGGAATTCAGAGTGCATGTGCAAGTTTAGTTAGAGCATTGCACAAAATACTAAATAAATATGAAACATTTGTACTTCATTACGTTGACGACATCCTTATTTATTCCAATAATGTTGATGAACACCTCAATCATTTGAACATAGTGATGAAAGCACTTGATGATGCTGGCCTAAAATTAAATATTAAAAAATGTCAATTTTTTAAAGAAGAAATTATATTTTTAGGTTACAAATTAGATACAATAGGGATAGAAATGGACCCAGATAGAATAAAGGTTATTAAAGAATATAAAAGACCTATAAATCTTAAAACATTGAGAGGATTTTTAGGCATGATAAATTACTTTAAAAGATTAATTCCAGATATAACAGCTAAGGAAATCCCATTGATAGAATTGTTAAAAAAAGGGGTTAGTTGGCAATGGACAAAAGAAAGGGAAAATGCGTTTATCAACATTAAACAATTATTTATAGATAAAATTAAAATTTATCACCCAATATATAACAAAGAATTTATTTTACGAACTGATGCTTCAATACATAGATTTGCTGCTGTACTTTTGCAAGTACAAAATAATGTAGAGGTTCCTATATCTTTTGTGTCCAGAACTACAAAAAGACATGAGAAACATTATAGTGTAGGGGAGTTAGAATTAGCTAGTATAATATTTAGTATAAGTAAATTAAGATTTTATTTATTAGGCGGCAAATTTATAATAGAAACTGATAATTTAGGAATAATATCCATTTTAAATAATAAATATGGGAATAGTAGAGTTCATAGATGGGCACTATTACTTCAAGAATACAATTTTGATATAAGACATGTGTCAGGAAAATTAAATGTTATATCTGATGCCATCAGTAGAATGGATGGGAATGAAAATGGTAAAAATAAGGTAAAAATAGGCATAAATATAATGAAAGAAGAAGAGGGCATTTTTACAATTGAGGAAATAATTAGTGATCAGAAAAATTTAGATGAGAAAGAAAAATTAAAGGGAAAAATTAATGGGGGAATATATTTTAAAATTTTTGAAAATAATGAACTTTACTTAATTACCAAAGATTTAACAAAAAAAGTGGCTAAAGAACTTCATCAAAGGTATGGACATCCTGGGATAAGAAAAACTTGGTTAGTATTTAGGGAAAATTACATTTCGAAAGGGGATTATAAAATTATTAAAAATACTTTACGAAGTTGTAAAATTTGTCAAATGGCAAAGAGTAAAAATTGGCACAATGAAGGTATTCCTAAAACAATTACAGCAGAAAAGCCATTGGATATAATAGCCATTGATTTTCTGTCTAATTTAGTTCCAAGTTATCAAGGTAATAAGAATATTTTAGTCATTGTAGATATTTTTTCAAAATATATAAAATTATATCCTTGTAAGAAAACTAATACTAAAATAATAATAGAAAACTTTGAGAAGTATTTTACTGAAATTGGAAAACCTAAAAATTGCATACTAGATAATGCTACTTATTTTGTTAACGATAGAATTAAGAATTTTTTTAGTAAAAATAGTATTAATCCTAAGTATATAAGTATAAGACACCCAGCCGCAAATCCGTCAGAAAGATACATAAGGGAAATTATTAAATATCTACGGATAATCACAAATAATGAGCATAAAAATTGGGAAAGTAAATTATTGGAAATAGAAAATTATATGAATCAATTGCCAAATACTAGCACTAAAGAAAATCCCATATATTTAATGAAAAAAATATTACCACAAAGACCATGGTCAATAGAAAATATAAAACAGTATGATCAAATAATTGAGGATGTAAATAGGAGAACAAAACGTAATGCAGAAAGATATATTAACAAAAGAAATAAGAAATTAAAATATAAAATGAATTTTAAAAAAGGTGATTTGGTAATCATAAAAGTTTTAAAAAATCCAAATGTACAACAAAATATATGCCCCAAATTGCAGTGGAAATTTGAGGGACCATATGTTATAAAAAATGATAATGGAAAAAATAGTTATATTTTAAAATACACTGATAGTGATAAAATCAGAGGCATTTTCCA
The DNA here is from genome assembly GCA_927349885.1 of Psylliodes chrysocephalus. Lineage (NCBI taxonomy): Eukaryota > Metazoa > Arthropoda > Insecta > Coleoptera > Chrysomelidae > Psylliodes > Psylliodes chrysocephalus. The sequence goes on along the minus strand of OV651817.1, from coordinate 801,132 downwards.
TATATCTCAAATATATAAATTTTGGCAAGAATAATGTAAATAATAATATAAGAATTGTATGAAAAGGGAATTTAAATATAAAATATACAGGATGAAATTTGCATTTTAAATTTCCCATAAATGCGAAATTTCAAATGTAAATTTGGGAATTTGATATGGTATTAAAACACCCTGTGTTCTAAAATAATGAAATAAATTAATAATAATAATAATAACCATACTAATAATAATGATGATAACAATAATAATAGTAATAAATTAATAACCCTGTATTATGAAAATATTGTAAGAAATCTTAAGAGAAGCAGACTAAGAGAAAAAAAAAATGGTTTCTAGATAAAAAAAAAAGTCAGTTTTGAAAGTTAATCAATTTTGAAATTTGTAAAAAAAAAATGTCAAAGAAAATTTATAGATAGAATTATCAATGTAAAAGATACTTAAATTAACAAACTATTAAAGATTCGTTGTAAACGTAAATACAAACCATAAGAATTAGTCGAGGAGGAAAAGAAGTGGAAGTATAGGAAGTCATAGGCGATTGAAAAGCGTGACATGGACACAGTGGTGATAACTGGAATGTGAAAATGGTATTTATAAAAACATTTTATATTTGTGTAATTATAGACTAATAGCTATGCAGAGATATTCATAGCAAGTTTTTCTATCAAAGCTAAACAATGCTTATAATAATTGTAGTTTAGATTTAAATTCTTTATAAATAGGCTGTTATATCCAAATCTAACAACAATAATTAGATTTGGTAATTTTCAAAAACAAGTCATTGTTTTTAATCCTGTTTAGTAGGTGTAGTAGGATAGATATTAGTTTTTTTTTAAATGTTGTTATACCAGGTATTAAAAGACCTGTTATTTGTTAAATTTACAGATAGTTATTTGTTAAAATTAAACATAAATTTTATTTTGTAAGAGTTTTGTTTATTTAAGTATCTCATCGCTTGATATCATAAATATAGGAATCATTTTTCTACAATAACTAAATAAACTAAATAAACTAAATAAACTAAATAAACTAAATAAACTGAATAAACTAAATAAACTAAATAAACTAAATAAACTAAATAAACTAAATAAACTAAATAAACTAAATAAACTAAATAAACTAAATAAACTAAATAAACTAAATAAACTAAATAAACTAAATAAACTAAATAAACTAAATAAACTAAATAAACTAAATAAACTAAATAAACTAAATAAACTAAATAAACTAAATAAACTAAATAAACTAAATAAACTAAATAAACTAAATAAACTAAATAAACTAAATAAACTAAATAAACTAAATAAACTAAATAAACTAAATAAACTAAATAAACTAAATAAACTAAATAAACTAAATAAACTAAATAAACTAAATAAACTAAATAAACTAAATAAACTAAATAAACTAAATAAACTAAATAAACTAAATAAACTAAATAAACTAAATAAACTAAATAAACTAAATAAACTAAATAAACTAAATAAACTAAATAAACTAAATAAACTAAATAAACTAAATAAACTAAATAAACTAAATAAACTAAATAAACTAAATAAACTAAATAAACTAAATAAACTAAATAAACTAAATAAACTAAATAAACTAAATAAACTAAATAAACTAAATAAACTAAATAAACTAAATAAACTAAATAAACTAAATAAACTAAATAAACTAAATAAACTAAATAAACTAAATAAACTAAATAAACTAAATAAACTAAATAAACTAAATAAACTAAATAAACTAAATAAACTAAATAAACTAAATAAACTAAATAAACTAAATAAACTAAATAAAACAAAGTAATTAAATCAAATTAAATTAAATAAAAAATTTAATAATAATTAAAAATAAAATCAAGTTTATAAAAATATAACAATTCTTGAACCGACACCACTCAGAGAAAGGGAATCTACTCTATATAAAATAAAGTGATAAAATATATAAAAAAGAAAGCTAGCCGAGGTAAGTTTAGGTTATTGAGTATTTATAAATTTTAAGGTTAATAAGAGAACACAACAATATATATATATATATATATATTGATAACGGATACTATGTCACATCCGAATCAGATACGTAACATTCGTTGTCACATCATATATAACGTTCCCACATCCGATTTTGGATGTGACAACGTTTTGTCTTATTTCTAGCTGCACGTGCGTGTAGAGGGTGTTACAAGGTCAAATATGAATTTTTATGTGGAGGTGATTTCGTATTTTCAAAATGTGCAACTTTTCATTTTAGTTCATGGTTTGACCGCTGACGCTAGCATCGCTTCATTTCTGCTATGGCAAGTACGATACTACATCCGTCATATTCGCTGCAATTTGTCACCTCCGAAACATCGGCAACATTGCTTCGCGAGTTTTCATTGTTCAGGTATCATCGCTCTTCTGTGTTTAAGGCATGGCCAAGGCGTATTGTGTGAGTAGAAAGTGCAGAGGATGATTTGGTATTTGTGACTGCAACAATGAGTAACAAAATTTCTGGTATTCAAAATAAACAGGCATTTTCAAAGTGCGAAATCTTAAATCTTGTATTATTTTTCGCTCCAGTTTGACGTTTACAAATAACCTTTTTAATTATTTATTTTTTTCAATTTATCTTCTGAATATAGAATTATTGGCGTGGAGAAAATTTTTTTATCCTCACTTTTTTACCATTTTCCAAGTTTCCTAGCTATGTCAGAAAACTCAGCCAAAATGTATACAGAGTGCCCCAAAAAAATACCGACAAACTTTAAAAGATGTTAGGGAATATCAAAATAGACTTGTTTTGTTTATAAAACATATATAAGCAAATGAGCCGTTTGGGTAGATAAAAAAATAAATTTTTTTGGTCAGTTTTGTTTATTTCGGTGAAAAATAATTAATATTGATTTGAAAAACGTTTAGAAGGACTAAATAAGATAAAATTGCAATAGTAGGTTCAAAATTTGCTTCAAAGCAAAAATTGTAACGTCGTCGGTTCTTTGACTTGTGGAACCTCTAACCTTTGGAATATTCCTGGAATAGGTTCTACATGTGTAAAATTAACCATTACTTGCTAAGGCACCTTCCTTATTACGAATAGGCGTGTCGTAGACTAAAGATTTCAGATTACCCCAAGGGAAAAAATTTAGGGGTTTGAGATCTGGTGAACGAGCGGAACAGGTCACGGGACCCCTTTCAATCCATCGGCGAAAAAATTGCTGGTCTTAATACAGGCGCACGTCTAAACCAAAATGTGGAGGTGCTGCCCATCATGTTGAAACCATTTGTGGTGACCCTAAGTGGGGTGTGGAGGGGGGAGAGAGTCCCCATTTCCCGCATAGAGGCCGGGCACGCAAAGCAATTTTTGAGTTCCGGCGCCTATGGTTATTGAGATTAAATTTAATTAAAAATACCTAAGTGATTCTCGTAAAGAATTGATAAATATTGGCAATTCACTAAGTAGATATGCATTTATAATTACAAAGAAACAATAAATTTTAATAAAACAATTTTAAAACCAATTTAATTATAAATTTTAAGTTGTTAACGCAAAAGTTTGAATGAAGCATTCCTGTTCCAATGACTAGGATTTAAATCCCGGCTGACCATTTTTTTATTTTAATAGTATATTATTTCATAATTTCAAAATAATTATTTTATTTTAATAATTTATAAATTAATTTCTAACATTTTGTAGATTTTTGGTAGTGGGCCGTAGATAAAATATATACTGTACTACTGGAATCCATTTATATCTCCCTCTTGTTCCACAAATTACTAATTCCTTATTTAGTCCAGATACCAAATGGTCCTCATATATGTATGGCTATTTCATTGTTGGTGATGAATTAAAAATTACTGAAGTCTCAGCTCCATAGGAATGTTAAATATAAAGGGAAAATTAAAATTAAGAACATGAAGCAAAACTTTTATTTTTCAACAATAATACAAACAGATATGTTCACATTGTTCTCCCATATGTATAGGATTTATATTACATGTAATAAATTTTGTATCTAAATATAAAGGGTTCTATATTGTTTCTAAAAAGGACTGAATACAATAATTTGACTTTTGATGGTTGCAAAAAGGCATGATATATATATTTTTTAGTCTGATATGCCAGAAAAAATGCTCATTTTGGAAAAAATTCTATAAAATAAATTATAAATGGCAAAATTTTATAAACGTAAATATAACAGATTTAAATTAAATAAAAGTTATATTTAGATTTTCCTTAGATTAAAGATACCGGAGATATAACATTGCACATAGCGCATGTTGTCTATTTCAACCTTAACCCTGCTACTGACACTTATTTTTCAAGACACAAACTGCACATTGGGGTCTCAATAACCCAATAAATAAAATGGAGTTTTTTCAAGTTGGAAATATTTTTTTTAATGTTTTTACACATGGAATGGTTAAAGTGGTCATTTTGGAGAGCATATAACATATTAAAAAGTAGTCTGAACAAATGTTCTTATTTTAAAAATATAAAATTAAAAAAAGGAAAAAAAAAAGTTGCATCAAAATGCATGATTTTTTAGAAATTCACAAAAAATAACAAAAACTAAAATTTTCGAATTCTAAGTATACAAAACGTTTTAACTAAATGTCATTCTTTTTTATTGTGTAATTGAAAAAATTATAATTGCTTAAGTTTTTCATAGTCAGTCTAATAAATCAGTTTCACAGCTCCTACATACCATTGCCCTGTGTTCATTACAAAACGATTTATGGCACACGCTACAATGCATATTTGTTTTTCCTATCGCAAAAACTACAACGAACTTTTCGTCGCAAATTTTCGTCATTTGGTGGAGGATCTGGCACAGGCTCATTCAAGATTTCCATTATCTTTTGACGCAGTGATCTTCTAAGCGTTGGCAACCGTAGTCGTTCTCTGAGAAATGGTATTACCAAGGACATTCCCACCTCTTTTAGGAAATTCCTGCGTGTCCGATTTTTTTTTCTGTCCAATCTCTTTTAGCAAAGGTAAGCAAAATCATCGAATTTATCCACTGGCAACTTCTTTATTTGATGATATATTGTCACAAAAGACATTTTAAACGAATTTTAGGAACATAAGTCCTTCATTCACAGAAAAACATTTAAAAAAAATGTTATGGTGAAAAAATGTGGTCGAAGTGACAAAGGTTTTCGATAGATTGATGATGTTACTAAATATACTTTACTTATATTTGTTCATTACATTTTTATGGAGAAAGTAGTCCAATAGAAGAAAATCCTTATCTGGTATTATACAATATTATTTTAATATTATATACTGCTTCGATATACACAATCATATGATTAAAAATGTCATATTGATCTTCAAAATATTAAATAGTTTATTTTATTAATTATACCAGTGATTAACTTTCATGTTAATTAAAGTATTTTTGTAAGTACTAATAGTGGTTGGCATAATTAATTAGAATAGAGTTATAATCATTATTTGTTTTAATTAATTTTTTACACAGCAAATAAGTATTAATACCCAACCTCTCAATCGGCACACTTTTCCCCTGTTGCGAACGTCCATGATACTTCAACCATCTTTTCAATTGCTCACAGCTATGTTCTTCCACAGAGTTATAAAAAAAGTGAATCACCAATAACGATTTTTTCTAATGCTTTGTCTGTTAAGATAATATTGCTTTCTCAGCCATTGTTGATTAAAACAGTACAAAACTTTTGAATTGCCGCCATTTTAACATGGCGACTGCGCTTATCATCACATGATGAAAAGGCCTATTAAAAATCACTGTTTCCACGACGCCATCCAAATTGCTGCGACATTTTATATTCTACGCTCATCTCCGCGTAAATGAATAATCATGGCGCCGTTTTTTGAATTATTTGTTGGTTATATTAGAAAATAGCAATTTAAAGTGTTTTAGTTATTCAGTTTCAAGTTGAAAATGTCACGATGTATAGTGAAAAATTGTATATACAAATAATATAAATGCCAATGTTATGAAAAATAAGAAATATATCATGATCCTTTGTGCTAAATAATTTAGATTCGTACTAAGGGGTTTTAATAAATATTAAGCATCAAATACATATTTCAGAAATCAGATTTCATATTACTTACATAAATTTACAAAAGAGCAAAATTTTGAACATTTAATTTAAATAAAAAGAAAATAGGCATTGTTGCTAACGAAATTTTTTTTTAAAAAGTAGTTTTATAAGAATATTTACTAAAGGTGGATTTAACCCTTTTTGGCAGATAAATAAGAAGTAAAAAAGCATAGTCGCTAGCGAAATTTTATTTTTATGAGAATATTAGATAAAATACAGGATGACCTACTTAAAATTTCAAAATTCATCTTATTTGTGGTCAAATCGGAAGTGACATTTGAATCTTAAGTCTTAAAACAAATTAAAACGCATAATATTATCTAGTATAAACAAGAAGAATAAAGTTACGGAAGTTAGTCACATTGTTAATAACATGTTATAAACCCCTAAATAATTAGAAAAACAAATTTGTTGGCTAAAAAATCTAAATTCTTGCAATATTTATTATACAAACGAATGCGGTTTTAAAGATAACGGGCTTAAAAAAATCGAAATCTCTAAATTTGCTCGGATAAAAGCAAGCGACCGATAAGGATTACAAAAATAATCGATTATTATTTTATGAAAGTTCATTATAATTAATCGATTATTTTTGAATAATCTAATATTTTCAATAAATTATTTTCGTATTTTCAAAGATAATGGACTAGATTTTAAAGAAAAATCAATTTGTCGGTTAATCAGCTTTTTAATTAATCGATTATTTTCGATTTATCGATTATTTTCGATTTTTCAAAGATAATCGAATAATCAATTTTAAACGACATACCAAAAAAAAATAGATTATTTGAAAATAATGGATTATTCGGTTATTTTTTGGAAAATCGATTTATAGAATCGGCTTCTTAATTAATCGATTATTTTTGATTAATCGATTATTTTTGATTAAACAATTATTTTCGAATAATCGATTATTTTCGATATTCAAAGATAATCGAATAATCGATTATTTTCAATATTCAAAAATAATCGAATAATCGATTTTAAAGGAAATACGAAAAAAATAATTATTTGATAATAATCGATTGATCGAAAATAATCGATTATTTAAAATAATCGATAATTCGGTACTTTTTTTTGAAAATCGATTTATCTGTTAATCGAATATTCTTGAATAATCTATTATTTTCGATGTTTCAAAGTCTATCGAATAATCTATTTCAAAGAAAATACGAACAAAAAACATTATTTGAAAATAATCGATTGTTTAAAATATTCGATAATTCGTTTATTATTTTTTGGAAACACCGATTTATAGGTTATTCGGTTTTTAATAATTAATTAATTATTTTCGATTTTTCAAAGAATAATCGATTTTAAAGGAAATACGAAAAAAATAGAAGATTTGAAATAATTGATTGATCAAAAATAATCAACTATTTTTAATAATTGATCATTTATTTCGGTAATCGCCCACTACTAGCGACCAAATGACTTTTATAAGGTTTAAATTTTAAAATGTTATCCGGTTTCAGAAATATGCATTTCTAGAGATTTATGTGATACATCTGTAGTGCTTCGTACTACATATTACTCTTCTCTCTGTCATAATTACGTTGATAGATAAATGTTATAACCTTAAACCAGTCATCTCCACTTTGTCATTTCGACGTTTTATTTTTGTTATGTGAATGGCACTTTAGAATGTTTCGTGGTGGCATGAGACTCAATCCTGTTTCCTGCCAATGTCATAGAACTTCAAAGTTGATGACATTGGAAGTCACATCTGTTTTTGATTTGTGGTGTAGTAGGTGGAAAAACAATGGAGTGTGTGGTAGATAGCTGTGAAAAAAAAAAAGAAAGAGCAGAACAGAAGAGACAAGAAACATCAACAAATTATTATTTTTATTTTTACAATTTTTCGAAGTAACATTTTCTTGACCTTTTTAATAAAAGAATTTTAAAAAAGAAATTTTAATTATATAGTTATTTTGGTACAGAGAATACCTATATAATATTGGTGATTGTAGTGCTTCGTACTACATATTACTCTTCTCTCTGTCATAATTACGTTGATAGATAAATGTTATAACCTTAAACCAGTCATCTCCACTTTGTCATTTCGACGTTTTATTTTTGTTATGTGAATGGCACTTTAGAATGTTTCGTGGTGGCATGAGACTCAATCCTGTTTCCTGCCAATGTCATAGAACTTCAAAGTTGATGACATTGGAAGTCACATCTGTTTTTGATTTGTGGTGTAGTAGGTGGAAAAACAATGGAGTGTGTGGTAGATAGCTGTGAAAAGAAAAAAGAAAGAGCAGAACGAACAGAAGAGACAAGAAACATCAACAAATTATTATTTTTATTTTTACAATTTTTCGAAGTAACATTTTCTTGACCTTTTTAATAAAAGAATTTTAAAAAAGAAATTTTAATTATATAGTTATTTTGGTACAGAGAATACCTATATAATATTGGTGACCCCTCGATCAGAACACAAAATTGTACGAGCAACGGAACGAGAAACAGTACGAGGAATTGTACGAGCAACGGTACGAGAAACGGTACGAGCAACAGTACAAGATACCCATCGGATTTCGGCGTAGAAGATAGAAATAAGAATCTCATCAGGTCCAGGTGATCAAGTCAGAAAATCAGATAGAACAACCACATCAGCAACATCTCTACGAGATATACTTCAAGGTTTTTGTTTTTTTTGCCTGCTATACCGCAGGTCAAGGGCGAAATATTGCAAGAGGTGAGTTTTGAGTTACTACTTAATGTTTTGAAGTTGCCATTTGTGTTTGACAATAAAATGCCGAATAACGAAACAGAGTCAGAGACTGGTTGTGTCGAAAATTTAAATCACATTAAATTACCTCCTTTCTGGTCATCAAAACCTGAATTATGGTTCAAACAAATTGAAAGCCAATTTTTTATTCATAAAATTAATTCAGATAAAAGTAAATATCATCTCACTGTAGCAAACTTACCGATAGATATTTTTAGTGAAGTTATAGATGTAATTAATAATCCACCAAATTCAAACATGTATGAATCCCTAAAAGGAATAATAATTAACCGATTGACTTTATCAGAAGAGGCTCGTTTAGATAAGTTAATTTCTAGATCAGAACTAGGAGATAAACGTCCATCAAATTTCTTTAGAGAATTATTACAAATCTCTGGAGACAAAATTATTGATGAGAAATTACTAATTAAATTATGGCGGAGACGTTTACCTGCAGTTATTGATATAGCTTTAACAGCATCTGGGAAAGACGACGTGACTGAATTATTGAAACTTTCAGATAAAATTTGGGAATCTCAAAATTCAAAAATGAATATAAACGAAATTCAAGGTCCAAGTACACAAACTGACAATACATTTTTAGTTAAATTTATGACAGATTTCAACAATTCTTGTCAAACTTTATTAAAAACAATCCTTGACAAACAAATTAAATTAGAAAACGAGGTAAGCTCAATTAAGCAAGAAAACCTGTCTTCTCACAGACGAAATGATAATCAGTGTCATTCTTGTCGTCACAGATCAAAAAGTAGGAACAGATATAATAACGATTCTGACAAATTATTATGCTCATATCATAAACGTTTTAAATTGAAAGCATTTAAATGTAATGGCCCACCTTGTTTATTATATGATTCATTTAAAAATAAATCAAAAAACGAATAAGATCAACTATGAACTGTTTGGGAGAAGGAAACATATCTTCAAAAAGACTTTTTGTTTTTGACAAAATCAATAATTTAAATTTTTTAATTGATAGTGGAGCAGAAGTCAGTGTTTTACCAAAAAATATTTTCAAAGGTAATGATAAAGATAACAATTTTTTATTAACGTCAGCATCAGGCAATAAAATTTCTACTTTTGGGAAAAAACTATTAAAAATAGATTTAGGTTTACGTAGAGAATTTCTTTTCGTTTTTATTATTGCTGATATTTGCAAACCAATATTGGGTGCTGATTTTCTAACACATTTTGGATTGCTAGTTGATTTAAAAAATAAGAGAATTTTAGATAACGAAACTTCACTAAGCTCAAAAGGTAAAATTATGAATATAGACAAAGTAGATTTTCCCAAACTTTTTATAGTTGAAAATAAATATACGGAAATTTTTAAAAAATACACTAATATATTTTCATCACCTAATTTTCATTTACCAATTAAACATAACATAGAACATCATATTATTACAGATGGACATTTACCTTACTGTAGACCAAGACGTCTAGATACACAAAAATTTAATATTGCCAAAAAAGAATTTGATAATATGATAGAATTAGGTATATGCCGTCCTTCTTCGTCATGTGTGACATCACCGTTACACATGGTGCCTAAGAAAGATACAGCCGATTGGCGTCCTTGTGGCGATTATCGTTTCTTAAACAAATTAACAATCCCTGAAAGATACCCATTATCGTTAATATCCGATGTTAACATTAAAATCCATGGATGCACCATTTTTTCTAAAATAGATTTAGTGAGAGCATATCATCAAATTCCTGTCGCAAAAGAAGACATTTTTAAGACCGCCATTACTACTCCATTTGGAGCTTTTGAATTTTTAAGAATGCCTTTTGGATTAAGAAACGCAGGAAATACGTTTCAGAGATTTATCAATGAAGTAACTAGAGGTCTTGATTTTATTTACGTTTATTTAGATGACATTTTGATATTTAGTAAAAACGAAAAAGATCATTTGAAACAGCTGGACATTCTGTTTAATAGGTTAGATTCTTTTGGCGTAAATGTCAATCCTTCAAAATGCATGTTTGGCGTCAAAGAAATTAATTTTTTGGGTTACAATATCTCTGCTAAAGGAATGTTACCTACAGAGGAAAAAGTTAAAGCAATAAGAGATTATAAAAAACCAGCTACTCTTAAACAATTGCAACGATTTATAGGTATGATAAATTTTTACCATAAATTTGTTCCTAAATTTGCTCAAATTATTTGCCCATTGCATGAATTTGTTGCTTATCTTAATAAAAATAAATTCAAAAATATAGAAAATTGGCCTGAGGAATACGAAAGAAGTTTTAATGAAGCCAAAGACGCGCTTATTAAAGCCTCTTTACTCGTACATCCACAAGAAGGTGCCGAACTATCGTTAACCACTGATGCCAGCAATTCATGCATAGGTGGTGTATTAGAACAAACTATAAATAATGTTAGGCAACCATTAGCTTATTTCTCTAAAAAACTTTCAAAATCACAAATCAATTATAGTGTATTCGATAAAGAACTATATGCGATTTACATGTCAATTAAACATTTTAGACATATGCTTGAAGCAATGGATTTCAAAGTTTTTACCGATCATAAACCAATTGAAAGAGCAATCCATTCAAAATCAGAAAAATCACCACGACAATTTCGTTATATCGAATATATTTTACAGTTCACTAACAAAATAATTTATGTTGGTAGCAAAAATGTAAGAGTGGCCGATTTTTTAAGTCGTATTGAAGAAGACGAAATCATAAATATCAATGCTAAAAAAGACGGAATTAAAGGCAATGATATTGCAAATTTTAATTTACATAAAATTATTTCAGAACAGAAAATAGACATAGAATTAGAGTTCTTATTAAAAAAACAGAATTCAAGTAATAAAAAAGGAAGAAAATTTTTCTTAAGCAATGTAGAGGTTGAAACCCCAAAATTGAATCTTTGGTGCGAAACTTCAAAGGAAAAGAGCAGACCATACATTCCTAAGAGTTTACGTTATAGTATTTTTTTAAAGTTACATAACATAGCTCATACTGGATGTAAGGCCACTGTTAAATTAATAAATTCTAGGTATTTTTGGCCAAGGATGAATAAAGAAATTTATTCATGGTCAAAATGTTGTATTAATTGTCAAAAGGCGAAAGTGCTTAGACACACAAAATCACCTCTAGGAAATTTTAAAATTCCAGAAGGAAGATTCCAACATATCCACGTAGACTTAGTGGGTCCTTTGAAACCTTCAAGAGGTCATAATTATTTATTTACTGTTATTGATAGATGTACTAGATGGGTAGAAGTTTATCCACTTAAGAACATCAGTTCAGAATCAGTAATCAAAGTTTTATTAAATCAGTATATAACACGCTTTGGTGTTCCAGTGTATATTACTCATGACCAAGGCAGTCAATTTGAATCTAGTATGTTCAAAGATTTTAGTAAAAGGTTAGGATTTCAAAGTATCCATACAACTACTTACCATCCTCAAGCCAATGGGATGATAGAACGTTTTCATAGAACACTAAAGGCATCGTTATCTGCAAAATTAATTTCGAATAATTGGTATGATGAATTACCTTTAATATTATTAGGGCTAAGATCTGCTATAAAAGAAGACTTACAATGTTCTTCTGCAGAATTGGTATACGGCCAAACTTTACGTTTGCCTAGTGAATTTTTCACGTCTTCAAATGAAGAGATAGATACTCATTCAATATTAATTAATTTGAGAGAAAATTTCAACAAATTAAGACCAGCTCCAGTTCAGGAACACGGTATAAGGAAAACATTCGTTTCTCCAGAATTAGAAAACGCAGAATACGTTTTCTTAAAAGTTCAAGGCATTAAAGCCGCTTTAAAACCTTGCTACGAAGGTCCTTTTAAAGTTATTCGTAGATCTGATAAACTTTTTACAATTTTAAAAAATAATAACGAATTAGTTATCAATATTGATCAGTTAAAACCTGCATTTTTATTATCGGATAATAATGAATCTATAAAAGAAGTTAAGAAAGTTACATTTGCATTAAATTAAATAGTTCATTATTTTTAGTTGTTTCATAATTTATATGTTATTTTTTTTTTTTTTTTTAAAGAGGGGAAGTATTGTAGTGCTTCGTACTACATATTACTCTTCTCTCTGTCATAATTACGTTGATAGATAAATGTTATAACCTTAAACCAGTCATCTCCACTTTGTCATTTCGACGTTTTATTTTTGTTATGTGAATGGCACTTTAGAATGTTTCGTGGTGGCATGAGACTCAATCCTGTTTCCTGCCAATGTCATAGAACTTCAAAGTTGATGACATTGGAAGTCACATCTGTTTTTGATTTGTGATGTAGTAGGTGGAAAAACAATGGAGTGTGTGGTAGATAGCTGTGAAAAGAAAAAAGAAAGAGCAGAACAGAAGAGACAAGAAACATCAACAAATTATTATTTTTATTTTTACAATTTTTCGAAGTAACATTTTCTTGACCTTTTTAATAAAAGAATTTTAAAAAAGAAATTTTAATTATATAGTTATTTTGGTACAGAGAATACCTATAACATCCTCTATATTTATTAATATGCCCTAAGAAAGAAGCTTTAAAATAGTTTTTTCTGAGATTACTATACAAAACAGCATTTTCTCATTTTGACTAATTTTTAATGTAATAATGTAAAAACCGTAGAAAAAATATAATGTTCAAAAGGTTTGATTTGCAGTATTCGCCTGCGCATATGCTGCTATTGTAATACTCGTAGACAATGAGTACCATTCCTTGCTCGATTAACAATATTTTATTTTAACATTGTAGTCCATAGTAAATAGAAGCTAATAAAATATTCCATAAAAGAACTATTGTCTTCTCTTTAAATAAAATGTCGTTGCATCTGTTTGATATTACAAGTATTAGAAATTGAAAATTAAAAAAAAAAACGACTTTAAAAACGTGCGATGCCATCACCACATCTTAATCAAATTTATATGGGACTACCCTTGAGGTACCCCCTTACTAACAAAGAAAGAATCATTGAAATCGGACACCGTGTTAAAGGATTATTGCTGAACATACATAAAAAAAAATATCGCGACGAATTGAGAACCTCCTCCTTTTTTGAAGTCGGTTAAAAATGTCACGTTAATTCTATTTCATAATACAATATTCCATTAAACACCTTTTTAGTAAATCTAATAGTCTGTCCCTGTCACAGAGTTTGGATCTCCTCTCAGTATCCCCAGTCTGTTAAACTTTCTTTAGAAATAGATGATTTCAACGGAAGACATCTTGAAGTTGCAAGGTCATTGGAAGATCTTTGCGCCATCTATAAGTTTACATAACAACTAATAAAATACAAGAAAATACAAGAAAACTGTAAATTATTATTTTGGTAATCTGTCTAAAGTTACGGCGGCGTCAGCATAAACTTCTTTTTTTCTTGCATTCTTCACTATCGCCAAGATCTGAAATCTAGATCTACATGCCTTGCTAAGCGCGCGTTAGGTCTCTATGGCTGATTTTTGTTAAATTAAACCTTTTTTAATGGGTGTCGGCTGCATTACCCAACAATGATAAATACATCCATTCACTTTGAAATTTAAAGTAGTAAACAAAAGGTGCACACCTACCTTTTAACTTTACTTTTCATAATTTTCTTTGTGTTTCTAAGCAAGTATTTTGAAAATAAATGCAAAAAATAATTCAAAAACAAAACCAGATATTGTAACCTCAATTTATTTTATGTTTTTATAAATTTTGACATGACACATGACTAAGAAAAAGAAGACTCTGGGACTGGGCACTAAGTAGATAGAGATGGTGAAAAACTGAGCACATACAAATAATGAAGAAGACAAAGAAAAAATGAATACCGATGCCGTAACCTTAAACAGATTGCCAAAATAATAATTTACAGTTTTCTTTTTTATTTTATTAGTTGTTATGTAAACTTATAGATGGCGCAAAGATCTTCCAATGACCTTGCAACTTCAAGATGTCTTCCGTTGAAATCATCTATTGGCAACATTCACGCAAGTTAAACACCGCTGTGTGTTACATCTTAGGTCTCTTTAATCTAAGAGCTTTTCTTACTTGTATATAAGTATTGTATTTATGGTCTGGTCTCCAACGACTCGCCCCGTTTCAGTACAGATCTGACGAGCTGCCAGAGACTACATATTGGAAGTGTGTCATAAATAAAAGACCGACCGCAAAAATTAAATCTTACTCAACTGGGATCAAATCCTTTTCATTATAAAAGATGTTCCATAATGATGTCCCAATATTTTAACAGGTAGTTCTACCAACCATTTAAGAGGGGATTTTACTAAAAAATCTAATTTGGGTTTTTTTTTTTAAACGGATTCCCTTGTAGATAAAACGTTAAGAGCGTACGTACAAAATTTGAACGTTCGAATTCGAAATCGTCTACTTCATCTCATATATTTTTTTACTACCACGGCTGCCGACGTTCATCAGTTCTTGAGTAAGTCAGAGTTACCATGGAGTTACCCGAATTAGGGAAACCAGAATCGCATTTGTTTTTCTTGGTGCATTGTGAGATATTGTTATGACGCAGTGGCCAAAAACCTTAGAGTTACAGCTAGTTTTTCTGTTATAGTAATTGATTTTTTATAGTTGGTGTCTTGGCGAACAACCTTTGGACCAATTAAATTTATTTAGTATTCAAAATCAGTTGCCGACATTTTCGTAAACTTTTTAAAACCACTGCTGTCATCTACTTGTTACGTTGTAATCGTCACTCCCTTTTAATAATTACAATATTTAATTAGTTCAAATATTCCAATATATTCTAATACTTTTTGAGCACCCCTCGTATTCGGAAATATAGATATTATGTTAATTCGGGGAATTTGTCTCTGTCTGAGACATTCGATGGCTCAACCACTGATGCGCCTTCTCTAAAAATCAATAATTACGGTCAGAGGTCGTGCGCACGCCTGGCCACCTGTGGAATACATCACGTTTTCGTTTGCTTTATAATTTCCTTTTCAATTAGACAGCCGAATGAATCAGTTGGTTTAATTTAGTACTTTGTTAAGTGTTTCTCCGAACTAACTAAGGTAACCAAATCATTTTTTTTTTTATAATGAATGGTAGAAATTAATTTTATTATGTGGTGAAATTATTTGTGACTTTTTTCTTTAATTTATTTTCGAGATTTCCGCGTAATATGAGAACCACATGTAATGTACAAAATGGCTGCCATTAATTTTATATATTTTTTTTCTCCCAGCTATTTTAAAAAAATCTTTTCATTCTTCATGTATTTTAATTTAAATACTATTGCAAATCTCTAGTATTGTTGTAAACTTGAAATGTTCAATTTAAATAGTAAGCTTTTATGGCTGACCACATGTTTTGTTTTTTTTTTTTGAAGCAATGGAAAGATACGTTTTTTTTTGTTGTAACTGACACGTTTTTTCTTTCTTAAAATTAAGGAACTGGCCCTGATAACTTGAGAAACTGACTTTTAAAGACAGTAATGAATTGGCCTTTATAACTAAAAACTCCTAGTATGCAGAATATGTAGAAAGTCATCGTAAGCTGAGTTATATCTAGAACTGCAGAATGTCTAAAGTCATCATAAGCTGAGCTACATCTAGAGAGAGCTACACGGACCAGTTTGACCGTTGAAATCCGGAAACACACAAAAGATAAGTGTCAGCCAGGACCACACACACACACACACACAATTTTTGAGTCAAAGTACTAGTCAATTTTAATTTTAAACGTATTCTAGTCAAATTAAAGCCGATTAATTTGTTAAAGTCAATACATTTCATTTTTCTTTTTTATTTGTTAAATATCATTCATCAATTCAATTTGAAAGTAAAGCCGATTAATTGTTTTAAAATCTAAGTTCTTTTATTTTCCTTACTTTCAACTGACAGGTTAATGGCACATTTACTTTTATTATAAATCTAAAGGTATGGCGCCCAAATTAATTTAATTGAATTCTTTTAAGTCTTTTTAATTAAAGACTTTGCCATTGACTTGAAGGTAAATTCTAAACGAATCCCACTAACCCATTTAGAATCTGAGCTAGGCCTGAGGCTTGTAAGAATTCTTATTGCCATGGATTATTTATCCTTTAGTAATATAAGATCGGTCACTAAAGATGAATCTAGGATAGCCTATAAAAAATTTACAGATAATCTTGAATCCAACATTAAAACCAATCCTAATTGCTTCTGGTCATTTATTAATTCCTCAAAGGGCAATTCTACTATTCCTGCCCAAATGGTTCATGAAAATGTTGAGTATAATGGCCCACAAGAGGTGGTTAATGGATTTGCTTCATTTTTCTCCAATAACTTTACTCCTTCTGGCACTTTCTCACATCTAGACAATAAAAACATTAGTCAAAATATTCTAAGAATCAGAGAATTTTCGGAAAACGAAATCTTGGTCGCTGCTAAAAAACTAAAGCCAAAACAGACTAATGGTCCCGAGTTAATTCCGGCGTTCTTAGTTAAAGACTGTTCATATATATTCAGTAAACCTCTGTATACCATTTTTAATCTCATTCTCAAACTTAAGAAGTTTCCTGATTGTTGGAAGGTTTCTAGAATTTGTCCAATATTTAAAAAAAGGCACAAAAAATGACATAAGTAATTATCGTCCAGTAGCTATTCTAAGCAATTTCGCAAAAGTATTCGAATTAGTAATCCATAATCACCTTGCATTTCATGCCAGTAATATTATCATACCCGAACAACATGGCTTCACATCTGGTAGGTCCACAGTGACTAATCTATTCTGCGTGACCCAATTCATTTGTGAAACGCTGGAGAAGAAAAGTCAAGTTGATATTATCTACACTGACTTTTCTAAAGCATTTGATAAGATTGATCATGGCCTTCTTTTACATAAGCTTAACTTATTCGGAATAGATGACAGGTTAATTGCTGTATTTAAATCTTATCTTTATGAACGCACTCAATACGTTCAAACTTTAGGATATAAATCTCAACCTTTTCTTCAAACTTCCGGTGTCCTACAGGGCTCTATATTGATATTGATAAAGATATATATGCTGATGATATTAAACTATTCTGTGAGATAAACTCCGTCAATGACTGCTTGAACCTCCAGCGAAACCTTAATCATGTTAATAATTGGTGTATCAGAAATAAGCTCCCTATGAATCCAAGTAAATGTAACGTAATATCTTTCTGTAGGAAAGAATCAACTATCCAATTTAATTACAATTTAAGTAATATTATCCTCGACAGACCAGATATCCTAAAAGATCTAGGTGTTTATTTTGATCCAAAGTTATCTTTTATTCCTCATATACAAAAAACAATCTCTTCAGCATATCGGTCGCTGGGTTTTATTCTTAGAAATGCGAAATGTTTTAATAATATTAATACATTGAATCTTTTGTTTTCGGCTTTTGTAAGATCGCAACTAGAATATGCTTGTGTTATTTGGAGCCCGAATTATAATATTCATATGTCCGCTTTGGAGCGAGTGCAAAGAAGATACTTTAAGTCGGCTTCTTATATCTTGGACGGTCTTTATCCCTCTAGAGGCACACCTCAAGAATACTTTTATATTCGTTTTGATAGCTGTAGTTTAATTCGTCGTCGGTCAATGCATTCAATTATGTTTTTATATAAAATTGTTAACTATATTTTTAAATGTGATAATATTGTATTGTCACTAAATTTCAGAGTTCCTAGACCAAATTCTAGAACCAACAGTCTTTTTTATGAATTACCACATAAGACAAATATTTACAAATTTTCTCCGTTGAATCAGCTCATCATTGACTACTCTTCAATTGAACCTAGTATTGATATTTTTTGTACAAAAGCTGCTGAAATTAAAAAAACCATTCTTCGGAGTAATTTGTAGGAAGGACGGATGTCTAGAATTTGGTCAATAATTTCATATGTACCCATGTGTGTAATCTTAGAACATAGCTGCATATGAGTGCTTACTTTTTTTCCCTACAGGGTTTTTTTCCAGTGAGCATTCATATATAGCTTAACAGATATACTGCTTTGTATTATTATTTTTCTGTTTCCGTATTTTGCTGTGTTTGTCCTTATCCTGTAATTAAGCTTTCCCGAGGATATTGTAATAAATAAATAAATAAATAAATAAATAAATTATAAGGATTTTTACAATGAGACCCAGGTAAGGGTTAGAAACTTAACGTATCATCTGGTGCAAAATATGTTTTTATAACGTAACTTTGTAAACGTAACATTTTTTATGCAACGTAACATACTCTCAAAACCCTCAAAAGAGAACCTTCTGATCGTTTCTTCAACAACGTTTTAACCCACCATCTTCGTTTTCTTTTTTTTTGTTTGAGAGTTCAATACAACTGTTATGGCACTACACAAATTAATAAGGTTGTCCTCATTGCTATAGACATTATGAATTATGATGATCCGGGCGAAAACTCAAATAACTATTTGGTCTGGACGAGGTATGTTAGTTAACAGAACAGAACAATTGTTAGCAAACAACTATTCACGAACATCGTTAGCAAAAAAAGTGTTAGTTAACAATGTTCTCGGCGGTGCGGACCCGTGGTAAGTGTATCATGTATTTGGTAATCAAGAGAACTGTTCTAAATATTTTTGTTCAAAGTTAAGGAAAGAAGAGAATGATGGAAGACATATTGTCCACTATATCAAGAATAAAATTCCATGCGGACATTTTATTAAAAACCTTAATAACAATTACGCAGAATAATATAACGTCATTGCAAAAATTTTAGATGGGAAACGAATTAATTACACATAAAGAGGTAGTTATGAACTAAGATGTCATGCTACATTAAACTATAACATTCCTCATTCCATAAAAATATTACAGAGAAAAGTTCTGGTTAGTACACAAAAAAAATGTGTGTCAAAAACAGTTTTTAATTTAAAAAAAAAAATTGAGTTTTAAAATTAGAATAAAATTTAAAAAGCATGAGAAGAAACCATCACAAGTAGCAGATGATCATTATGGTCCAAATTTGAGGAAATATTATTTGGAAATTGACCCGATGAATTTAAAAAAAATAGGCATCAATTTCTTGAACATTTAAAGGTTTCCAGCATAGAAGCATATAAAATTTTTGAGAAAACTTTACGCCAAAGAAAATCTGATGAATGATTTGAGGAGCGACGAAAAATATTAACTGCCTCAAATTTTGGACCAATTTGTAGACTTCGGAAATCTACTAATAAAAATAAAGTTGCAATGGACAAATTAAAAGGTACATTTTCTGACAATAAAAATACCGACTATGGTATAGAAAATGAAAATAGAACGTTAAGAGACTTAAGTGAATCTTTAGATAGTGAAATATCCAACTCAGGAATCTTCATAGATACCGAATATTCATTCTTGGCTGCAATTCCAGATGGCTTAATCGGTAAAAACCTTTTGGAAGTCAAATGTCCTCCTTTAGCTAAAAATTACACACCGGAAGAGGCTATTGATATATATTTTTTAAACATATGAAAAAAGTTAATGGTAAATATAGGTTAAAAAAAAACATCCATACTATTTTTTGTTTGCCTTTTTACTTTCTTGTCTGTATACAGATAAGAAAAGTATAGAAATTATGATTTTTTCGACCTCAAGTTTCTGACGAATTTTTACATTTTGGAGTCCCCTGAACAGATACAGAAAAAAGCCAAATTTTACACTTAAACTTTATTCCGGCATGCGGTAAGTTGATTAGATTTTGGGCATAGTCGGTACATATGGGGGGCTATTTTATGAAATATATTTGTTATTTAAAGAACAACATTCTTCAAATAAAAGTTTCTTGTAATATTGTCTATAATTTTTGTTCGATTTAAAATTTTCCTAAAATGGTTCGTATTCGAGAAATTTGACAAAAAGTGCAAAATTCAAATTAAAAAATATTGTTTAAATAAAAGTTATTTGTGATATAGTTCTCTATATATCTTGTTTTACGCATAATTTCTCTAAAATGAGCCGTATTTGAGATATTGGAGAAAAAGTGCAAATTTCGAATTTTGAATCTTGCTTGCAATGTAATTATAATAATTTTTGTTCTTTACATAATTTTCCGTATTCGAGAAATTTGACAAAATGTGCAAAAATTGAAGAAAATTTTAATTTTAGCTGACTTAATATTTTTATGAAATGAAAATACGTTATTTTGACAGTTTTTAACTATCCTCTATTTATATATAAAAAAAAAGAAATACAATGTTGTCAAGCAAGATCATCTCTAGATATTAACACATTCTTTAATTTGCTTTGTAAATTTTTTAAACATATTCTTTAATATTTTCATAATTTGGGAAACTTCTATACCCGAAAAATTGTACGTACGCTCTAAAGATAAATTATTTTTTTCTACTACCGTGCGTAAAGTACGTACTTTACGCACTCTCACGAAGTGTGTAAAGTTGTACTTTTTTTCACTAGTGCGTGAAGTAAAACTCTTTACGCACTAGTTAAAAAAAGTAAAATTTGACAAAATTTGTACATAACAACAAAATATAACGTTTTATTTTATATTAACATTTTTTTGCTATCTCGTTCTAAGACAAATAAATAAATTATTTTTGCTTATATATATTTAGTGTCCAACAAATTATCAACAGTTTATTTTAATTATAATTTTCTCTAAATGTCATCGATTTAATTAAAAGTAAACATACAGTGGATGTCGATTTTGGTAAAAGTAAGTTGGCCGTGGCTGTGTGGATTAGAAGAACTGTCAATCTCTAAACTTTTAATTAGTACCTACCTTATAACAGAACACGACAAAAGTATACTTAAGTTCAAGATTAGATTCTAAAGCCAATTTAGCATTTTTTTAAACTCAATCAAGTTTGAGAAGGTAAAAAGTTTTACTTTTTAATGTTTGTTTACTTAAATTCAAATTTTATTTGCAGTTTATTATATCTGTCATAATCGATATGGATTCAAATTTATCTAGCGATAGCGAATTTGACAATACTCCCCCAGATATCTTATGCAGTGCACCAAAGGCCACTGAAAATTTATTGCCAGAAAAATCTGCATATATTTATCAGCAAAAATACAATGCATTTATAGAATGGTGTAGGAAGAATAAGGTGACAAAATATTCGGAAAACGTTATTTTAGCATATTTTTCTGATAAATTGAAGAATTGCAAAGCTTCTACCCTATGGTCGATTTATTCTATGCTTAAAAGCACCTTAAAATATAAACACAACGTTGATATTTCGAAATTCAACAAGTTAATAGCGTTTCTCAAACAAAAAAATAAAGGTTATGAACCAAAAAATCCAAAATTTTTGAACGAGAAGATCTAATTAATTTTCTGTTGAAAGCTCCAGATTCCAAGTTTTTAATGATCAAAGTAAGTAAATGTCTCTGTAAATACTTGAATGCTCAGTATAAAATCAAAATATTCTGCAAAGTTTTGCAACGAGATGTGTGTTCGTATGGTGTGTTGCCTAACAAAATCAGTTGCTGTCCTAACAGGCCACCGGGGTTGTTAGGCAGCACATTATACCTAAAACTGTTATATTTTTTACAATATAGGGACCGTGCGTCAAGACTTTAACGCTAACTGGTGAAAAAAATTTGAACTTTATGGGGGGTATTTATTAATATTTTATATGGCATTTATTGTTTAATAATTATTAATTAAATAAAGTCGAATTATTTTCGTAATATCATTATCGAAAAAACTTGTTGCATTCGTGGATGTACGAACACATTACTTTGGAAACCTGGATTTCATTCAATAGTAAAGAAATTTTATAAATTTTCACAGAGCAGAATTGTGTCTCACGCCCAATGATATACATAATTACATTACATAGATTGCTTATCCATATGTAAATCAGATGACGAAAAGCGTATTTCACTGGGCAAAGTTTTTTTTTATCTAGCTTTGTATCAATTTTGAGCACTTGAACATTTACAGAACCGGTTTAGAAATTAGAGTCTTTAGTGTTTTATTGTCATTAAGATTTTTACATATTTAAATGAACATTTTATATAAATATAATTTTACAGATAATTAATGGTTTATTCTGTTGATTAAAACTAACGTAGAAATGTTACTATGAAATAAGTATGTCCAATTTGACAAAAATATCATAGCCCTCTTTACAATTTATTAACTATTTCTCATTTATTACTAAAATAAACAAATCATAAATAATACGTACATTACAAGTACTATCAAAAGAGACTGCAACAAACTTTAAAATATTAAAAATCCAGTGATTTTTGTAAATTTTTTTAGTGACATTACCATTAAACATTATTCAGAATAATAGATGTGTCCAATTACAACTCTCACCAAAGTTGTTTATATCTCATATCAAAGTTGTTTACATTTCCTTTTCAAAATTGTATTACATATTGCAATTATGTATTTTATGTAGTGTAATTTCTGAAATGAGAGTAGTCTAAAATTATTTATATCCATCTGTTTTAAAAATTGTTTAGATCTCTTAATATTATTTAACTACATGGAAACTCAACTTTCCAAATACATAATAACGTGTCTTGAAGTAAAACTTTAATTATTTTCTTTTTCTAAAGATTAAAATACTGAAATTTTATATTAAAACACATTTGGGCTAGAACGGCTCTATTTTAGTGAGCACTAGGAAAGGCACATTGCAACCCGCTTTTCGTAATTTTTTTATAGATGGGTGAGCAATCTATAATATGTATATCATTGGGCGTCTCATAAACGTCAGTGGATGAATGACATTTCGACTAACATAAATCTAAAAAGAATTATTATTATTCCCAATCTTTTTTATTAATTTACATTTTTGAAATGTTATTGTAATACTTTTAAATTCAGTGTTACTAAATAACGATATTTTGACATTGGATATGTTGATGTATCTACATTTACATACCCTTATTATCTACAGACTATTACTTTGATTTGTAGTTTGCTTTTGTTCTGGTAGTTAAGGTTTTTTAACTTATTGATTGATAACTTTTTTGATTAAAAGTATTACGAAAAGTCATTCAAGTTTTCTTTTTCCGAAATAGTAGATAAAATAACAGTATCCACTGGAAAACATCAATAGGTTATGAGCCCAGGCTTACCGTATTGTTTAAATCTGTACCTAACGTTACAATAAGTAATA
This sequence comes from Psylliodes chrysocephalus, assembly GCA_927349885.1. NCBI lineage: Eukaryota > Metazoa > Arthropoda > Insecta > Coleoptera > Chrysomelidae > Psylliodes > Psylliodes chrysocephalus. Next base: position 777,237 of record OV651817.1, on the reverse strand, counting down.
TTTGTTCCGCCGCAAGTAGTTTCTTTTAAAAAGAACAATTATGGAAGTAACTAAAGTTCAGATTGGTTTGCTAGAAGGAAAAACAAACTGGAGTACATGGAAATATAAGTTGTATATTTTGCTACGTGGAATACCAGGTGCAACTGATGTAATAGAAGGCAAGCTAGTAAAACCAGCACCTTTACCTGCTCAGGCTACTGAAGATCACCGTAAAAACTATGATACACAGTTGGCGTATTTTACCAAAGCAGAAACCAACACACTCCTAGTACTTACAACAAATATGACAGAAGATACTCTTCAAAAAATTATGAGGTTTAATACAGCACGAGAAGTGTGGTTAGAACTGCATAGGTTGTTCGACGGTAAAACAGAAGACAAAACTTACGATTTGTGTACAGAATTCTTCAGTTATAAAAGACAACAGAGCGATGATATAGCTACTCACACATCTAAGTTAAAAAACCTTTGGAATGAACTTCAACAAGAGATCGCTAAAGATAAATTAACGCTACAGAATCAGTGTACATGTGATTTACCCGAATTGTTACTTATTTGCAAAATACTTGGTACATTACCTGAAGAATATTTCTCCTTTAAGTCTAGCTGGCTACTGATGGCGAAATCCGAGAGATCTGTAGACAATCTCACAAATCAGTTATGCGCCTACGAAAAAGCATTATGTAACAAAAGCGATAGCAAAACCGAAGAAGTTCTAGCTATAGAAAGAAGTAAAGTCAACAAAAAGTTTAAGCCTAAGAAGAATCTGATTTGCCACTATTGCAAGCAAGCTGGTCATAGAGTTCGTCAATGTACCAAATGGAAGGCCGACGGACGTCCTCCAAAGCCCCAGACAAACAATAGCAATAGAAGGGATCAAGACAAGGACATAAATTTAACACTAGTAGCACTTAGTTCTGAAGTTTTAAGTATAGAAAATGATCCAGACAACTGGTTTGTAGATAATGGTGCTACAAATCACATCACCAGTAGATATGATATCTTTCAAACATTTGAACACTTTGATTCTGGTTATACTGTTACCACAGCCAATGGTGACGCAATACAGGCAGTTGGCAGAGGATCAATAATAGTAAAAGCCACTGTATATGGCAAATCAGAACTTCTTAAACTAGCTAGTGTCTGGTATGTTCCTGGCATAAAGAAAAACCTTTTTTCTCTATTAGCTGCACAAGACAAACATCCCAACAGCGAGTTTCGTTCAAGAACAGAAGATTGCAAATTATTAATCGATGGAACAGTCAAATTAGTAGGTGTTCGAAATCGATTCGGAGGACTGTTTAAATTAGCTCTTCAAAACGTAGCTCCTGTAAACCAAGAAATAAACGAGTTGTCGGCTGGTAGCCTGTTGCAGCTATATCATGAAAGATTTGGACACCAAAATAAGAGACATGTAAAATCTCTTATCGATCGTGAATTAGATATAAAAGTACCACTAGATAGTGAATTATGTGAAGGATGCATTTATGGAAAAGCACATAGATTAAAATTTGGTACTCGAGAACGTGCAAAAGAAGCTGGTGAACTTGTTCATTCCGACGTATGTGGGCCTTTCATTGAATCGAAATCAGGAAATCGATATTTTGTGCTTTTCAAAGACGACTTCAGTAAATTTAGATACATCTACTTCATGAAAGAAAAATCTGAAGTTGTTGACAAACTAAAAATAATGTTAGCTGAAGCCAAAGTCCGAGGACACATAGTCAAAGAAATGCTCTGCGATAACGGAGGTGAATTTACCAGCAGAGAAGTTCGAGATGTCTTACAGCAGAATGGAATCAAGCAAAGGTTAGTCATGCCCTATACACCTGAGCAAAATGGGTGTTCTGAAAGAGAAAACCGCACTGTTGTAGAGACAGCAAGGGCTCTTATGCACGCTAGAGATAACATACCACAATTTCTTTGGGCTGAAATGATAAATACTGCCGCATATATCCTAAACAGATCAGGTGTCTCTAGTAAAAGTAACGAATCTCCCTTTGAAGTTTGGATGAAAAAGAAACCGAACCTGAAGCACTTAAGAGTTATAGGGTGTACCTGCTATGCACATATACCAAAACCACGTCGTAAGAAAATGGACAAGAAAGCTGTAAAAGGCATATTGCTCGGCTATGACAACGATGATGGATATCGCGTATGGTGTAAAGAAACTAAGCAACTCATAAGATCAAGAGATGTCATCTTCGAAGAACAACCTTTAGTCGGATTTAATGAATTCTCGAAGATCCGAAGAGAAACAGAAATTGAAGGTGTTGAAGATGAACAATCAAACTTAGAAAGTTGCTTCGAAAACGATGAAAACTCAATTACATTAAGCACCGAAGAAATAGAGGAAGACGATATAGACGTAGAAAGTTCAGAACAAAGACCTTTGATTGAAAAAAGACAGTTGAGGAAGCGTGAAGAGATAAAACCACCAACCAGGTTTGAAAATTTTGTAATGGAGGCCTATGCAACATTTGTAGAATACAAAGAACCACCACAAAACTTTCAAGAAGCTATACAAAGCGATTTTAGTCATAAGTGGAAAGATGCAATGGACAAAGAGATAAGCTCCTTGTCAGAAAATGGCACTTGGGTTCTGCAAAATCTGCCTCATGGAAAAAAAGCCATTCCCTGTAAATGGGTTTACAAAATTAAAACAAACCCGAATGGTTCTGTCGAAAAATTCAAAGCCCGATTGGTGATAAAAGGATTCTCTCAGAAATACGGCGAAGACTACGATCAAACATTCAGTCCTGTTGCTAAATCGGGGACTATAAGAGCTCTTCTAAGTATTGCTGCGAGTGAACAAATGAGCCTAAGTCAGTTTGATGTCTCCACCGCATTTCTCTATGGACACTTAGAAGAAGAAGTGTACATGAAACAGCCGGAGGGATATCAAGATGGAACAAGTAAAGTATGTCGCCTTCAACGCAGCCTTTATGGACTCAAGCAGGCACCAAGATGTTGGAATAAGAGAATCGTAGACTTCCTTCTAAAACAACATTTTAAGCAATCTGATGCCGATCCATGCTTGTTTATCAAAAAAGAGGGGACAGATATTCTTCTCTTAGGTCTATATGTTGATGACGGACTTCTGGCAACCAGTAATAAAATTTTGGAAAAGGAATTTTATATGAATTTGGAGAAAGAATTCAAAATTACAGCGAAGGCAGCTTCCTATTTTTTGGGGTTAGAAATTGACACTGACAAAAATGGTTCTATTCGTGTCAGTCAGACAGCTTACATAAAGAAAATTTTAGAGCACTTTGGAATGCAAAACTGTAAAGCTGTGTCTACACCAATTGTCAAAGGAACTAACCAACCAGGGAAGGTAGATCAAAATGAAGAAGAAAAATTTCCTTATAGGCAAGCGGTTGGAGCCCTAATGTACCTTATGGTAGGAACTAGGCCAGATATAGCGTATGCCATCGGAATTGTATCAAGATCACTAGAAAAACCAACTCACAGTGACTGGATGCAAGTGAAGAGGATTTTTAGATATCTTAAAGGTACAATGGAACTTGGAATTTCGTACACAGCTAATAGTAAGAAGAGATACCTACAAGGGTACAGTGATGCCGACTATGGAGGAGATGATCAAACAGGAAAGTCAACTACGGGTGTTGTCTGCAAGTATGCCAATGGTGCTATCTCCTGGCTAAGCCAAAAGCAGACATCTGTAGCTCTTTCTACAACAGAGGCAGAAATAGTAGCCGCCAGCGAAGGAGCCCGAGAACTAATTTGGCTAAAACGTCTTTATAACGAGATAATTGATTTGCAGTGTATTCCGGATCTACTAGTTGATAATGAAGCAGCTATTAAGTTAGCAAAAAATCCGGAATATCATAGAAGAACAAAACATATCCAAACAAGACATTTTTTTGTTCGAGAATTGGTAACCGAAGGCTCCATTAACGTAGAAAAGGTTGATTCAGAACATCAGTTAGCTGATATGCTGACAAAACCTCTTTCAAGACCCAGGCTCGAATATTTAATGAAGAACATTGGCCTAATAATAGAAGATAATAAATTATTCAATGAGGGAAGGTGTTGATGTATCTACATTTACATACCCTTATTATCTACAGACTATTACTTTGATTTGTAGTTTGCTTTTGTTCTGGTAGTTAAGGTTTTTTAACTTATTGATTGATAACTTTTTTGATTAAAAGTATTACGAAAAGTCATTCAAGTTTTCTTTTTCCGAAATAGTAGATAAAATAACAGTATCCACTGGAAAACATCAATAGGATACACTTGTTTAAGGTACAACTTTACAATTTATTGTCAATTAGCCATATAAATCTTTTTGCTTAAAATGTATATACATGTCCAGATTTTAATAATGTTTTACATTTTATATCATTTTACCTTGTACCCGATTGTTTGGTACGGGCCGGTATCTATATTTAACTATATTTAATATTTTAAAAAATATTCTTTATTATTTACTTGCAATGTTTACCCCATTTAATTCTAAAATTAAACACTAGAGAGGGCTAACTTCGGCAGTAGTGCTGCCTCTATATTTCACGCACGGTCCCTATTATTTATTTGGAGTTTTACATGCTCAACGTCAAGATATTTCCTATTGTTTAATAAATTATTTGTAACATTACAATATGTTATTTTTTAGGTAGCTTTTATAATTGGAATTGCGGGAGCTTGTCGCCGGGAAGAATTATGTAAAATGACAATTAACGATGTGGAAGATAAACAAACAGTGTATATTGTCAAAGTATCAGAAACCAAAAATGGAATATAACGCATTTTTACGATTTTAAATCCAAATAATTCTGCAGTTGATTATTTATCTTTCATAAAAAAATATACCTCATTAAGATCATCAAATATAAATTGTAACAGATTTTTTTTAAAATTCGCAATTGGAAAATATTCTAAACAGCCTGTAGGGATAAATACTTTTGGTAAAATGCCAAGTGTTATAGCAACGTATCTAAACTTGCCCAATCCAACGGCTTTTACAGGACACTGCTTTAGGAGGTCTTCAGCCACTATGCTGGCAAATTCTGGAGGAGACCTTCTAACGGTCAAAAAACATGGAGGATGGAAATCATCTGCTGTTGCAGAAGGCTACGTAGACAGCACAATAACACAAAAAAAACAAAATTTCTAATAAAATTTTGATGGATGACAGTATGCCATCCACTTCCAAACAAAGCTACAATTTTACTGTTGACAACTCTAATGAAGAATTAGTGGAACCACTCGACAGTGAAACTAGAGTTACACAAAATATTTCAACCTCTTTACTTGAAAAGGCCAAATCCATACCACTCGAAGCTCAAAATAGGGTTACAGAAGTAATATCACAACATTTTTCAAACTCTGTGCTGGAAAAGGCCAAAACCTTAAGTTTTGGTAATTGCACATTCAATATTAATATTCATAAGAGTTAAAAACCTATTTTTTTAAATATTTCTTCATTTGTTAGTCATTTTGTTCTGTAAGAATTATAAATTTGTAAAGTTCCAATAAATTTATTTTTGTTGCTGTGTACAATTTTTGGCACATTTCACTTTTTTTCACTAGTGCGTAAAGTAAAGTACTTTTTTTCACTAGTGAAAAAAAGTAACTTTTATATTTCTAATATTAGTGGATTATGTGTACGGTAGTAGAAAAAATATTGTATGCCACTCGTGTGTAAAGTCCCTTTTTCGACGAATGTAAATGTTGTCGCACGAGCCGTAGGCGAGTGCGACAATCACATGAGTAACTTTACACACTTGTTGCATAAATAACTATTATTTTTCTTTGTACCTTTCTTTGTTAAATTTACAAAAAAATACAAGGGTGAAAAAAGTTTATGTACGTTATTGAAAAAAAAAATTGACTTTTAAAGGCTGAAAGAAATAAAAAGAGAGGTTGCTAATTTCTACTCTTTAGAAACATGAGCGGGAAGAAGATACATTGTCACAAAGTCTAACCGTTAAAAAAAACTAATTTTTTGGCCATTTTGAGACCTAAATATCTCGACAGAGAGGACCCAAATTGCAATATTTTATAAGAAATGGTTGATAGAACACGGTGTTAAAATATTGGAACATTATTACGGAACATCCGTATACCATATGGAAACATAGTACAAGCCCAGGAGACTGGTAATTAATTTTTTTTATAGTAATAGTCCAGAAATGTATGCCGCGTTTGAATGTCCACATCCAATGCATTTTTTACATCTCGAGCGTTTGTTTATCCACATCGGACACATCTACTATATTATCTACATCTGCGTGTGTTTATTCGAGATGTAGCTTTCCAGATTACATTTTTTACATCTCGATTTGAAATGAGATGTGAATGAGATGTTCGTTCCATGCAGAAGGTAGGTGTTCTGTAAAGGCAAGATTATTGAATTATCCTTTATTTATGTTAGCGTTGTAATGAAGTCAATTTTCATTATTATTTTTTTTTAACTAATTCCGGTTATTAATTTCGATTTTTACTTAATTTTAACTTCGTGGATATACCCTGTATATCATCAGTTTTAATCGCTGTTCAAACCATCGTCGAGGTACTTTGCGCGCGCGTTTTAATGGTGGATTTTTCTGATGTGGAAGGGCATGGGACGACTAAACGTGGTCCGAGATTGAAATAAAATTTTTAGTTCCTCCTAATATACCGATTTATCGAACAGACTTGCTTTTACACCGTCAAATTGAATAGTCGATTAAACGCTAGATACGATTCCCAAATTTATTTCACGCCGCGAATTTACCGATAGGTAAAGTTTGTTATCATTTTTTTAATAATTTCTTTCTTGCCCGGGTCTTTAAGCCATGCTATTTGAAAGCGATTTAATTTGATTTACTTTTAAATAACAACATTCCGTGTTGAGTTAGGATTTGGAATTTGTATTGATTGAGAAATACTTTAATTTATTCTTGTTAGAATACACCGTTCTTAATAAATTTCATTTTAGTTTATTTAAAGTTCTAACTGTTAAATAATTTATTTTTTTTCATTTGATTGTAAATATAGTCGTATAGTTAATTTTTCCTACTACTGGAAATTTATGTGAATAAATTATAAATTTCATTTTAGTTTATTTGAAGGCTTAACCGTTGATTAATTTATTTTTCATTTAATCATAAATCTAGTCTTATAGTTAATTTTTCCTACTGCAGGAAATTTCCGTGAACAAATAATACAGTTTATTAAAAACATTATCCAATAAATAATTGATTGGAACTGTTTGGGAATTGTCTAATGTTTTGATTGGTTATATTTGTAGAATTGCGACGAGGCATTTTCTTTTGTTTTATTCTCCGAACTGAAAATTTTAAGAGAATTTAAATAGCATCATTCCCAGTTTGAAGCGGCTCGTGATTACGATCGCTTCATCCAGAGATAAGGTGTTATCCCGGCTATTAGTTCATTCTATATCTAAAAATTCATTTGCGTTAAGTCTCCGTTATTTCAACAGAACTAAAATAGTATCATTCCCCTGTCTGAAGCGGCTCGTGATTACGATCGTCTCATTCAGAGATAGTGTGCTATCCCGGTTATTAAATTTATTTTATGTAAAACTCCGTTATTTAATTGACATTAAATAGTATCATTCCCCAGTTTGAAGCGGCTCGTGATTACGATCGCTTCACTCAGAGATAATGTACTATCCCGGTTGTTAGTTGGTTTTACTTTCCAACCACTAGTGAGTAAACCTCTTATAGGGTCCCGGTTTCAGCCCTGGAATTAGTATTGTCCCGAACCTGTCTCCTCACATTCTCTACAATCGCATTTGATATTTTGCTTTACTGAAGCATTCAATTACATTAGATTGTAAATACCGATTAGACAATTTAACAGTTAATTTTTGCTACGACCGAAATAATACTTCCGAATAAAATAGCAAATTGCATTTTTAACTTAACAACAGAATAGACAATTCAATAATAACCTTTTACTGCGACCGTGATAATTATAAGTATTGATTTCATTTATTTTTCTTTACGTCTGATTGAGACTACTCGAAAGTCATTTCCGTCCGTTTTGTTTGTTTATTTTTGTTCAGGGTTTGTACCTATTACCGTGAGGGTGGGCGTTGAAATACATTAATTTATTCCTTTTCGTTTGTAAATATTTTAAAACAATATATGTGTCAATATTAACTGGCCGTATTACTGGTTGTTAATTCCTAAATTTATTTCCCCCTTATATTTCAGCTAGTGATTAATTCTGTACCAGCCCAAGCAACGATTAAAGCCCGTTACTTGTGGCCTACTATTACCTGTGTCTAAGTGACCTTTGACCCCTGGAATTTTTCATCTCCATCTGTAGCTACCCGAGTACTTTCGACGCCGTTTCGAAAGTTCGTGGAGTAAACCATCACCAAAAATCTGGCGCTCGAGAACCGCCCGTAACCAGCGTCATTCGTAAGGAATCGTTTTTCTCTGTGGCGAGAAAACCCCTTACAGCGTGAATATAAAAGTGATTAGTGTGTTTAATTTTTGTTTAGAATATAAATTTAGGTTGATTTCCAGTCTCAAAAGTCAAATTTAAAGAATATAAAATTCTAACTTGCCATTGTCATTTTATCACGTGACCAATAAAGTCTGCAGCGTTTGTTTATTACCTTAGATAAAAGAGACCAGAGATATAACATACACCGGTGTTTAACCTGCGCAAATGTTGCCAATTTCTAAAGAAAGGTTAACGGAGTGGGGGAACTGGACAGGGACTCGAACTCTGTGACAGGGACCGGACTTTGTTTATTAGCATCATAATGAACTATTAGATTTATTTAAAATATACGTTTAATGGAATTTTGTATTATGAAATAAATTTAACGTGATTTTTTAATATCAAACAGATGCCACGATATTTTATGTAAAGAGAAGACCTTTAATAGAATATTTCGTTAGCTATTATTTACTATGGACTTTTCTGTAAGAGACTACAGTAAAATGTTGAAATAGAATATTGTAAGAAATGGTACTCATTGTCTAAGAGTATTATACAAAAGCATGTGCGCAGGCGAATACTGCAAATCAAACCTTGTGAGTTGAACATTATATTTTTTCTACGACTATCACATAATATTAAAATTTAGTCAAAATGAGAAAATGCTGTTTTGTATTATAACCTCAGAAAAAGATATATTAAAGCTTGTTTCTTTAGGAATATTAATTAATATAGAGGATGCGTCACATAAAACTCTAGAAATGTATATGTCTGAAACCAGATAATATTTTAAAATTTAAACCTATTAAAAGTCATTTGGTCGCTAGGAGTGGGTGATTATCGAAATAAATTATTGATCATTAATATTAATCGATTATTTTCGATCAATCGATTATTTTCAAACAATCTATTTTTGTTCGTATATCCTTTAAAATTGACTACTTGATTATCTTTAAAAAATAAAAAAAATAGATTAATTAAAAAGCCAATTAACCGATAAATCAGTGTTTACAAAAAATAATAAACGAATTATCGTTTATTTTAAATAATCGATTATTTTTAATTTCTATTTTTTTTTTCGTATTTCCATTGAAACATTATTCGATAATCTTTGAAAAATCTAAAATAATCGATTAATCAAAAATAATCGATTAATTAAAAAGTCGAATAATCGATAAATCGATTTAAAAAAAAAAGAATTATTTCCTTTAAAATCAATTATTCGATCATTTTTGAAACATCAAAAATAATCGATTAACGGAAAATAACCAATTAATTAAGAAGATTATACGATAAATCGATTTTCCAAAAAAAAAAACTGAATAATTATTGATTATTTACAAATAATCCTTTTCTTTTTTTATATTCCTTTTAAAACTGATTATTTAATTTTCTTTGAAAAATCGAAAATAATTGATTAATAAATAGCTGATTTACCGATAAATCAATAATTCTATAAAATAACCGAAATATCAATTATATAATATAACCGATTATATTCGATCAATCGATTATTTTTATATAATCTATTTTTTGTATTTTAAAACAAATTATTCGAATACCTTTGAAAAATCGAAAATAATCGAATTATCTAAAATAATCGATTAATCGAAAATAATCGATTAATTTAAAAAGTCTATTAAACAATAAATCGATTTTTCTAAAAAATCGATTATTTTCAATAAATCGAATATTTTGAATAAATCTACTCTCTTTTTGTAATTCCTTTATATTCGATTATTCCATTACCTAAACAAAATTTATTAAAAATGTTCGATTAATCAAAAATAATCTATTAAAGATAATCGATTAATTATAACGGATACATCGATTTTCATGAAAACGATAAATCGATTATTTTTGTAACCCCTATCGGTCGCATGCTTTTATCAGAGCATTTAGCTCCAAAATTTGGAGATTCGGATTTATTGATCCTGTTATCTTTGAAACCGCATTCGATTGTATAATAAATATTGCTAGAATTTAGATTTTTTTAGTAAACGAAGATATTTTTCGAGTTGTTTAGGGGTTTATAAGGTAACATTTTACTAATAATATGACTAATTTCCGTAACTTTAGTATTTTTTGCTTATACTAGATCATATTGCGCGTTTTACTTTGTTTTAAGATTCAAATGTCACTTTTGATTTAACTGCAAATAAAATAAACCTTGAAATTTTAAGTAGGTGAACCTGTATGTCATCTAATATTCTTATAAAAATATCTAATAAAGGGCTAAAAACCACTTTTAGTAAATATTCTTATAAAACTACTTTTTAAAAACAAAATTTCGTTAGTAACAGTGCCTATTTACTTCTTATTGAGATTAAATATTTATTGAAACCCCTTAATGCGGATCTGAAGTATTCAGCTCAAAGAATCATGGCGACTTTATGTCAAAACGTCAACAAATATTTACCGCTGAAATAGTATATTATGCAACGATCATGTAATGATGGTTATTAATACACGAGCATTAACCGGGATACGAAACGAGCCAAAGGCGAGTTTCGTATGGTTTATGCGAGTGTTTTAATAACCATTACATGAGAGTTGCATACGCTATTTTTTCTACACCCGATAAATAATCAAGACCTATAAATATTATATTTATATTGGTATTGAACACAATAACAGTAATTACTCGTATTTCTATAAAAAATTCTACAAAATTGTAATTAATGGTATTTCCCTAGATTTTTGCGGTAAAATATTTTGTACTGTATTTTCTGCTTTCTCCGATATGTGTGGAGGAGTCTTCTATATCGCTAATATCAGACATTTTAATATTATAATTATCGAAGTTTAGCTACCTACGAAAATTTAATACGTTTTGACAACTAAAATAATTACATAGGAACCTAGGACAAACGTCAAACAGCATGCTTGATTGAAAAATTGTAGGTTTCTATTGATTAAAAATCTGTATCGTAATGAAAAATCTGTATCATAATGGGTATCATTATGAAACGGATTATGGGCATATAAGTGCATTATTATAATACGGGTGTAGAAAAACGAATATATTTCTTATTTTTCATAACATTAACACATATTATTTGTATATACAATTTTTCACCATACATCGTGGCATTTTCAACTTGAAATTGAATAACTAAAACACTTTAAATTGCTAATACCACCAACAAATAATTCAAAAACGGCGGTCCATAAATGATTTACTCACGCGGAGACAAGCAAAGAATAGAAATTTCGGAGCAATTCGGGTGGCGTCGTGAACACAATGATTTTTAATTGGTGGATTACTTAGGTTTGGAATAGACAACATGCGCAATGTGCAATGTTACATCTCCGGTCTCTTTTATCTAAGTTTATTACATATACATTCAAATCTAATTCTCTATCACGTGATAAAAAATTCATAACATCTCAGAAGCATCCGATGTGGATATTCAAACGCGGCATTAGAAGTAAATATCGCTGCTGTTAAAATTCTTTGTAGTGCAGGGATATGCCTAACAAAACCAAATTTCCATAATGTATGCACAACTCTTTAAGGGTAGTCGAAACGTAGGCTACACTTGACGGTGCCTACTTCTCTTATATCTTTAATGTAAGATTGACCAAAAAATTGTAAAAAATCCTAGTTGGAGATTTTTAGGTTGAATAAGAATTACAAAATTATTATATTTTCAAGTAATGGTAGATTTTAAAAGATTACATTGTTATCTAGGCATTTTTGTGGTCAGTTTACAAAATTATATTGGGGTGTCAACTAGAGAAATTAAAGTTTGCTAAAGTCTATATTTTCCTTTTCTCATGATTTAATTAATTTATTAAGAATATTGAAATTTAGTATTTATACAGGTTGTCCCAAAAGTTTTAGTGAATTAAAAAGAAAAAAGAAAATTTCAAAGCTGTATGTCACAAAATAATACGACCGATTCTTTCGATCCGGAAAACAACTACTCCTTTAACTAATACCGGAACCGGTATTGAGTTATATCCAAAGAAAAAACAGCCGAAATTAAAAATTTATATCACTGTATCTTTTATTTTGCTTTCTAAGAAGACCTGTTTCGTCCTTTACTACTTTTCAGCAATAATACACATTCTTAATCCAATCTCTAATAGAACCTGTAGAGGTGTAAAAATAACTCATGTACCTGGAAAGTAGCGCCATCTACACTTAGTAAGGAAAATAAAAGATCGCTAGTAGTACCCAGTTCAAAAACTAAGTGAAATAAAAGGCAAACGTGTAGTTCTTAAAATAATTTCAAATTCAATTGTGACCAAGATGAGAACGTCATTCTTGGATCGCTTTCGTCCTTATTAGGATTCGTCTGTTTTGCTTTCTGTATCAGGATTGAATAAACACTCGTCTCTTTCAGGATAGTCTCATCATCAGCGTTGTTTTTATTATCTAGTATCACTAACCGGTTTTCTACTTAAATCGCTTTGATTGGGTAATACTGTATTATTTTCCAAAATAACAGTAGATCAACTAGCTTGTCAGTCAAGGATACTTTCTGGTCATAATCACAATAAAATTGTAGTGCCTCAGTTTTGTCTATTTGATTCAAATGTATTCGAAAAACTGTGCCTTTGCATTAATTAAATAGTTTAAAATACTATCCTTTTTAACAATCTCCCCTAATTTCCACATGTTCTCTGTATTCTGTATCTGCAACGTGTGGAGGGTGGGTTACCTCCACGGCACTTAGACCTAACTAGGCCCATTGTGCATCCTCCTAAGATTATAGGCACCTCCTAGCTCGTGAACCAGCCTACAGATTTAATGTAGTTGACAACGTTGTCAAAATGTGCTTCTTTTATATCGGCCGGTGTTAGCCGATGCTCGCCGAACACAAATCTAATAAATGAGAGCGTCGAGCAATCGTTAAGGATATGCTCGATAGTCTCATCTTCTTGTTCGCACCCTCTGAAGAGTGTGGATTCTGACAGCCCCATGATATGGAGATGTTTCCGTACTTGGCAATGACCAGTCAGAATGCCTGTGATTAGACGCAGATTCTGTCTAGTTATAGTCAAGTATTTGTTTGCTGCAGTGTTGTCAGGATAACTTAAGAGCTCCCTGGCCATCTTTTCTTGAATTTCACAAGGGAATGTTCTTTAATTAGGTCTGTCACTACCAATTTTGTCAGGCCAATAGAAGGACCAGGTCCAAAAAGCATTTGGTTTGCTGCTTTCTTGGCTAGTCAATCAGTAAGACGGTTTCCTTTCGATGTGACTTGACGTTTGATCCATCTTAAGGTGACCACATTTTTGATGGATACTTCGGCCAAAGCTTCGTGACATTCTAGTACTAACCCTGAGTAAAGTCGTGATCAGTTCAGGGTGAGTAGTGCTTGTCTGCTATCTGTATAGATGAGCGTATTCCTTCCAGTGAGATTGTTTCTGGTTATTTCTTTTGCTGCTATGAGAATCCCCTTAGCTCTGTTTGAACTACATTGACACTATTGCACTATTTTATATTTAGGTTTAAGAATCTGGAGTATATTCCATATCCTGAGCCTTGTTTTGTTTTAGAACCGTCGGTGTAGATATGAATCGTATCTGCCACTTCTGGCTCTTCTATTTGTTCTATTATAACTTTTTATGGTTTATGGAAGATATATTTCGGTGAGATGAAGTCTATGTACGCTTGAAGCAGTCGGAGCGTATCGAGCGGCTCCTGCCAAAAGCGACGTCTTGCCACACCAGATCCTACATCAGGGTCTATTCCAACCTTGCGGAGGCAAGTCACTGTTGTCAGAGCAACCTCCTTGATGTAAATATGAAGGGGAGTGAGACTAAGAATGACTTCCATGGCTCTGCTCGGTGTTGTTTTCATGGCTCCTGTTATGTTAAGATATGCTGTTCTTTGAATTTGTTCTATTTTACGGATAGCTATTAATTTTTGGGTTTTCGGTACACAGACAACTGCACCGTATGTTAGCATAGGTCTTATTATAGCCGTGTAAGTCAATGCGACGACTCTGGGGGATAAACCCCAGGTGCGCCCCACGGTTCGGCGTCATTGTTCATAAGCAATGTCTGCTGTTTTAACTCTGTTTTCTAAATACGAGTTCCATGTTAATTTGTACTTTGTGACGGGGTAAACAACTTCTAACTTGATGTTCGATATTTTGATCAATTTTTGGCCACCAAATATATGACCTAGCAAAATTTTTCATTTTTACTATACCAACGTGTGCATCATGAGCCACGACCAGGTGCATTGAGAACTGCACCAACATATGGTATGCGTGGAAGACCTGATTAGAGAAAATTATCTAATATCATTCCAAGCAATTGCAGAAAATGTTGGTGTGAGTATATGAACTGTTCATTGTTCACTAAAGTTTGTGCGCAATGGGTTCCTCGTCTTTTGTCTAAGTACTACAATGATTGTGAATAAGCTTGTCTTTGCACCTCACGAAGTATTGCCAACATAGCAATAACTTTTTCTTGTGAATAATTGCTGGAGACGAAACTTGGTATCATTATTTTGAAATCTTCCAGTAAGCTGTGATCGATGAAAACATTCAAATTCTTCATCACCAAAGAAGTTTATAGCATAACCTTCTGCAGGCAAGGTGTTGGGCCACTGAAAAATCTGTTAAAAGATAACCGTTTGAAGTTGGACGCAGAAGTACAGTAGGCTATAAAAGAATTCTAGCAGCAGCCACATACGTCGGTTGGTGAAACAATGGTGTCTCAATTGTGTTGGTAGGTTATTTGTAAATATATTTGTCAATAAAGTTCTTATAGACCAAAGATAATAAAACATTTGGGACATTTTGTAGAATGAATTTTTGCTATAGCTTGCAAACTGCATTTCCCTTTTACAAATAATAACCGAATATAACAAATATAAATTACTAATAATTAAATTACTTTAAAACGTGTACCTAGGTAAAATTTAGACATTAATTTCAGGTACTTGAAACTATAGGTTAGTTTTGATATTGTAAACACGCGTGTGCAAAAAAGATATGTAATTAAACAGGTCACAAGTATAATTTTTTCTTGCAGGCATTATACTTTCATGATACAAAAAATTACAGAGGTATGATACTAAGCCGACGAAATCTCGTCGAGTTCGCGCATGACGTATTGTGGTGTAGAATATGGTTATCTGATTGGCCATGAGCAGACTAAAATTTATTTTCGCGCGCTGTTTTCGATCAGCGATACCTCAAATTCATAAAAGCCACGCCTTCCACCACATTACGTCACCGTGCGTGATATCATACCTTCTTTTTAATAGTATCATGTTGTACTTCTAATATTTATTGTTTTCTATCATTCAGGTTTAAGGACGTATTACTTTACTAATTCATACCATTAAAACATACAATGATGTGTTCGTTAAATATCAATAAATTATCCCTATATTTATTATAGGTACTTAATGATCGTCAGGAAACACATTATTGCGGGATAAAGAGTTGGTTCACCATCAAAAATATAACCATATTTATCAATTGCCAAACACATTTGGACATAAAATACCCAGAAACTAAAATGTTATACATTGCTAGTATCGTACTTTTACTTATTTCATACATAAGCAAAATTTCTAATTTTGCAATTTTCTTTGGTCTCAATTTTTTTCTATCGGTTCGAACTCTTAACGTTTAAAATCCGCATCTACAAATAATATCTGCTTTTGCTAAAGGCATTCAATATACTCTGGTTGTACGTTCGAGGACGTCAATCCACATACATGTATAGAGAAAGTAAAAGTTGAAAAGTCTTTTGGTAGGTAGAGAGGGGGTAAACGTCAAACCACATCGGGCGGTTCCAAGAATTTCACAGTAATGTTTACCTGCCAGTGTCGTTTCATAGAATAAGTAATTTTAAATTGTTATCGGCGGAACCGGACAATCGCATGTATTTATGGATTATAAATAATTATTAAACACTCACACTGATGTCTTCTACTTCCATGATTGGTATTATAATATTCAAATTATAATTTTACGAAATTTCAACAGCTATTCACAATTTATTAAACTATTTACTCGAAATTGTTATTAACATCTATAAAATAATTTTGTACGCCAATGTATCGCGTCCACTTCGGTGAGATCCGCTGCCAACCTGTCAACTTATGTGTATAAAGTGGGAGAACTCTCCGAGCAATTACTACTAGAGGGAGTCTTCCCCCCTTCCCCGCGCTAAATTTTGTTAGCAACATCTACTCCCCCCGAGGGGGGAAATACCTCTTCTGTAATTGGCTTATTTAATCAGCGTTGCAACATGTGACAGCGCCAGTTCTGAGTGTTTTGACACTTTCTGACACATGTCAATTTTTTGTTTATATTTTACGGAAAATATAATTATTAATAGCGTTGTAAGAGTTGTAAATGTATATTTAAGATTTATTATCTCTAATAATATGGTGAAAACATGCTTCATGTGTAAAAGGCATAATTAAAATGCTTCTTCAAGATAATATCATAAGTAAGTACAGACACAACCTAATTATCAGAGGCGGTGCATTAGGAAATCACCTTTAATTTGCAATTAATCTTTCTTATCGAAAAAGTAAAATTAAGAGCAAGTAAAACCCATCGAAGTTCGTCTTCATTATTATTATTGTAAAGTTTATTGTCATTTTTTTCTAGGTTTCCTTTTCTTGATATGATAAAAAGAAATACATAGTTCCAAAATTTAGGAATTCAACAACTGACCACCTGAATAACTTTTTATTAGACCTCAGGGGAGGAAAATATTAAAGAAAAATGCATTTTCAGTAAATTTCGACAAGAGAATAATCAATCCTGTCACTACTTCCACACCATATTCGTCTGCTACTAAAATACTAAAACAGCAAGCAAAGTAGAGAAACTTAAGTTTCTTTCAAAAATAATGTTTAACGAAAAAGGTAAAGCCATTTTTTTGTTGACACTTTTTTTTAGCTATTTTAATAGACTAATTTTGTGTATTGTTTAAATTTTCATATTTTGTACTTAATTTATTTTAGGTTTAAACAAAATGAATCTCAAAGATATGCATGGAATATCCCAAAAGAGCTAAGGAAGGTTTTAAATTTCTTAAGAAAACTATTCAGAGCCAAAAACAAAATAGTTGGTCTTCGTGCCCAAAATATAAAGATATAGGTATAAATATTTGGATATTATGAGTGATTTTTTATTCTATAAATAGAACGTAATTTGCTTCTAAATGACTACCTAATGAACTATATTATGTAGGAACAAACTGAACAGGAATATCACATTATTCTTGTTTTTTTCTTAATTCATTAAAAAAGTCCCAAAAAACATTGAATATTTATTATTGGAGTTTATATCGCTATGCTAAAAAAAATACTAGAACAACTTAAATAATGTGGATTTTGACTATTTTGAGTTATCCAGATCATTATGATCTTAAAAATGTATGTCTGGTACTACTATAGTCAGGTATAAAAATATTCATTTATTTGAGCCCAGTTGCAATATAAATTTTATTTAGTTTTTAAATTAATACCTAGTAGGACATCCGTAAATGACTTTCCGTTTGATGTAAGATTCATTATTCTACATTTTTATTGGTGAAATAGAATATTTTAAGATGTCCTACTGTTTTCTCTAATTATCTAAAAAGTTTAGAACAACACAAAAGACTGGTTTAACAAAAAAGAGATATACCTTTAATTAAACACACAATTAGTCAATTCAACTATATGATAATTATAAGAAGAAATTCAGAAAACTTCTAAAAATGTGTTTTTACCATAACAAGGACATAATTATTAAAAAAAGTTGGCACATTAACATTGACGATAGGTTTTTATAATATATATTATACAAATCACTACGAACTACACAAAATGATATTATTAATAATTTAGCAATAAAAAAGTTAAGTATAATGATGACATTAAAAGTTGATTTTCTCGAAATTACTTTTTTTTAAATTGTCTCAGTATCTACCTACTATTTTTCTAGCACAGTGATATTATATGAATGTGCATTGTGTGATATCTTATATTTTAGGAATAAAATGATATATTTTTGCAGGTTTCAGTTAACAACGATTCCAAGAATTTTTGAAAATATTATTAAAACTGCCTTTGCAAATATAATTCTCAATTAAGAGCTTCTGATCTAACATTAAATTTTTATTCTCCAAAAGGTTACAGCTACCTAAGAAGAAAGTTTAACAAGACTCTTACCAGACCCAAAATATCAAAATGGTACCAAGCAATTGATGGTTCTACTGGTTTTCATAAGAAAATCCTCCTCGAAACTACTAAAAGAAATGTGGCAGAGGCAACCGAAGAAGACAAAAAAGTCTTTTGCAAAACAAAAACAAGAAATTTGTTTAAGAATCTATTTATATATTTTTTATATTCACATATATGTTTTTTTCATTGAAACAAACGTTTATTAGCTTATTAAATATAATGAATTCATGTTGTTTTATTATATATGCTTGTATGAATGATTACTTTTATTTCCTTTTGAAATTGAATTTCGAAGATAAAGCCGAAACGGTGAGTGAGAATAAAAAATTAGACGAAAGTGACGATATTTACTGGAGCTTTCATCTACACGCTCCTTTTTCTAGCCATCTACACCTGAGCCAGCAAGATTCGTCTTCCCTCCATCCTTACATTCTCCAAATTTACAGAGAAAACGCCGTCCTCTTTAACATATCCGGACCTTCTTTGACGGGGACTATACCACTGCTTTACATTATCAGCATTATTTGTTATCCCGAGCAATTTAAATGCATTTGTAATTGCTCATTATCACCTCTTCTCTTGTAGATTCCTTACTCATTTTTATTATTTTTAGTTACGTTTGCATTGCACAGCTTTAATTCTACAATGCTGTAACGCTACAATATGGATCCATTTTTGTGTTTTATACTATTTAATTTTATTCGTAAGTGACCGCAACCTATTATAATAAATATTATTGTATTACAGGCCTGAAGATGTCCCTGCAAGGCCGAAACTAGTCGATTCTGTATTTATTTATAATAAGATTAATTTTAAGATTTTATTCTTTAATTGAAAAAATTAGACCTTTACAGTGATTTTGTTTCATTTCCTGCATCAGACACATACAAGAGACGGTATTTATTTTAAAAATAGTAAAATTAGCAAATTTTTCAGTTTTTTTTTTACAATTAAAATGTTTGGACAATGTCAGTTTTTATAGATAAATGATACGCCACTGAACAAGAAGGATGTTTACCTTCCCCCTTGTGCCCGCTTCCTCACTTCCTCTACAGATGTTGTTAACACAGCAATCGTCTACAAACTCGTTTCAGGTTCCCTCTAGTAGTAATTCCTCGGAGGGAGAACTGGCAAAAGCATTTCCAACTTTTACTTCTGTTCTAAACAGCTACCGTTTGTTAGAACAATGCGCCACACAAAAAATCACAGTCTGTTGAGCGCCGCGCATGTCTGCTGAAATTTAACAAAGTAAATACTTTGGGAATGGTTTTTTAGAGCCAGCACAATTAGGCAGACAGCATTGTACGTCGATTGATTACGTCGAAAGTCAAAATCAATTTGAGTTTGATTTGGATGTTCTCGTTCAGTTGAGAATTCAAGTGAAACGATGGTAGGATAATTTGTGTTAGGTGTAAGCTAATATAAAGCGTTTTAAAGCGATAAACCAGAGAACACTTCGGTAATACCCTTGGGTAACCTTAAAATCACGTGACTGAAACCCTAAAAAGTTAACCGGTTATTGTAAAGCATTAACGTTTAATCGTTTTTTTAATAATTAAAGAAATTTTGAGGTTTAATTTCTAGGTTAATTTTTATTGACTCTAACATTGACTTATTATTAGTGAATTTTCCTTCGGGTTTTCCTTTTAAAAAATAACTTAGAAATTAAATGTCAAAATTTCATATCATATTCCTTAAAAACGATTTACCGTTAATGCGTTACAATAACCGGTTATCTTTTTTAGGGCTTTACGCCCGTATGCACCGTACACGTTTAATCCAGATTAAGGGTTTAATCGCGTTTAGTACCATTTTTAGCGATGCACCGTAATAAAAATTATTCTTAATCCGATTTTATTCTAATCCGTCGACATCGGTGGATCAAACTATCTAATCGAGATTTTCTTACGTCAAAAAGATGTCAATGTTTTGTCAGTATATTTGGAACTTTCTATTTGTGTTTCTTTTATTTGAATTTTAATAAAAATCGGAAATAGAATACCAGCTTTTCATGGAAGATGATAAAAATTCTTGACAAAATCACTAGAGAAGTAAATATTTTTATACGATGGGCAACTTTGTCATTTTTAAGAGGTTTTTTATATTCTAACGTTACAGCATAATTCTGTAGATGGCAAATCCAGATACGTTGAAAAATATAAAAAAAAGTAAGCAATAGGTACATATATTTATCTGATTTTGTCCACTTTTAAATACTGATAATATGTCATATCTAGTTTTGAACATGCACAGTATAGGGAATAAAGTATTCACATAGGTATATCGTTTTGCATAAAAAGCTTGAAATACAGCAGCTTGTATGTGTATATGTTAAAATTACCAATAATTAACATAATGGTAATCGCCATCTTACTATAGAATTATTTTTATAAAATCATTGGGCATTTTTTTTACCCTGCGTAGAATTCGGTATGCGTTTTACAGTGTGTTTACGGTTTTAGTACATTTAAAAAAATAGGGCTTCTATTTTCATCGGCCTCTTATCCTCTGACAAACATTTTTCCTACTCGAATCTGACGTTTTCTTCTTCTCTTTTTTGTGAAATTTATAAAATTCCAGTGTTGTCAGATTACTAAACTCGATTATCTAATCCGTAGCCGGTGCATAGAAAATATTCACTAGCCATTTAAACGAGATTTGCAAATCTGGATTAGATTTTAAAACGGTGCATATGGGCGTTAGTCACGTGATTTTAAGGTTAACCAAGGGTATAACCAAAGTGTTTTCTGGTACATCGCTTTAAAACGGATTAACATACATTAACATACATTAACATACATTAAGTATGTGACCTGTTATAATTAATAACCTTTTAAAGGGCTTCAATATGACGTCATAGAAAGTTACCAAGAATAACCGACATCGCTTCAATTAAAACGGTAAATGCCGCAAATTATCGGCTGATCGCTTTAAAACGGTTATAATTAAACTTAAAAAAGTTCTTCAGAAGAGGATAAAATATTAATTCATATGGTAAAGAAGCATCTCGCACTTTATCAAGTGAAAAACAGAAGTTGCAAAGATGGTTGGTTAACAGGATTTAGAAATATAACTGGGAAATGGCACCGTTTGATAATTAGTCATATTGGTTCAAACTATGCTTTTGTTGAGTATTCACTTCAAAGAGCCGGGGCCATTATCATGAAGAAAGGTGTTGATTAGTTAAAGTCAATACTAAAAAAATCTCAAGGATCAGTAATAGTTATAGATAATGCCAGATACCATCTTTAAGAACAATTTACTGAAGAAAGGGTGATCATTGAATGGATACCAAATAAAGCTAAGTATACACGTTAATCACAGCCACCTAATAGCGTAATTGTATGAAATTACTAAATATAAACCAAAATGTAATAAATATGTAATGGACGAACGCATAGAATGTAACAAAAGTTTATCGTGTTTTATTACTATCACATTCCAACGCTCTATATACCTACTTATTCAAAACCACCTGGATGACCTCTCTTCAGGATTAATGTAAGTTATTCGTTTTCCAATGAAACACCCTGTATACATACATATTGAAAATAAAATTGAATCTATGCATATGTTGTGCAGAAATAAATTACAGTTTTTATTTTTGATGGCGAAAAGATGACGGTATTTAACACTTCAAGGATTAAAGGAACATCAATAACCTTGTAAATAAATATGTTTACATCAATCTTTTTACATAACATACCAAAAAACATGTCTATTTAATAAAAAATATTAATGATCGATGATAATACAAATTCGACAAATTGTCTTCGATATACTCTTAAGTATCCTACTGATAAAAGTAATTGTATAAATTAAATAGGTAATTTACAATTAACAACAATAACAGCAGTCTTCGAGTAGAAATAACATATTGATTGCAAGTAGGTTAGTTTCTTAAATGTTTAACATTTTAAACCCTAATTTTATACGAAAGAGAGTTGCTTTCAAATGATTGAGTACTGTTAACATGCATTTGACTAGGCTGTCGATAATTGTTTGTTCTGGTAACAAATTTTTTTCTTGGATTGGGAAAAACTTATAATGACGAAACACGTGACCATTTTCAAATTGCTCAATAAAAAATGTTTGGGTTATTTTGACAAAATTGAAAATATGGATTAAAGTATAATTTTGATTGAATATTAATAAATTGTTCTAAGAGTATTTGCCGAATATGTATCTTGATGAATCGCTTTCGTAATTTATCGTAAAGAGAAATTTTGCTAGCAGATTTAATAAAAAAATAACTTTGTTCCGTATACATTAATCAAAAGCTCAAAGTTAGAGAATGTATTAAAAAAATAATATCAGTTGTTTATTTGTAAGGACTACTATAGTTGTAAAAAACAAGAGTATTTTAAAAAACTGAAACTTGGTTAGTTGTGGAACACTGTTGTTAACATTTAAAAAAACCAGTCTCAAATTTTACAACTAAATAAAGTTTGTGATTAATGCATATTTAGTGCCCATGGTTTAGTGTTAACCACTTTGAATTTGGTACACATAAAAAAATAAATAAAAACCTAAACAATACCAGTTTCGTTTTTTACTTAGAAACATAACGAAGTTATTCATCACTGCTAATGACACAAAGTAGAGAAGAAAAAGCCTTAAACCGAAAAAGAGAATAACAAGAAATTTCTTAAAAAATGTTTCAGATGTTTAAAAAGTCATAACTTAATAGATTGTCAAGCTTGGGATAAAACTTGCTTAAAATGTTAGGAGAAGAACCACTTCTCAATGGCATGCAAATCAAGAGAAATATATAATTTACAAAAACAAGAAGATGAAATTAACAATAATAGCAGCAGTAAAGAAAGACCATTTAGGGATTTCAAAAATAAGCTAGCAGTACAATATGACCTCCTTTACAAAAATAAAAATAACAGGTTTATTGTACCTCTTCAGTTGAGACAATTTTTTATTAATTCAATTCAGCATTTACTCGTGTATTACAAAGCTCCTAAAGCTTATTATTGGCCAGCAGTAACTTTCTCATTTTTCAATACGGCACATGTTGTGACGCCTATCTTCGTTCGACATAATGCGATTCTCATGTAAAATCTCTCTCTATTCGATACGTAACATAAAAATCCCTATCCTGGAATGTATTTAGACATATTAAAGAACATAGAAAAGTATCCCACATGTATAAAATATACCAGATCAAAATAACCCGTCAAAATTAATACCTCACAAAGTAGAAATACTTCCTTGATTTTAAATGACGGGGGATACTGCAACAAAGATTATTTGGTTACTGTTATCATTCTGAGTTCATAACGGCGATTAAACTAAAATCAAAAACTGCTTCTTCTGTAATATCTGTTTTAAAAAATATTATTATGGACCATGGAATTTCACAAATTTTTATGACTGACAATGAGAATAAGAATTAAAAAGATTCCTTAACACGATTTAAGATCAAACAGCTAACTCTCAGCCCATTGTATCCTCAGTGCAATGGACAAGTAGAGACAGTAGAAAGGACTGTTCAAACTGTAAAGGGTATGCTGTGTAAATGTAAAAAATACTGCGATTGAACTATTTAAAATGGTTTTGGAACATAACACAACTCCTAAACAAGGAAAATTCCACCATCAGAAAATTTCAGGGGTAGGCAGTTAAATACTAATCTGCTAATACTCGAAGAAACTTTAATAATACCCAAATTTGAGACTGAACCGAATTTAGAACGCTTACATAAGAAACAAGATAATATGATTTAAAGTTCAAAGAAACAAAACAAAGTGGCATTTAAGCTGAATCCTGATCAAAAAATAGTGATTCAACAGGCACGCGTCAATGGACTCCAAGCAAGGTAATCTCAACAGCCACTGAACCAGATTCTTACCATGTCGAAATCGATTCTGGAGCTGTTTTTTGAAAAAACAAAGTTCACTTGAAACCAGATCCTAACTTACTGTAGAATGAGATACAGGAGAAAATAACGATGTCAAATCTAACTTCAAAGACACAATCAGAAGCCAATTTGAGACCATCCAGTGTAACAAAGGTACCAAACTACCTGAAGTTATACGTTAAGTTACAAATTGTGTTCACAAAATGTTAACAAAACTTGTACGCAAAAGAGGGGCATGTTACATAGTCGGACATTTGAATTTACCGCTTAAATATCATTTGTCATTTACACAGTTCCGACGGTATGTCAACTTCACTTCTATACTAAAGGCACATGTTTGTTTATTAATAAACCACTAGTAGAGTAAAGCAATACTTATTGCAAAAACCTAAATTCTTAGTTGTGCTAACAAAACTTTGAAACAAAAACTTATTTAAAATTTTTATTGCTCTTTACGAGTTCTGTTACTTATTAAAATTAATGTTTTTATTTCTGCGACATACACCGAATTTGTGACAAAAATTCCATTAATTCATGAGTAAAAGAAAATACACCTGTATACACAATAAATAAAAGAAAATTTTTAATTGGAACATAATTTTTACGGTCATGCAAAATTTCTTAATACGGTATCTTATCCAGTATAAATAAATCTTTACTTTTAGAATGTATCACATTACAGCAAAACCTTACTGTTATCTTGAATCCTGGTCGACAATAAAGCTGCAAAAATAGCTAATGATATGGTCAAAATTGCAGGGAAAAGCAGCATTGTATGAACTAACATACTATATATCGGGATGGCACAAAGGGACGCTATGTGGAATAAGCTACGCATAATTCCATGCGCAGTACACCTGAAAAAAAAAATATAGTAAGACAATGGTAGACAAAATCAATTTTACATAATAGCTATTTATTCAACCAGTTTTTTTATTTATTAGGGGAAAGTGGGCTAATACCGCGCAGCGGGGTATTACCGCGCACACAGAAACACAGGTGTTTGAGCAACCCAGAATAAATTTGACTACTCGTATGTTACCTGGCACATGTGGCAACTATGCCACAAATGTTGTGCAGTCGATCGAAGCATCCAGTACTTCGCAGTATATCAAAGCGTGAGTGTCGTTGCTTTTATTATAATTTAGAGCTACCAGGAGATAAGCGAGGTAAGTTTAAATATTAGGTAAATATAAAATCGGCTAATATAGATATTTTATTGGTTCTTTTACTGATTTTTACCTGCTACCGTTTTTAATTTTCTTCAGTAAACAACCGAGGTGAGATTAGAAAATAGAACTAGTGTCGATATGGGGCAACACCGCGCGTGGTATTACCCCACATATGCGCAATATTACCCCACATTGATTTTAATGGTAAAAGCGGTATTGCATCACCTCTAAATTTGCTAAGTATTGTTCTGCGTTGATTTCATTGGTAAAATATTTCCACTTTTTATTTCAGATGGTAAGAAATTACAAAAGAAAAACTCAACGAAAAAGTTGGTCTTTTGAACAACTCTATAATGCAATAGCTGCTGTTCGCTTAGGTTCAAAAATACGTGAGGCGGCAAGAAATTTCGATATTCCAGAATCGACAGTTCGTGATCATTTAAAAAAAGAGGTACCGGCGTAGACGGTGAAGTTCCAGCTCAACTTGATGAGACGCATGGCTTGGGACGGACACCAGTTTTTTCGAAAAAACAAGAACAAGAGCTAGCAGATCACGTTATGAGGTTAGCGAATTTGTTTTATGGAGTAACTCCGCGGCACTTAAGGCGTATGGCTTTTGACTTTGCAGAAGCTAATAATCTAATCCATAAATTCAACAAAGAAACAAAATTAGCTAGCAAAGACTGGCTGAGTCTTTTTCTTAAAAGAAATCCTCAAATTAGTCTTCGTCAGCCAGAAGGAACAGGTCTTAATCGTATTTCATCGTTCAACGCCGATGCTGTTGGTCTTTTTTTCAAAAATCTTGAAACTTTGTTACAAAAGCATCAATTTACAGAAGACAGAATCTTCAATGCTGACGAGTCTGGAATAACAACTGTCCAGAAAAAGTCTGGAAAAATATACGCCAAAAAAGGACAAAAGCAAGTCAGAATTGCTATTTCAGCCGAACGAGGACAAACTATCACTATCTTATGTGCTGTCAGCGCAGCTGGTTCCTACGTCCCTCCAATGTTTATTTATCCAAGGAAACGTATGTCTCCACAACTAGAAAAGGATGGCCCAATTGGATCCATTTATTCGTGCTCTGACAATGGGAGGTCAAATAATGAGTTATTTCTAAAATGGTTAAAACATTTCAAAGCTATGTGAAATCTAATGCGACCGAGCCGATTTTACTTATTTTAGACAATCATGGAAGCCACATTTCGTTGGAAATTTATGAGTTCTGCAGAAATAGCCATATCGTACTTCTTACAATACCCCCTCATACGTCAAATCACCTTCAGCCTCTGGATTTAACATTCTTTGGACCTCTTAAAAAATCTCTCTTTGCTGTTTCTGATTCCCATATGATTTCAACTGCACACGAGAAGATTACAGTGTACGATGTGGCTCGTTTGTTTAATCAAGCATATATAAAAGTAGCAACTATGGATAAAGAAATTTCAGGATTCCGAGCTGCCGGAATATTTCCTTTCAATTCCTCTAAGTTTACAGCAGAAGACTTCGCACCAGCTGAGGAATTTAGAGAATTTATTGTGGATGTAGAAACAGATGAAGGGGAAAGGTCCTTCAAGATCATTTCTCCTCAGACACCAATAGAATCCTT
Organism: Psylliodes chrysocephalus; assembly: GCA_927349885.1. Taxonomy (NCBI): domain Eukaryota; kingdom Metazoa; phylum Arthropoda; class Insecta; order Coleoptera; family Chrysomelidae; genus Psylliodes; species Psylliodes chrysocephalus. Next base: position 749,995 of record OV651817.1, on the reverse strand, counting down.
AGCTATTGCGATACCGACACCATCAATATCCGCTATTCCAGAACCGACACCCTCAACAGCAGCAATTCGTGAACCTTTACCATTATGTTCGTTTGCCAAAATATCAGATGTTGCTCCTATTCCCATGAGAACAAATAAGAAATTCACAAAAAGAAGGACAGCAAAGAAGCAAAAGTCAAAAATTTTGACTTCTACACCAATGAAGCATATACTTGTTCAAAAGCAAGCAAAACGAGACCAGAAAAATGATACTCAAAACAAAACATGCAAGCAAAAAGTAAATTTACATGGAAAAGAAAACCAGAAGAGGATTAACATAAAAAGAAAGCGTGTTGAAAAGGAGGAGGGAATGTCAGAGGATAACTCTGATTCATCAGTGGAATTGGATCTGTCTGAAGACAGCAATTCAGATATGAATGAATATGCATTGTATGAAAGGCCTTCTGTGACAAACGAAGCATCATATGCGGCGAATTCGGAAAGAATAGAGAACTCTGGTACCGTTGTGGAAGATGGGCTCACTCCGAGTGTACAGGTTGAAAATCAGCTAAGGAATATACATGTGATGAATGTATAGAAGGCAACCCAAAAAAAGATAAAGCAAAACGATATTTATTTAAATAAATCCAAAAAAGCTTGTCAAAGTTCTTAGAAATGTTCTTATGTTGAGAATTTTGTTGTTAATTTCATTATATTATATTTTCTTTTAACATTTTTTTTTATCAGCCTACTCCGAACCCTCAAACAAAATTCACGGTATTGCCCCACTGGTTGCGTAATATTGCCCCCACTGGGTGGGGCAATGCCGGGAAATGCATTTGTTGCATAATTTGAAAATTTTCCAATTCTCCAGTATTTTACTCAATTAACATATATACCATCATATACTAGAGATCTTTGAGAAATATTTTACAAAATGCCAACGGCTTATTATAAAAAATGGAAAATTGGGAATTAATTTCCCTTAGGTGCGTGGTATTACCCCACTTTCCCCTATTGACTTTTTTATATGAATGTTTACATTTTCCTAGGACATTTGATTTTCCTATTTCTCTGCTATAGGAGTTATCCTACTTTTCCTTTTATAAGGGGTGAATATTTGCGGGACTAGCAGAGCGAGGTACTACTGACATCTAGGCAACCAATTTTACTTTCTTTTAATTTATTGATAAACAAATACATATTAATTTATTCTTAAAGCGCTTTCGACTGATCACACTCAGTTCACACCAATGAGGTTGAATACTATGGAGATGACATGCCAAAAAAAACGACACCCCTTCGCCCTCTCTTAGTGGTCATGTCATAGTTGTCAAAGAGCTGTCAGAACTTTGTTCAAATTTAAATATTTCGACGTTATTTCTATCTTAATAAGAGTTTTTTTTTTTTGATTAATTTGTATAAAAATCATGACTAAGTGTGCCAAAATTAATTGTAAAAACTCTTCAGTGAAAGAGCGTAAGAAAATATCTAATTTAAGTTTTCATAAGTAAGTATAAGGAGTGTACTTAGAATTTTTTTTAGAATACTTAACTTTTTTTTATTATAGGTTTCCAAAAGACCCACAGTATCTCAAAACTTGGTCTAAATTTGTGGGAAAAGACCAATTTGAGCCTAAACCGAATAGCATGTTGTGCTCTATTCACTTCAATAAAGATTTTTTTGATAAGAGTGAGTTTAGGGTCAGATTGAAGAAGAATGCTGTTCCGACAATAAATGAATGTTTAGTTAGTATACACTTTATTTACAATAAAACTTAAATAACTAACTTAATAAAGAACATTGGCTTGACAATGCTTTATTAGGATTAAAAACACCAGTTTCTAGAGACTTTTTCACTATAACACTAACATTACTGATCAGAAAAAGTGGTTAAAGTTTTCTTTTTGTAATCACAAATCGCAACTGAATGCCTATTTTTAAAATAAATTATCTCTATAATTCCATTTGTATAGTTGTATGCTGTGCATCTGTGAGATTGTTGTTTATTATACATGGGTAGCAATTATAGAAATCTTAAGTAAGTACGTGCTTGCAATTTTAGTAATATATGTACCTACCCTATATAATTAATTATTTCAAACATAAATAAAACCAACAACTATTATTATCTTTTTAGTTTCGATTGGTTTTGACAGAGTAGTTTTGATCATGGTTTTCTTCCATCTACTTTTAACCATAAAGTCATACCTAGCTGAATTTTTGGTCTTTTTAAACTTTTTACTGTAGCGCGTCATATTTTTAATGTATGTCATCTGCAGCAGAAGGACCTACATGTTTTACATTTAAAAGTAATTAATTTTTCTTTCTACAAACTCGGCTGTATTTTTACTGAAATATATTTTTTCACAATTCACGTAGTGGTTCGGTTTTTGGTTTGGTAATTTGATGTCATAATTCTCCTCATTGTCAGATTTTGACGACATTGGCAGCTTTGATCAAGACAAGAGAGTCCTTGAACGAAAAATCGTAGTTCGGGTTTTAGTTTTAAAGCACAAAGAGATTAACAAATCTGATGCACAGTGTTATTCGAACGTTGATTTTCGATCACACAGGTCATATATCGGACGGTTTCGGCGAAGACAGAACAATATAATAATATTAATCTCTTTTATGGTCTTGGCATTGGCTTGGTCGGAAAACGATTAATAAATAATAGTAAATAGTGTAGAAGTCATAATTGCGCAATGTCATCAAATTAATTTCGAATCGATCATGTTGAAACAAATCTTAGGTAAGTAAGTCATTTAAAAGTTGTAATTCTGCATACGGACTTTAATTATATTTGAATACGACCCTGCTTAGTCAACCATTTAAGCCACGCCCAGTGGGGACATTTTGAATAAAACGTATCATATGCAAAACAATTGCCTCATGGCATCTCCATTAGTATTATACCTCCATGGTTCACACTCGGAAGTGTGATTTTTCGTTGCTCAGCACTGGTTCAATTTAGTGACGTCATACAAACTTATTAATCAAACACGCAGTTAACCATTAGTATATTGTATTTGACAGCTCTCATCTGAGTGATAAGTAGAAGTATCTTCCAAATTCGAAACAAGATCCAAGCCAAGCTTTCATTTTAAACTTTTATTTAATATTGTTATAAAATATGTTCTCAACAGGTTAACATAAACTTGCATAGTTGCAAAGTTAAGTACAGGTCAATTACATATCTGAAAAGTACCTCTGAACTTCCATTTAAAGCTTTTGCTTTTGTGAGTAAAAAGGAAAGTTAAGTAGAGGTCAGTTAAATATAGGTCAGTTAAATATTTGAGGAGGAGTACCTCTGAACTTTAATTTATTTTTTGTGATTAAAGAAATAAAGTATAGGTCAGCCAAATATCTGAGGAGTACTTCTGAACTTATTGCTTTTATCTGCTTAAAACAAATTTAGTGAAATATTTTGAAATTTAAATATAGTATAATTGTTAGCATCATGCAAGCTTTATGTATTTTAAATGTGGCCTGGTAAATGGTATGAGGAATCCGAGGAATCACAATCACAGAAAAATCAGTAAGTCTGGGTGGGCGGTGTTAGCAAGTAATTCTTTTGTTTTTGGTTTTTCCTTTATGTTTTGTTGCCTAAATGATGTATTAACTGCCCGAGACCTACTAGATGACTTACTTTTTAACCACACGATGGCAGGTGGTAAGCATTTCGTGACTAGTAGAGTGAAAAATGCTGGAAGGATATTGTTGAAATCCGAGAAGCATAGCTTTTATTTTAAATGATTTAAAAAATATGTATATATAAATTGAAAAATGCTATACGGATATTGTTGAAATCCGAGGAGTATAGTTTTTATTTTGAATGATTAAAAAAAAAATTATATGTATATATATATAAAAAAGGAGATAGTTTTTTCGACCGGAAAATATTTATTTTTAAGTGAAGATAATATCAGGTTAGCGGTCCTAAGAAATAAAACTCTTTTCCTTACTTGCTCAATATTTCGCCATTGTTTAATAGCTTCATCAGGAGCGAACTATAAGATTTTTAAATGAAACAAATTATTTTATTAGTGTATTGTTTCATTTAAAAATCTTGTAGTTCGCTCCTGATGAAGCTATTAAACAATGGCGAAATATTGAGCAAAAGTAAGGAAAAGAGTTTTATTTCTTAGGACCGCTAACCTGATATTATCTTCACTTAAATATATATATATATATATATATATATATATATATATATATATATATATATATATATATATATATTGTAATGAAAACACCCTATATACAAAACTAATAAATCTAATAATAATAACCATATTAATAATAACAATAATAATAATAAGAAATAAAATAATGTTGGAAATGTATACCCTGTATAGTAAAATTTATAAGAGAGTCATAGAAAAGGGTGGTTTCTAGGTTTAAGTATTATTGATTGTCAATTTTGAAATTTAGGAAAAGGGATGTCAAAATTAATTTTGTAGAAATAATGTATTTTTAAAATATGGAAAAAGAATTATAAAACTGATATATAAGACAATAAATAAACAAATTAATCTAACCAAACATATAAATAGAGTTAAAAATAACAAAGTAGCTGATACAAAATGGTTGCAGAAAAACATTCATAATGGTGTTCCGGAGAGATGTAAATAGAAGAAATCAACAGAGGACAGATAAAGCGAAGTTAATTAAAATACTTTTGGAAATAGATTATTACAATTACAACAGTGAGTAACATATGAACTAATTTTCGATTCGATCAATTAATAATTGTGCGAGGAAAGACATTGGCAGTAGTTATTATTTTTTTTTGTAGTGTTATTTAGTATATAGTTTAGTGAGAGTGAATGAAGAGTGAATGTAGTTAGGGTAGATTTAGTGATATAGTTCTTTATAATCCCCAGATATGTAAATAGCGGGGAATTGTTGTTAATTTGAAATTTAGATAATTTGTCTAAAAATAAATCTTGTAATTATATGGTCTTGAAAAAAAAAAAAAAAAAAAAAAATACTTTAATTAAAATAAAAAATAAAATTGGTATGTGTAATATCATTACAAATGGCGCCCAACGTGGGGCAGTAAAGCTGTCAAACTGACAAGTGTGTGTTTAAAATTGTCATATTGAAAAGTATGCTATAAGTTGTCATACTTTGTACAGTGGTACAGAAATATAGGTATAAATAAATTTGTTAAACAAATATATTATTAAATAAAATATTAAAAAAAAGTATATGTGAATAAAATCAAGGTATGAAAATAGTGTTGATTAAAACATAAAAATAAACTTTTATTATGGAAAAGATGGAAGAAAGTAATAAGGAAAAAAATGAAGAGAAACAGAAAGAAGAAGAAGAAGAAGTAAGAAAAACAAGAAATACAATAGGAAAAGAAAGTAGTAAGATAGAAGAGATGAGTGTATCGGAAATGATCAGAGTGATGATGGGAAAGATGAATAAAATGGAGGAAAATTTTCAAAAGATAGACGATATAAAAGAAGATATGAAAGAATTAAAACAAGTAAAAAAGGAAATGATTAGGAAAATAGACGAATTCAAGATAGATTTAGAAGATAAAGAAGAAACAAAGAAGAAAATAAAAGAAATAGATATAGAAGATATTAAAAAAGACGTAAAAATAACAGAATTAGAAAAGTTGCCGAAACAGGATATTAATAAAGCGAGAAAAATAATAATTAAAGACGTTTTACAAACAGTACTAATTATAAAAGACAAAATAGATTGCAAAACTGAAAATATTATCCAAATAAAATGTGAGAAAAATGAAGCTAAAATGCTAGAACGTGCAGAAATAGGAAATAAATTAATGAAAAGGAAAATAATAGATTCACATGAGGAAAATGAGATAGAAATAATAATAAAAGGAAATAAAATGGGAACAAGAATTATTAAAAACCAGAGAAGAAATAAAAATAAGGAAAATGTAATTGATATAATAATATGGGAAACAGTAAGAAAAGATGGGAATAAAATAAAAATTGTTAATAAAAGAAAAATTAAAAAAATTGTAGGAAGAATAAGAAGAAAAATAAAAAATAGAACTTTATCTGAAAAGGAAAAGACAAGAACCAAATTCAAAGAAAAGCAGAAATGTTAAAAAAAAAGGACAACGAAAAAGGAACATTTGACCAGGACAAGAAAAGGAATTGAGTTTACGGAACATAAATTAAAAATTAGAAAATATTTAGAAATTATAAATTAGTAAAAAAAATAGATTAGTGAACTTATAGGTAATGAATTAGATAATTTATTAATAGTAGAATAAGAATAGAGTATAAGAAGATAAAAAGAAGTAAAACAAAACTAAGTGAAACTTAAAACAAAATATTAATAATAATAATATTAATAATAATCAAAAATCATAATAGTTTAAAAATAAAAGTAAAAGGAAATTTGCATTTGAAATTTTACATAAATGAAAAATTTCAAATGTAAATTTGGGAAGTTGTAATGAAAACACCCTATATACAAAACTAATAAATCTAATAATAATAACCATATTAATAATAACAATAATAATAATAATAATAATAATAAGAAATAAAATAATGTTGGAAATGTATACCCTGTATAGTAAAATTTATAAGAGAGTCATAGAAAAGGGTGGTTTCTAGGTTTAAGTATTATTGATTGTCAATTTTGAAATTTAGGAAAAGGGATGTCAAAATTAATTTTGTAGAAATAATGTATTTTTAAAATATGGAAAAAGAATTATAAAACTGATATATAAGACAATAAATAAACAAATTAATCTAACCAAACATATAAATAGAGTTAAAAATAACAAAGTAGCTGATACAAAATGGTTGCAGAAAAACATTCATAATGGTGTTCCGGAGAGATGTAAATAGAAGAAATCAACAGAGGACAGATAAAGCGAAGTTAATTAAAATACTTTTGGAAATAGATTATTACAATTACAACAGTGAGTAACATATGAACTAATTTTCGATTCGATCAATTAATAATTGTGCGAGGAAAGACATTGGCAGTAGTTATTATTTTTTTTTTGTAGTGTTATTTAGTATATAGTTTAGTGAGAGTGAATGAAGAGTGAATGTAGTTAGGGTAGATTTAGTGATATAGTTCTTTATAATCCCCAGATATGTAAATAGCGGGGAATTGTTGTTAATTTGAAATTTAGATAATTTGTCTAAAAATAAATCTTGTAATTATATGGTCTTGAAAATTTGTTTATTTATCTGGAAATACAGGGTATAAAACAGGTCAAGTCCTTTTTTATATTTTTGTTGATTATTGACAAATTAAATTAAAAAGAAATTATAATAACATTAAAATAGAATTTAAAAAAAAAATACAATTGAAATAAAATAAAACAAAATTAAAATAAAATAAAATTAAATTGAAAAAGTAATAATAATATAATTGGAAGCACCCCTGAGATAAAAAAATAATAATAAAAAAAAAAAAAAAAATACTTTAATTAAAATAAAAAATAAAATTGGTATGTGTAATATCATTACAATATATATATATATATATATATATATATATATATATATATATATATATATATATATATATATATATATATATATATATATATATATATATATATATATATATATATATATATATATCTTACTATAGATAGAGCGTCCGTACATTCTTAAATCGCATTCATTGGAGCGTCCAGGTATTTAGAGCGTCCGTATACAGACGCTCTAAGACGGTGCCCATTAAAAATTTTTCCAGAGGTCTATAATGACGTCAGAAACGTGCTGGCAAAATTTTTGAGAGACGCCAAAATGATGAAAAAATGCATGAAAACAATACGGCTCGCGTATACTTTAGTTCAATACTATTGCTACCAGAGGCACTTGCAGCGCTGATGTATATAGAAAGTATACGATTTCCTTGATACTCATTCGATTCTAGAGCGTCCACTGACTTGGCATCGTTGCTTTGGAAGCTATTATTGTAAAATAAATTTAAGTTGATTTAATAATCTTAGTTGGCCTGGTAGAAGTCTTAGTATATTATAAAATTTCTCTCAAGAAGCCGTCCGTCCATTTTTTGTGAGCGTTTAAAGGGGGTTGAAAATTCAAAAGATCGTAAATCAAAAACGAAAAACAATATCAACTTTAACTTTTTAAGAAAAATCAAACTCTATAAGTGGACAAAGTGTGTTGATTATGAAAAAAATCTAATAAACAATGGGGTGTTTAAACTTTAAAAAATCATAAGTCAAAACCGAAACATGATATCAACATGAAGTTTTTTAGAAAAATCAAGCTCTATAAGAAGACCAAGGCTGTTGATTAAAAAAAAAACGAATAAAAATTGGAACTTTAAAGGGGTGGGTGGATTTGAAAAAATATAAATCAAAATTGAAAAACAATATCAACTTGAAATTTTTAGGAAAAATCAAAGTCCATAAATCAAGCTCTATGAGGGGACACCGAATATTGATTATGAAAAAAAAAATCTGATTAAAAATGGGGGATATGAGGGTAGGGGTGGAAACTTAAAAAAACATTATAAATCAAAATCGAAAAACAATATCAACTTAAAATTTTTAGGAAAAATAAATTTTAAGAAAAAATCAAGCTTTATAAGAGAACGAAGCCTATTGATTTTGAAAAAATCTGGTTAAAAGTGTTTGGGTTGAAAGGGGGTTGAAAATTCAAAAAATCATAAATCAGAGACGAAAAACAACTTGATATTTTTAAGAAAAATCAAACTCCATAAGTAAACAAAGTCTGTTGATTATGAAAAAAATCTGATAAACAATGAGGGTTTAAGGGGGGTTAAAACTTAAAAAATCATAAGTTAAAACAGAAACATGATACCAACATGAAGTTTTTAAGAAAAATCAAGCTCTATAAGAAAACAAAGGCTATTGATTAAAAAAAAAACTATTCAAAATTAGGGATTTAAGGGGAAGCGGGGGTGAAACTTAAAAAAAAATCATAAATCAAAATTGAAAAACAATAACAACTTGAAATTTTTAAGAAAAATCAAAGTCTATAAGTTGGCGATGTCTATTGATTATGAAAAAATTTTGATAAAAATGGGTGGTTTATGAGGGGTTGAAACTTAAAAAAATCATAAATCAAAAACGAAGCATGAATCAACATGAAATTTTTAGAAAAATCAAGCTCTATAAGGGGACAAAGACTATTAATTAAAAATGGGTGAATTAAGGGAGGGGGAGGGGTTGAAACTTAAAAATAAATCATATATCAAAATTAAAAAACACCGAATATTGATTATGAAAAAAATCTGATTAAAAATGGAGGATATAATGGTGGGGGTGGAAACTTAAAAAAACATTATAAATCAAAATCCAAAAACAATATCAACTTGAAATTTTTAGGAAAAATCAATTTTAAGAAAAAAATCAAACTCTATAAGGGGATGAAGCCTATTGATTTTGAAAAAATCTGGTTAAAAGTGTTTGGGTTGAAGGGGGGTTGAAAATTCAAAAAATCATAAATCAGAAACGAAAAACAACTTGATATTTTTAAGAAAAATCAAATTCTATAAGTAAACAAAGTCTGTTGATTATGAAAAAAATCTGATAAACAATGAGGGTTTAAGGGGGGTTAATACTTAAAAAATCATAAGTTAAAACAGAAACAAGATACCAACATGAAGTTTTTAAGAAAAATCAAGCTCTATAAGAAGACAAAGGCTATTGATTAAAAATAAAACGATTAAAAATTAGGGATTTAAGGGGAAGGGGGGTGAAACTTAAAAAAAATCATAAATCAAAATTGAAAAACAATAACAACTTGAAATTTTTAAGAAAAATCAAAGTCTATATGAAAAAAATTTGATAAAAAATGGGTGGTTTATGAGGGGTTGAAACCTAAAAAAACATTAATTCAAAAACGAAGCATGATATCAACATGAAATTTTCTGAAAAATCAAGCTCTATAAGGGGACAAAGACTATTAATTAAAAAAAAATCCAATTAAAAATGGGTGAATTAAGGAAGGGGGAGGGGTTGAAACTTAAAAATAAATATAATATCAAAATTGAAAAACAATATTAACTTGAACTTTTTAAGAAAAATCAAACTCTATAAGTGGACAAAGCCTATTGAAAAAAGTGTGGGATTTAAGGGGGGTTAAAAAAATTATAAATCAAAAACGAAACATGATATCGACATGAAATTTTTAGGAAAATCAAGCTCTATAAGGGGACAAAGATCATTGATTAAAAAAAATCCGATTCAAAATGGGGGGTTCAGGGGGGAAACGAAAAAAAAATCAACTTAACAAATATAAATAAAAATCAAGATTTATAAGAGGACAAAGCCTATCGATTATAAAAAAATCTAATAAAAATGGGGGATTGAAGGGGAGTTAAAAAAAATCATAAATCAAAAACGAAACATGATATCATCATGAAATTGCTCTGTAAGGGACAAAAACTATTGATTTAAAAGAAATCCGATTGAAAATAGGAGGAGTAAGGGGGATTGATTAGGAAAAAATCTAATTATTATTATATGATGTCATCGGCTTCAACTACTAATGGTTATATCGCCTCGTTTCTGTGCAGGCTTTGTTATTGTTTTCCAGCACCACTTTAGGAACAGCACTGTTAATTAGAACCCAACAATAAGTGGTCAAGTAGGAAATCCTACCAAGGCATCATAATTAATTTTAAATAAATTAATTAAATGAAAAAATCCCGGCCAACGGTGGAATTCAAACCCGGAACCATTATGTCCACAGGCAGGAACTCTACCACTGAATATTATTATTATTATTAATTATGCACATTTTCGTTCCATGTAAAAGTATTTGAAATCTTTACCCCTTATGCCCGTATGCCTATGTAAAAATAATAATATTTGGACTATTTTTTATTTTAATATCAAATTCAGATACAGTTTGGAGTTCGCTAGAACACGTGCAAAATTATTGACTTTGCCATATTTTATGTTTTCGCATAGGATTCATATGCATTTATATTTAAAAGAATTATGTTCACTTATTACTTTCAGTTGCAATAAATAAATCCTTTAAAACAATTTAAATAATTTACTTAGCATTTAAGAATAACAGCAATAAGAAAAAAATCGGTGACTTTTCAGTTAACAAGCAGAGATATTTAATGTAATTAGTACCTATGCCGTAGTAAATAATATAGGGTTCATAAGGAATCAACTTTAATTTAAAAACACTGAGATTTAAAGTAAAAAACGAAAATTCTAAAAATAAATAACTTGCTCTGCTTAAATAAATTATAAAGTCAAAACCGCAAGTCAATCGGATCTTCTCTTCGAGAATTGTCATGTCGGCGTATGTAAATACGCAAAGACGACCAGACGAAATTTATTTTTAAATATTCGGACTTACATTAATCGGGAAACATGGAAACTATTGTTATAAAGTGGGATACGTAAATGTTTTATCGGAGCAAATACTGAGGCCCCATAGGTAGGGGGCATTAGTAGTCATTTAATATATTACAAAATAGTGTGGGTGTAGTTAGGTTTTCTTGTACGGTGTGCCGTAAACGTGAAATAACAAATAAAACGGATCGACCCTCTTTCGAAACCAGACAGATCGAAATCGCACATGTTCAAAATTACAAATTATCAAAATCAGATATAGTCGATATTATATATGTTTAAAAGTACTAATTGTCGCAATATATGATCAAAATGTTATAATATCGTATTTTATTATAAAATTAGTAAATTGGTTGTTTTATTTTTCTTATTTTATGAATAATTTTTTGTGAAGCAACACGCGATGGCTTTATGCCGCACAGGATAGGTAGTTTAGTTAAGTTTTTTTGTTATTTTCGTCCGAAATTGGTGGTTTCCACCTCATCAATTACAATCAATATTGCATAACTAAATTATTCACTTTCTGCCGCACTCTCTGCGCTACCGAAATGAAAAATTAACGCTCTGCAGGTCTATCGTTATGTATTAAAATATATCTTTAACGCAGTTAAACAAAAAATTAAACTGCCTATCATTTAAATATAATATGACAACACCGCAAAACGCTAATTGACGCCACAAAAGCGATCAAATATACGTAAATTTGAATATTGGTGACGCTGCAATGTGTATCAATTGAAATGACGCCCAGGTGTCGATAAAGTAAAAGTAACGATTTGTGTTTTGCTTTCAATTTAATGTTATCCGCCTAATTTAAGCTGCCTCTTCCAACAGCAACGAGTATATATGTCTAAAATAGGTAGATCAAGGGTAAACAGACATGGGCGCTTTAAAGCGCATCTTTATCGGGACGCTTCAGTGATACAGAGATGTAAATATATATATATATATATATATATATATATATATATATATATATATATATATATATATATATATATATATATATATATATATATATAAAATGAAAATACTGGACGGATATTGTTGAAATCCGATGAGCACAGTTTTAATTTTAAAATTATTTTAAACATAATAATTAAAAAATGTCGGACGGATATTATTGATATCCGAAGAGCAGATTGTGTTTTAAATTATTTTAAAATCTTAAATAAAGTGTATCACTTATTTGAAAATGCAAGGTTTTGCCTCGTCTCAGAATGTGACGAGAGGATGAGCAGGAAACTTTTTCGAAATAATTGGCGTGGAAAGAATTTGGCGGCTGATCTTTTAATTTTGTTATTTTTATTTGATACGTCTTTTCTTTTTGTTTATTATTTTTATAAACTAAAATAATACAAATTAATAACCAGTCTTTACATAAAATAAGAGAATATTTCAAGAGCGAAATATAGATCAGTATGGCCGTGTTAGCAAGTAAAAAAATTTTTGTTAATTGTAGTACGGTAAAGCACATCGGCAGTCAAGATCGGCGAGTGCGGGGAACTGATGCAAACCGTAGTCAGCGCTTCTTCAGGCAGAACGATTTGAGTCGCCTTGAGTGTCTAGTGTGATCAGCTGTGGTTTTTGGCTGATTCTCATGCATTGTGTTCTATCGGCAATCACTTGGTAACCATAGTATATTACATTACGAGTGTGCAAAATCACTTTTCACACAAGTGACGTACAATATTTTTCCTACGGCCACAAAATAATTTCATCAAAAAATGTAAAACCAGGTTAATATTATAATAATTAAAATGTATTTAAAAAATAATAAACAAAATCGTATTAATTCAATTTTCATATTTTTTAAACAAAAACTAAAAAAAAAAAAAATCTGCCCCCGCAAGGATTTGACCGCGGTCGCTCGCCAGATCTCAAATGGCAAAGTTGATCAAGTTTGATACTCTACCACCTGAGCTAATAGGCCTTGCGTCAATTGAATGATCTAATCGGTTGTGTTTAACCAGAATAAAAAGCAAACGTAACTTAGTTATTTTAAATTATTTTAATAATAATTGTTAAAGATAAATATCTAGGATCTAATTTACAACAATTTCAATAATTTAACAATCATATCGATTTTAGTATTAATATGGACATTACACAGGGATCTACGTCAATTCATCGCCCGACAATTCATCGCGCGAAAATTCAGATCCCACATTTCATCGTAAGACGATTCACCGCCACGACAATTTGTCGCCAGCCATTTTTTAGAATTCATTTTATGGTTTATTTTATTTTTTTTTATTATAATCAAAATTGTATTTTATATATTTTTTAGTATAGGTAATAAAAAACAAGTAGGTATATTGAAAAAAAATATATTATAAAAAATTGTAGTTGCTAGTTATTACATTTTAAATTGAATTAATATAATATAATAATATTAAATAATTTAGACTTGCATTCGAAAATTATGCGCAATTGATCGAAGATATTCCATGGTATTACGAGCGTCGTAGGATTCTGTAAGTAGTTTTAAACGACGTGCAGAATCTTTGTAAATTTTTTTTTGAGTAATTTCATTACCTGCCACAATTTGCTCTATTTTCAATTTGTTAAGGCTTTCCTCCTTTTGTAAAGCCTTAATTAGCCTTTAAATGTTGGGATGTGCAATGGAAACAATTGAACTGAAACTGTTATGCCATCCTTCAACTGCATTATTGGTTCTAGCAATTCCCTCTTTGGCTGCATTGTAACAATTCCAAGAAGATATAGGAAATTTTGGTAACCGTCTTCTTCCTCTTCTGTCTAATCTACCAATCCAGGTGTCTTCAAAATAGTTTATTAAATCGGCTAAGTCCTCGTTTTCTGCATAGAATTTACTTTCCAATAATAAATCAAAAGCACTCTCTACATCGTCTTCAGGAACATAAGCAAGTGCAGCCAGAAGCCGCAAATTTGATGAAAACACTTTTTCATCCACATATCGCCTCTGAAATCCGGTATTCTGGATTTGTCTCTATATACACTGAGAAAAAATGAAAAAAGCATCCACGAATTTGAGTATTAGGGAATTCACTTCGTACCGCATTCATCGCTGCTTTTTCGAAATCCATTAAAAAAGATGTAGGACAAAATTCAGGTTTAAATTTTTTTAATGCTGCATATAAACGTCTATAGCTTTCTTCTCTTTTATTAGGCAGAATTGCATATACTGTTGGAATGGTATTTGAATATTTGACGCCATGGATTGTATATATTTGGGAAAACATATTAGGGGCAGTTGAAAAAGTTCCATCTCCGTACCAGTGTTCACACTCCAACATGTAGTCAAGATTTCTTGCTGTTGTAAACACTAATATTCGATCTTCTGATGGGCCGCTGTCGTACATTAAAAATAACTGACCACTGCTTGTCAGTGTATATTCCTGTGGAATAACTAATTGAAGCAGAGAATTTGGAATCGCAGGAATTCCTTCTGTCTTTTCCTTTTTTCGTTGAATAGTTCTTTTCATTGCACTCACTTGTGGTAATCTGGCTGCAGCCAATGATGATAAACCCTCGGAAACCTTTGCAATGATTTGTTGAGTAGTGGAACCACTTTGTTCAGCTAGAACTTTCATTTTTTTAACAGCTCTTCTTACTTCGGCATCAGTACTATCTGACACATGATTATGTTCGGTACTCTTCACAATTTCATCGCCTATGGTATGAATGCGACCGGTACATCTCCATTTATGATATAGAGAACATTTCCAAATACCTTTTCCTCCAGAAATTTTTTCTCTAGAATGTGTATGGCCATTGTATAAAAGCATTTTGTGACCTTTTTCGCTGTCAACAAATTGTTACGGCATTTTCAAATTTTACAATGATGTAAACTCGTACAAAGACAAAATAAGAATGATTACAGTTCGTTGGTATTTCTTATTTAAACCTTATATACATATATTATAAACAGGGCATCTAAAATACTAACTTACACAAACAAGCTATTGGAGATAATCCTTTTTAGAATTAAATATTGATTGCACTATGAATTTCTCCTTGAAAGGATTAATAAAGGATAATTATAATTCTCTATTATTATTATTAACTAATGTGGTAACTTACCCGAATTGGCTAATGAAGATAATCCTTTTTAAATAGTACGTAAAGGACTGTTGAGAACCTGCGACTGCCGCTTATACACTTTAAATTGGCTTATCAATAATACATTATTGATATTTATTATATTTTTCTTGGTAAAAACTACTTGATTAGCAGAAAAAAAGTAAATCATATTTTTGTGTAATTTAGAGTAAGATATTTTGTAATTTTTTCGAAAAAATAATTTTATTTGGTACTTATAAGAAAAATTCAATATAGCACAAAAAAAATTGTTTGTTTTTCAGACATACTGTATAAATCATAGATACAATACGATATTTTTGTGGCGATGAATTGTCGTAGCGATAAACTGTCGTAGCGATGAAAAGTCGTGGCGATGAATTGTCGGCTCTGAAAGGTCGCGCGATAAATTGTCGCGCGACGAATTGACTGGATACCATTACACAGATCAAAATAGAAATGATGCGTTTGACATTTTGTGACAACTGATGCATATTCGCACACGGGTGGAAAGTAAATTCTTATTCATACGCGTGTGATATAGGGCACTTTCCATAGGACTATACAGTGTGTTTCCGAACTTGGCATCCAAATTTGTAGGGGTGGTAGTTCGCATAATTTGAGACCGATTCGCAGATTTAATTTTTCCAAAATATTTAAAATAAAAATAATTAAAAATCGGCTACGTCTTTCGATACCGGCCGGGCGGAGGGAGAAATTTGCAAATTGCATCTGTTTTTGAGTTGTAAATCCCGATGAGTAACCGATCAGGCGACTATTGTTCTACGCGCTCAGGGTAGGACCCGCTTTTTGATTTTTTTATAATGGCTCTATTTTGTTTATTATAATTTTTTTAGAAAAATGAAATCTGCCAATCGCTCTCAATAGTGTGATATGTGTCATTTTCCTAAATGGTCGAAGAAAAAATAATTATTTGACTTGATATTAATTAAAAAAATTTCTTGTAGTTCTTGGGTTTTAGGTGTTTGTTGAGGAAATGAAACTCGTGTTAAAGTAAAGTAAAGCTTACGGCCCTGCTCAGGGCCTTCTTCATTAGTTCTTTTTTAATTTTTGAAAAATATTTGTAACATTATTGACAGTTGTTCTACAAGAAAAGAAATGTTTTTTTTGGCGTTTTTTTTTAATATACAGAGTGGCCCAAAAATCGCGCAACGCTAACACAAAATACGCATGTGCCGGTTTCACCCTACTAGTACAAGGCAACCAAGTGTGTTACAGTTGTCCGTGTGTAGCTATGGCAGCCGGATCGCGTTATCGGTTCACAATTGCGGAACGCGTGTTTTTAGTGAGGTCGTACTACCGTTATCATGCCGATTATCGGAACATTTTCTCCGATTTTGCCGAAAAATTTCCTAACAGTCAAGTTCCGAGGCGTGAAACTGTGTATCGCTTGATAAAAAGGTTCGAACAAAATGGTACTGTTAATGACACGAAGCGTTCGGGGCGGCCACGCAGCGTGCGAACTGCACAAAACGTACAGATGGTCGCTGAGAGTTTCGTTGAAACACCGGCGCGATCAGTCCGTAAGGCTTGCCATGAATTGGAAATTTCTCGTTCCAGCTTGCAGCGAATAATGAAGGAATTAGGTATGCATGTTTACAGACCACGTCTTTTACAAGCATTAACAGAAGACGATCCGGACCGCAGACTTCAGTTCGCTGAGTGGTACGTAATTCGAAGTGAAGCGTTCGAAGAGTTCTTTAAAACCATTTTGTGGTCAGATGAAGCACAGTTTAAATTAAATGGCCGAATCAACAGACACAATTGCGTGTACTGGTCTACAGAAAATCCGCATATCACGATGCAAGAAGAATTAAACGTTCCTGGTGTAACAGTATGGCTTGGTGTTTGCTCCTTCGGCATTGTTGGCCCCTACTTTTTCGACGCAACAGTAACAGGTATTGCATACCTTGATTTGTTGATGGAACTGCGCGAAGAACTGAATAATAACCCGGATTTTTCTGGTCGTGGTTTAACTCTTCAACAAGATGGCGCGCCGCCCCATTACGCTATCATTGTTCGCGAATTCCTAAATCAAAATTTCCCGGATTGGATCGGTAGACGAGGTCAAGTAGAGTGGCCTGCAAGATCTCCTGACCTGACTCCCTTGGATTTTGCCGTGTGGGGAATTTTAAAGGATAGGGTGTACAAAAATGATTTACCAGATGTGGAGACCATGAAAAACATCATAACCAACGAAGTCGATACGCTGAATGCAGATAAACCTTTACTTGAGCGCATCTGTAAAGCTGTTAAAAAGCGATGTCTGAAGTGCATCGAACAAGAAGGAGGTCATTTCGAACATTTGTTATGATGCCAGGGAGTCGGTTTTTGCCTTGCTTCAAACTAATTTTGTGTATTTTGTTTTTTACGAATAAATTTTGTATTTTTGCTACGCAATGTCATTATTTTTCAATTGGTTGCGCGAATTTTGGGCCACTCTGTACATATATAGTTTATATTGTTTTTAGTTTGTTTTTTGGCTTACCTTTAGTACATTTTATGCGGTGTGTAATTAATTTTTAAATGTTTTAGATCCTCATTTTTGTCATTTTCGTGTCCGGTATTTGATGCTGTGGTATCCGTTTATTAATTTCGATAGTCAGGGTGTTGTTACCCCCTTTTTTACGTTATTACGGAAATTGAAAAATTTTACTTGGTTTTTTTTGTGATTTTACTTTGCTATGCAACTACCATGCGGTTCGAGATTTATCAAGTGACAAGGTTGAAAATTATTTAATTTGACATAAATGTCATTTGTCGTTTCTTCTTCTTTTTTTGGTCTTTTATAATCTGGTCTATTAGGGTCATGATTGGTACAAGATTTTTATTATAAGGTTTTTTTTTCCCTTCTTTTTTTTAATATTCTTATTATATTATTATTATTTTCATTATTATTATTATTATCATTATTATTATTATTATTATTATTATTATTATTATTATTATTATTATTATTATTATTATTATTATTATTATTATTATTATTATTATTATTATTATTATTATTATTATTATTATTATTATTATTATTATTATTATTATTATTATTATTATTATTATTATTATTATTATTATTATTATTATTTTGTTTATTTTTGTGTTATTAGTTATTTTTTAAGTAGTATAATTTTATAATAGGTTAAAATACATTTGATTTAAGTATTGAATGTCACAGCGATCGTTGACGGTATTAGCGTTTTTTTTATATGTATCATTTCGAGAAATTCGCGTTTTTTCAAATTTTGTTCTGTGTCGAGTATTGTTACATTGTTGTAGTCAAATTCGTGTCCTGTCTCAAGTTTGTGTTTCCCTAGAGCTGTTAATGCGTTTTTTGTGTTTTTGTGAGTTCGTATTCTGTTTTCTAAGTATTGTTTTGATTGACCTATGTATACCTTGTTACAGTTATTTCCCTTGCATGGAATTTGATAGATTGTGTGGGTTTTTTATTATGTGGGGGTTTTGTTTTTTAGTTTTGTAAAATTTTGTGATAATGTTGCTATATTTTTATGTCCAATTTCAATATTAAATGGTTTGACTATGTGTTGGAGTTTTTCGGATAAACCACTGACATACGGTATTAAGATATATTTGGCATTTGTTTTGTCTTTATTATATTATTGGTTGTTATAGTATTTGTGGATACGTTTTTGCACTATTGTGTTGATGAGTTTTATAGGATAGTTATTTTGGATTAGTGTATCTTTGACTTTTTGAATTGCTATGTTTCTATATTCAGGGTTTGATAATTTGATAGCTCTGTCTGCTAGACCTATAATAACTGATTTTTTTGGGATATGTGGTGTTTTGATGTAAAGTTTAAGTATCGTCCTGACCAGGTAGCTTTTGTATACCATTCAGTTTTTAATGTATTTCTTTTGTTGTGTATAGTTAAATCTAGAAAGTTTAGAGAGTTGTTGTTTTCAGTCTAGATAGTAAATTGTAATTTTGGGTGGTAAGCATTGAATGTGTCTAGTATATTGTTGGTTTCTGTTTTTTGTCCCCACAACAAATCCCCTGGTATTTTACTAGGGGTAAGACGTTTCTACTTCCCAAAGATGAAAACAACACACAAGACCCCTCTAAATACCGCCCTATCACTTGCCTTTGCACTCTGTATAAATTAATGACTGCGTGTATAGCTGATAGAATATACCAGCATCTAAATCAGAACTCTGTGTTGGCCATAGAGCAAAAAGGATGCATCAAAAACTCCCAGGGATGTAAAGAACAACTCATCATTGATGCAGTGGTAATGGAGCAAGCCTACCATAAACAGAGAAACATATTTACAGCCTTCATTGACTATCAAAAGGCCTTTGACAGTGTGCCTCACTCTTGGCTTATTAGAGTCTTAGAAATATACAAAGTAGCACCAATCATAGTTAAAACACTAAAACATATGATGTCATCATGGGAGACCACTCTGTATCTTTTTCACAACGAGGGTACTATACAGTCTCAGCTTATCCCAATCAAAAGAGGAATTTTCCAAGGAGATAGTCTTAGTCCATTGTGGTTTTGTTTAGCACTAAACCCACTGTCCACTCTTCTCAATAGTACTAGGTATGGTTTTCTTATTAATGGAGAAAATGCAATACAGTATAGACTTAGCCACCTACTATATATGGACGATATTAAGCTGTACGGTTCCACTGAGACCCATATAACTAATTTGCTACAACTAACAGAGAGTTTCTCCAACGACATTCGGATGTCTTTTGGGCTGGACAAATGTAGAAGACTAAGTATCGATAAGGGTCAGGTGATTCTTCATGGATTTGACCTAATTAATGAAGGCTCTATTGCCGCGATGGATCAAGATGACACATATAAATATCTAGGCCTTCAACAAACAGAACGTGTAAAACACAAGGAGATTCGACACCGAGTAACGGAGCAATATCTGAAAAGAATAGGCGATATCCTCAGGACCTCCTTGAATGGTAAAAATGTATTTAAGGCCATAAATACGTTTGCCATTCCAGTTCTGACTTACACGTTTGGAGTGGTGAAGTGGACAGAAACGGAAATCAGGGACACTGAGAGAGCCACACGTAAGCTTCTAACAAAAAATCGAATACTTCACCCTAAGTCAGCACTGGAACGATTAACTTTTCCCCGCCAAGATGGAGGACGCGCGATGATCGATATCGGCAGGATGTGTCAAAAACAGACCCAGGGATTGCAAAAATATTTCAAGAAACAGGACGGCGCCCTCTACCAAGCCGTAATAAAAGCAGACAACAGATACACACCCTTGGGCCTATCTCATGATACTAGAGAATTAGTCTCGGATGAGACTTATATACAAGGGAAGTAACAGGACTGGACTTCCAAACCTCTACATGGTCGTCATGCAAGCCTCCTCAGCCAACCGTATGTCGACTCTAAGGCCTCGAATGGATGGTTAGGACGAGCCGACATATTTGCAGAGACAGAGGGATTTATGATAGCGATCCAAGACCAAGTTATTGCCACCAAAAACTACCTTAAGTACATAATAAGGGCTCAAGTGGAAAATGACTTGTGCAGAAAATGTCATCAACAATCCGAGACCATCCAACAGCGCTTGCCCATTACTAGTACCAAGGGAATATCTCTCGAGACACAATCAGGTAGCTAAGATTGTCCATCAAAGTTTGGCTTGCTTACATGGCCTCCTGAGCGAAGAGATACCATATTACAAGTACGAGCCTAGTCCTGTCTTGGAAAACTCTACGCATAAGTTGTACTGGGATAGGTCGGTACTAACAGACCGTACTATAGTCCACAATAGGCCAGACATCATCATCGTTGATAAATCAAGAAAACGAGTTTTGTTAATTGACATAGGAATCCCAAATGGTCACAACATCTTGACTTACTACGCTGAGAAGGAAGCAAAGTACCAGAGACTTGGGCAGGAAATTCAACAAATGTGGCGCCAGGAGAGTGTGTCTGTAGTCCCGTTGATTATATCTTCGACCGGTGTAGTACCAAAGTCACTCACTAACAATCTGAGGATGCTGGAAATTGCCAATAAAATAGCGATTATCCAAAAGGCAGTGATTGTACGCACATTCCTAAACGTTTCTATATAATTAAAATGCAAGAATCTTGCCATGGCCGATCTTGCATTTGTCCCACCTATCCTAGAGATAATGATACCAAAACATAATAATAATTAATAATAATAATAATAATAATAATAATAATAATAATAATAATAATAATAATAATAATAATAATAATAATAATAATAATAATAATAATAATAATAATAATAATAATAATAATAATAATAATAATAATAATAATAATAATAATAATAATAATAATAATAATAATAATAATAATAATAATAATAATAATAATAATAATAATAATAATAATAATAATAATAATAATAATAATAATAATAATAATAATAATAATAATAATAATAATAATAATAATAATAATAATAATAATAATAATAATAATAATAATAATAATAATAATAATAATAATAATAATAATAATAATAATAATAATAATAATAATAATAATAATAATATTAATAATAATAATAATAATAATAATAATAATAATAATAATAATAATGATAATAATAATAATAATAATAATAATAATAATAATAATGATAATAATAATATTAATAATAATAATAATAATAATAATAATAATAATAATAATAATAATAATAATAATAATAATAATAATAATAATAATAATAATAATAATAATAATAATAATAATAATAATAATAATAATAATAATAATAATAATAATAATAATAATAATAATAATAATAATAATAATAATAATAATAATAATAATAATAATAATAATAATAATAATAATAATAATAATAATAATAATAATAATAATAATAATAATAATAAATAATAATTATTATAATAATAATAATAATAATAATAATAATAATAATAATAATAATAATAATAATAATAATATTAATAATAATAATAATAATAATAATAATAATAATAATAATAATTATAATAATAATAATATTAATAATAATAATAATAATAATAATAATAATAATAATAATAATAATAATAATAATAATAATAATAATAATAATAATAATAATAATAATAATAATAATAATAATAATATTAATAATAATAATAATAATAATAATAATAATAATAATAATAATTATAATAATATTAAAAAAAAGAAGGGGAAAAAAAAACCTTATAATAAAAATCTTGTACCAAACATGACTCTAATAGACCAGACTATAAAAGACCAAAAAAAAAAAGAAGAAGAAACGACAAATGACACATGTCAAATTAAATAATTTTCAACCTTGTCACTTGATAAATCTCGAACCGCATGGTAGTTGCATAGCAAAGTAAAATCACAAAAAAAAAACCAAGTAAATTTTTTAAATTTCCAGGCCTTTATGAGGGCCCGATAACGTAAAAAAGGGGGTAACAACACCCTGACTCTCGAAATTAATAAACGGATACCACAGCATCAAATACCGGACACGAAAATGACAAAAATGACAAAAAATCAATTACAGAATAATAAAAAAAGGATCTAAAACATTTAAATAGTACATTATATACCTAGGGTGAGAAGTGAGCTATTATTTACCGAGCACTTTTATATCCTGAGGCGCGTAGCGCCGAGGGATATAATGTGCGAGGTAAATAATAGCTTTCTCAGCCGAGGTATATATAGATTTTTTTACTACTAACATTAATATATTAGCAATTTTAATTTTGACATAAGTAATTTCCTAACAATTTGTTAAATATTTCGAAATATCAAGCAGAGTGGAGCGTGTTTCTAATCAGACTGGCTTTATTTATGTAAAAATTTGGCATGTGTCAAATTGTTATATGATTCTAGGAAATATCCTATTGCATTTTTGATATTTTAGTGACATGAATTTATTGGTATTAATTAATAATTTTTGAAGCCTATTACCGGTGTTGAATTTCCTAGTTAATATATATTTTTACTATTAACACTGATATATATTATCATATTTGATTTGATTAGATTTGATAAACCCAGCTTTAGTTATTTCCTACTTATTTTTTAAATATTTCAAAATATCAAGTAGTCTGGGAGTTTAGTTGTCAAATTAACAAAATAAAACTAATGAAATTTAGTTTCATTATTTACCTAGGTTTTTTTTTTATTATCATTATTTACCTAGGATGAGAAATATTACTTCTCATTAGAGGAATGGAGCAAATAATGGTGATTTCTCATGTTAGTAGTAAAAAAATTAATTACACACCCCATAAAATGTACTAAAGGTAAGCCAAAAAACAAACTAAAAACAATATATATATATATATATATATATATATATATATATATATATATATATAAAAACACAAAAAAAAAATTTTTTAAATTAAAAAAAAACTACTGAAGAAGGCCCTGAGCAGGGCTGAAAGCTTTACTTTACTTTAACACGAGTTTCATTTCCTCAACAAACACCTGAACCCCAAGAACTACAAGAAAAATATAAATAAAGGTGTAAGAAAAAAAAAACTTTAGAAAAGGAGGTCTCCTTTTATAAAGTAACAATATTAATAAAATTTAACATGCCTATCTTCAATTGAGATTAGATACTTTAAAATCAAAGGTTTCCTTATCAATTATATTTATTTAAATTACTTACCTTAAATGACAAGGATATCCCTCAACGACTACCATAGTCAATGCGTTGACGGCACACATGAGAAAAATCTTCATTAATAGGTCAACTGTCGAAGCAATAAACACAGAAGCAGACGACAAAAATATTCCTCCAGCAGATACTCCCGCTAATATGAATGTTGCTATAATAACAGGAGGTCTGGATGCTGTTTCCAGTATAAACCCAATGAATAATAAAGATGAAAACATAAATCCGGACCAAGACAGAGTTTCTTCGTAAAGATCTTCAAGGTAGATATTATAGTCGAAGTCGATAATGCAGTCAGAAATAAGAGATAAGAAAGTGTTGTTAATGAGACTGCAGTTAAGGAAATGATGGTTCGTAAGATCTGTGTCTATAAATCTGAAAATAAATAATTATATTTTTTAAATCCCATATTTTATAAGTTACTGCGTGGTAGTTTTAGAGTTGTCAGTGACATTGCCATAATTTAATTTTGAATAGATACAATTCATGTACTTGTCAACCAGGTCATTAACGAAGGCTCTAGAATAGTGATAGGTAATTCAATCACTTCCCGGCGATCGAATCAATCGATGATTGATTTCTAAAATGACAGAATCCTTTCAATCGATTGTTCAATCGTTCCAATTTTTGATATGTAATCTGTTTAAGACTGCCGTATAAGTAAATAGTGCCGCCGATAGCCGTTGGTCGAATAATTCGATTGGTTGAACAATTGGTCATACGGTTACGTATTTTCGTTACATTTTTAGAATGAATGATAGAATATAATTCATCATATTTTATTATTTGTGTGGGTCGTTTTCGTGTGTCAGTAATAATATTGCCAGTTTTAATTAATCGATTCAATCTAACGTTCTGTCAATAATTTATTTTATTTTAAAACGCGCGCTAACGTAAACACTGCTTTACCCATTTAATTTCCACAATCTACCATTTTATTCAATTATTCCATCCTTCCAGCAACTCACAGTTCAATCAACATATTTCGTTCGTTCATGTATCTGTGCTGTGAGAAGAATCTAGGTGATTGGATCTTAGTGACAGAATCATTCACGATTGACAAATCTCTACTCTACAACAGAAAATTGTCCTAGTCCATTGAGGTCACATCACATACTTTGATTACTATACGAGGCAAGAGAGAGGTCCGACACGCCCAACATAGGGCGCGGCCATTTTGAACCCTGTGACACAGTTTACAGCTAAAGAATCAGATCGCTAACTCTACGTCGGCACTTTTGATCTCAATGTTTCAGTTTATACAATGTTGAACTCGGATAATACAATATATGACAACCGCCTATAATAAAACAGCAGTCTTCTGCGTATCCTGAATTTGTATCCCTGGAGTGGATGTTATTTTGGAACTTTCAACTGGTCCGAGTAAGCTAACTGATTCTTTAGCAATAAACTGTGACTTCAAAAATAATATTCACTGACAACACATACTTTGATTTTCTTTCACTATACGGAGAATGGTCGCACTGCGCAGCTTTCTGAGTGCCTTTTAAAAGGATATAGAAAACTCCGCCATTTTAAACCCTTATTACGTGTTGCCTACATCTTGGCGCAATATTATTAATAGGTGCGTTTTAATCATCCGCTTCTGCTTAGGAATTGTCGGTTTTCCTGTTTTAATCTGACAGGTTAAAACGACTAAACCGACAATTCCGAAAGCAGAAGCGGATGATTAAAACGCACCTGATATTTTGCTTGCTGCTGTCAGTGTCAGTGAATATTATTTTTGGAGTCACAGTTTATTGCTAAAGAATCAGTTAGCTCACTCGGACCAGTTGAAAGTTCCAAAATAACATCCACTTCAGGGATACAAAATCAGGATACGCAGAAGACCGCTGTTTTATTATAGGCGGTTGTCATATATTGTATTATCCGAGTTGCGCAGTGTATAAACTGGAAAATTGAGATCAAAAGTGCCGACGCAGAGTGAGCGATCTGATTCTTTAGCTATAAACTGTGTCATAGGAATCAAAATGGCTGCGCCCTATCTTGAACGTGTCGGACCTCTTCTAGTAAAAATTGTATTTGTCAATATACACAGAAATAGTCCAATAGTACCAAAACCACATACTTTGATTTTCTTTTACTATACGGAGAATGGTCGCACTGCGCAGCTTTCTGAGTGCCTTTTAAAAGGAGATAGAAAACTCCGACATTTTGAACCCTTATTACGTGTTGCCTACATCTTGGCGCAATATTTTTAATAGGTGCGTTTTAATAATCCGCTTCTGCTTCGGAATTGTCGGTTTTCTTGTTTTAATCTGACAGGTTAAAACGACTAAACCGACAATTCCGGAAGCAGAAGCGGATGATTAAAACGCACCTGATATTTTGCTTGCTGCTGTCAGTGTCAGTGAATATTATTTTTGGAATCACAGTTTATTGCTAAAGAATCAGTTAGCTCACTTTGATTACTATACAGGGCAAGAGAGAGGTCCGACACGCCCAACATAGGGCGCGGCCATTTTGAACCCTATGACACAGTTTAGAGCTAAAGAATCAGATCGCTCACTCTGCGTCGGCACTTTTTATCTCAATGTTCCAGTTTATACACTGCATAACTCAGATAATACAATATATGACAATCGCCTATAATAAAACAGCAGTCTTCTGCGTATCCTGAATTTGTATCCCTGGAGTGGATGTTATTTTGGAACTTTCAACTGGTCCGAGTGAGCTAACTGATTGTTTAGCAATTAACTGTGACTCCAAAAATAATAATCACTGACACTGACAGCAGCAAGCAAAATATCAGGTGCGTTTTAATCATCCGCTTCTGCTTCTGGAATTTTCGGTTCAGTCGTTCTAACCTGTCAGATTAAAACAAGAAAACCGACAATTCCGAAGCAGAAGCGGATGATTAAAACGCACCTATTAAAAATATTGCGCCAAGATGTAGGCAACACGTAGTAAGGGTTCAAAATGGCGGAGTTTTCTATCTCCTTTTAAAAGGTACTCAGAAAGCTGCGCAGTGCGACCATTCTCCGTATAGTAAAAGAAAATCAAAGTATGTGGCTCACATCCACTCCAGGGATACAAATTCAGGATACGCAGAAGACTGCTGTTTTATTATAAGCGGTTGTCATATATTGTATTATCCGAGTTGCGAAGTGTATAAACTGGAACATTGACATCAAAAGTGCCGACGCAGAGTGAGCGATCTGATTTTTTAGCTATAAACTGTGTCATAGGAGTCAAAATGGTCGCGCCCTATGTTGGGCGTGTCGGACCTCTCTCTTGCCCCGTATAGTAATCAAAGCAGGGGCGTAGCTACCACCGTATCTGCCGTAACAATTATACGGGCCCTCCGCGCCACGGGGGCCCCCAACGTGCATAAGCAAAAATTATTAAAAACTTTTCACCCAAATTTTTTTTTTTTTCAGAAATGACCAAAGTCACAAAAAGCGATTTTTTTTCTCGCGTAAAGCGTGCGTTCAAAAGTTGGCAACACCCTACATCAGTTATCGCGGGCTACGGGATTTCCCCGTTTAAGTCATTTACTTCAACGGGGGAATCCCACAATAATCGATGTACATACAATACGATGATAAACCATGGAGAACAGTGTTTATTGATGCGTTTTATTTAATTGTGCATTACATTGTAATACAATACAAACAATTGTTCTTCTGGTTTCGTAGTATTAGTAACGATTTGTAAAAAACAATGAGTGGAAGGAAAAGAGATTATCCCAGCGGAGCTACGAAAAGAAAAAATAAACAGGAAAGGGAGGAGGTTATAAAAAAAATGCCCAAAATTTCTTCATTTTTTCAGACACCAGCTCTTGTGAGTGATTTATATTGCAAAGGTAAGTACTACCCAACCCATTTATCTTATCTACATGTAGCGAAGAGTGAATTTTGTTATTTTAGGGATCCGTACCTCAAAACGAAAAAAAAAACGGAACTCTTACTTACTTATAGGATCAATTTGTTGTCTGTTTGTCTATCAGTTCGTATCGTAAATTACGTGTTCAGACGTACGCGAGCTCGGGTTCTGTTTGTATGGTATGGCCACACGCCACGTTCGGATCGCACGCGGGTGTAACGCATGGGCTGTGCGCAGGTGATTTTGTATTAACACGCGCACAACCCGCGTAGAGCCTGCATACGTCTGAACACTCTAACCGTAACCTTACGTAATTTATTTAACATATATTTTTGAAATTTATCAAAACATTCAATTTTATTTTTTAACATCTATATTTTCAGATTCTTCTGAAGCACATTCTTCATCAGATGTCGATCCGGAAATAGAAGAAACCCAAGCACATTCTCCATCGGATGTCCATCCGGAAATAGAAGAAACTCAAATCGACGATTCTGAGATATCTGAAGATTGTAATATAGTTTCATCAGATAGAGGAAATTTTGGTGACAGTCCAACTGAATGCGAAAGAAAAATAATTTTTAAATTGGGTCCATTTAAACCACAAGGACCGTTTCCAAAAGATTCAGAAAGTAACCGATCTTTTTCGGCCTATTATTATTCATATATCAATAAGGCAGGCATAAAAATTCCAAGATCATGGATATGTTATTTTAATGTTTTAAACAAACCGTATTGCCACTTCTGTTGGTTATTAGCAGATCGTCAAAGCAAATCATACTCCTCTGCATGGGTTAACGGTGTTTCCATTAGAAGCAATTTTACGCAAACTATACTTGACCATAAAAAGTCACAGCAGCATATTAATGCAACCCTATCTTATAATAATTGGTTACAAGGAAATACCATCGATACTCTATTGCAAAGTGAAATCAATAGTAAAATTACTTTCTGGAGAGATGTATTGCATCGTATAATTAATGTATCTTGCAATCTACCTTTAAGAGGCCATGATTCTAATTCTGGAAATTTTATGGCAATTTTACGTTTGCTATCTAATTATGATGTAACTTTAAAAGAACTTCTTCTAAAACCAAAAGGCAAAATAAATTATTTAAGCCCGACGATTCAAAATTAAATTATTAATTTGCTTGGTACCGCAGTTAGGAACAATATTATCTCAGAAATTAAAAAAGCTCCATTTCTGACAATAATTCTAGATACAACACAAGACTTGTCAAAAATTGACCAACTTTCTATAGTTTTTCGATACATCTCGATTACAGAAAATGATGATAATGTGCCTAAAGAATTAAAAATCTGTGAGTCCTTTTTGGGGTTTACAGCAGTATCCGATTGCAGAGCTGAAGGACTTAAAACTGAAATTTTAAATACGATTAAAGAATATGGAATTGATTTGACTAAATGTAGAGGACAGGGTTACGATGGAGCAAATGTTATGTGGGGTGTTTATGGAGGATTACAAGCCCTAATAAAAGAGCATGCTCCGAATGCCGATTATGTTCATTGTGCTGCGCACACATTAAATTTAGTTTTAAACGATGCTGCGAAAAATGTTCGTGAAGTGTCGACTTTTTTCGATAATTTAGAAAAAATATATACTTTTTTTGGCAATAGTATACAACGCTGGGCAATGTTAAGTGACGATTCATCTGAAAAATATTTAATTACCCTTAAAAAGGTATGTCCGATCAGATGGTCTTCAAGGAACGACGCTTTATTAGCGGTAAAGAAAAATTATTTATTAATCATGAAAACTTTGTATCAACTAAATTTAATTTCGAAAAAAAAAGATGAACGTGAAGAATGTAAAAATATAATTAACATTTTAGAGAGTTATGATTTCTTAGTGCTTGTCACATTTTTTTCTTCACTATTTGAAATCATTAATCCTGTTTCTAAAGCTCTACAGCATGAAAATAATGACTTTCAGAAAACTACTATTTTATTAAGTAATCTTTTGAATAGACTCTGCGAATTAAGAAATCAAAATTCATTCAATAGTTTGCTAAATGAGTCCAAAGATTTAGCAAAAGAGTGGAGGGTAACAACTGTTTTTAAAAATAAAAGGCGAAAGATAACGAAGCGTTTTTTTGATGAGTTATCACAAGATGAGAGAATTTCAGACCCGGAATCCTATTTCAAAGTCAATGTCTACTATTGCTGTTTAGATATATTAATTTCTCAAACTAAAAAAAGATATCAGAGCCTTTGCGACCTGAGTAGTATGTTCGAAATATTACAACCTAAGAAACTCCTGTCTTATTCAAACGAAGAGATATTAAACCCTTCCGGAAAACTGTCGGCTAAATACTGTAAAGACATCTCAGTTAATCTTTATGACCAATTAAAGGCTCTAAAAACATGTTTAAAATCTGAAATTCAAAAAATTCATTACATTAAGGATTTCATTGAATTATTGCTAATAAAATTCAATAGTCTTGCATCCAGTTTTCCGGAGGTAATAACAGCATGCTTTTTATTCTTGGCCCTTCCAGTTACAACCGCAACTGCTGAAAGAAGTTTTTCAAAATTAAAACTGATAAAAAATTACCTAAGAACTTCGATGGGACAGGAACGCCTATCAGACCTGTCACTATTGTCCATAGAGGCAGAAACTTTAGAAAAACTAAAGTCATCATCAGCTATAAATGATTTAATAAATCAGTTTGCCGAAAAAAAGGCAAGGAGAGTGTATATTTAATTTGAATTGCTTGTAAAAATTTTAGAAAAAGTGACAATAATGAATAAATATTTCTTTTAATTTTATGCAAACATTTTTTTTCTTTTGTGAGAAATCTTTATCCTTCCTAAGGGCCCCCAAACTAATTTTTATACAGGGCCCCGCCAAAGCACGATACGCTTCTGAATCAAAGTATGTGTTGGATATTCATCTATGTTGACAGCAATTCGCATGCTTGATTAAATATATATTTAATAACGGCTACTGTCAAATATATTTTTTATTGTCACAGTAAAAGTTAATATCTCGTGGAACGTTTCAAAATTAACCGAAAATTGTGTATATATTAATTTAAGTTACATTTAGGGCTCTCAAAAATAATCTTATAAAATATAACTCGACCTTAATAAATTAGCTCCTGTTTTAATTTTATTAGTAAAGACCTCAGACTCTCTTCATATTATTAATAACAAAATTATGTCTCGACAAATTGATATCAAAAACATTCAAAATTAAGATACACTAAAAATAGCCGACTATTTATCAAGATCTCGTTATAGATAAATAGATAACAAGCCACTGAGAAAAATTATAAATGGAGTTGGCTGTGAAATGTATTCCTTTCAGGCCAAGTTAAGTGTACACATTAAATTCTAACGTACTGTTAATCTAAGATGAGTAATTTTTTAATCTTTACCGATTGTTTACAGTAGTAGGAACGACGAAAAATTACTAGACTAATCCACACTTTCGTAATTAAGCCCTTATTTATTGCAAATCATTCTTATCAGGGATGTTGCGGATGCTGATTTTTTCACATCCGCGGATGTGAAAGCGGATGCGGATTTTTGAAGGCTCACATCCGCGGATGCGGATGCGAACGCGGATGTTTAAGGTCCTATATAAAAATAGAATACGAAAACGAATGAAGAATTAAAACAATGATAAAGTATTTATTAACATTTTTATTAATGAAAATTAGTATTATGTTATGTATGTAATGTATGTATTCTATGTATAATGCTCCTATTTTTTAACTTCACTTACTAATTTTCATATTAGTAAGTGAAGTCAAAAATAGGAACATTGTACTTAATAAAGAGTAATATTGCCACCTTTTCTGATTCAAGGCGGTTACGCAGAGGTTCGTAAATTAAACCCGCGCTACTAAATAATTGTTCGCTAGGAACACTGCCTGGTGGAGTGGATAAAAATCTTCGTGCTATCGGTGATAATATCTTGAATTTCTGTCGATGAACACTCCACCATTTAAGAGGATTTTCATCAGCATTGACTCTTTTTTTAGTGCGGTAAGAAAGTAATTCCTTTTTAAGTACAGCTTCAGGGCTACCATTTTCTGGTATTTCTTGACTCTCATCTTCACTTGACGAATCTAACATCGTAACAAGGTCGTTTTTTAAGCTTGGCTTTCTGAAGAAACTTAATGGTCCTGGTCCTAGTTATTTCATATTCTTTTTCATGGGATCAGTCATTCTCAGGAAACGCGTCGTGCGAACGGCACGCGTCATTCGCCGGCTCCACCCAATTTCTTTCTTGTCGCAACTCGCCATTTGTATTACATTCGCATCCGGATGAACATCCGTATTGATTATTGCGGATGCGGATGCAGATGCGGATGTTCAAATCTATGCGGAAACTCCGCATTTGCGGATGCGGATGCGAATATTCGCAACATCCCTGATTCTTATTATGTTCATTACGCAGACAGTGCTGTCGCATCGAAAAGAAGGAGCCAGCTGCTAATTTGAATAGGGAACATTTGTGCGAGCTTGCGTTTTATCAATGAATAAGTATTTACGTTAACTACGCTTGCTTTACACTTCAAAATTAATTGCATACTTTCCTGAAAAACACTATACATACATCTATAAAAGTTGCAACGACAAAAATACATTAAACTGATAGTACTCAGAGACTGAGTGCCAACTGAGCGCGTCTCTGGGTGGTGGATAGGAGAAAGGCCAGGTTAGCCTTGGTTAATGGTAGACATAAGTTGTGTGTGTTCAGTTCCGTTATACAAGCTTCACCGTTATTGGTCACCTCTAAGACATTTAATTTGTAAATGCCGTTGCACCCTCAAGGAATACAACTATATTCTTAATCAAGATATTAATTTTAGATTGTTATATTGTTTTTGTTTTGGGAATATGACTTTTGTACTGGTTGGAGATATGAGTTGTCAATCTTATATAAAAGAATAAACGTCTTTTTAATTCAACGAAATTTGAATATCAATCAATTCTAAACATAATTGGTCCTTCAGCCGAATAGTTGGTTAATGACATCGAAGATATCAATCGAAAAGAGAAAAATAAGTACCTATATCATTGGACTGGAAATCATTTGAAGGGTATCGTATTTTGGGGCATATTATCATTTAAACTAATTGGAGTTAATGTGAGTCATAATAATTCTTTGTCTCTGATATTTGTGCATTTATAGTTAGTCGGTCCTTTACTTTTTGCTAAAAAATAAACCATGAACGAGGAAACAAAACAAAGGTTAGCGGCCCTCAAAGCTGAGAGAGGTCACGTTAAGGCATATTTAACGAGATTTATTAAGTTTCTTGATAAATTTACTATAGATCAGATAGAACAATTACAACTTAGATATGAGAACATAATTTATAATCTTGAGCATTTTAATAAAGTACAACTTCAAATAGAATTAATTGATACAACTGAGGAAGGTTCAGATGAAAGTGAGCAACACGAAGAAAAGTTTTATCATGCAACAGCGCGGGCTAAAAAACTTCTTCAAAGTGATCAAAGTGCCATCGGAAATATCCAACACAATGCGCCTACGCCAATTTCTGATATGAGTTTAAATAAACCTAATATTAAATTACCAACAATGATTTTGCCTAATTTTAATGGGGATTATGAACACTGGGAACATTTTCGTGATATGTTCATAGCATTGGTGCATAGTGATGGGGCGATGGATAACGTTCGAAAGTTTTGTTACCTAAAAGGTGTTTTAACTGGTCCTGCAGCAAGAACGATTCAAGCCATAAAAATTACTAACGATAATTATCTGCTTGCTTGGAAATTATTAAAATCCAAGTATGAAGATACCGAAATTGTAACTAGAAACCATGTTAAAGCACTAGTAGATAGAAAACCAATTCAAGACGCGAATAGGGAATTGCTTAGTTTTACAGATGATACACAAGTGCATATTAGATCTCTAGAGTCTCTAGGTGAACCTGTAGATTCATGGGATACTCTCTTAAATTATATCATATATCAAAAACTTGATTCTGCTACTCAAGATGAGTGGGAGGAATATTTAAACACAAAAAAAATTAAACATCCAAAAACGAACATGTTAATTGAGTTTTTACAAGAACGGTGTAATATGTTAGAAAAAAAGAACAAAAAGGTCGAATCAGTAAACCGTGAGAAAAATGATAAGTCTCATAAGTATGTGCAATTTAATAAACATAAGAATTTTAAAAATTATTCTCAAGAAAAAACATTGATGCACGTTAGTTTCCAAGGTGCAAATCGTAATATTTCTTGTGTTTTTTGTAATGATGCACATTATATCTATGCATGTGATAAGTTCAAATCATTACCAGTAGCGTCTCGTTATGAGAAAGCAAAGCAATTAAAACTTTGTCTTAATTGCTTACGTACAAATCATTTATTAAACGAATGCACATCGCAAGGCTGTAAACAATGTTCTAAGCGGCATAATACTCTTTTACATTTTGAGAATCAGCCACAATCGAGTCATCAGGTAACTATATCCGATGAAAAAGCTGAAAATTCGTTAGTATCTAGCACTGTAACGCGTTTATCTGAAAATTCAGATACAGTACCTAGTAATAGAGATCATTCAATTTCAAATCATTGTGCTAAACAAGAATCGCATATCTTGCTTGGTACTGCCTTAGTTTATATCCATGATAATTACAACAATTGGCATATTTGTCGTGCTTTAATTGACAGTGGATCTCAGCCCAATTTTATAACTAAAGATTTGTGTCAAAAACTGAACTTTCCAATATCAAAAACTAATGTTCCTATATTTGGAGTAGGAAAATCGAGCACAAGTAGTTTATCAAAAGTTTGTTCAAAAATAAAATCTTTATGCGATGATTTTTACGCTAATCTCACATTTTTCGTGTTGGAAAAAATAACGGAGGATTTGCCTACGGTAGTAGTTGAAAAATCAAAATTACAGATACCAACTAATATAACGCTTGCAGATTCTCACTTCGATAAACCTGATAAAATCGATTTACTTATAGGGGCTGAATTGTTTTATCGATTATTAAAAGCTGATCAAACTCAGCTAGGAATTGGCCTTCCTATACTACAAAACACGGTCCTAGGATGGATTGTTTCAGGTCCCATTCCTCTTAAGCTTTTGCCAAAAAAACCCTTAATTTGTAATGTATCAACTAACGAGTCACTTGAATCTCAGTTAGAACGGTTTTGGGAAATTGAAGAATGCTTAAAACAAAATCTTCTTTCAAATGAAGAAAAAGATTGTGAACAAATATTCACGCAAACTACAACACAAGATGAAACAGGTCGATTTGTAGTCAATCTACCAATACGGCAGAATGTAAACGAATTAGGTGAGTCCATTGAAAACGCGATTAAACGACTTCAGTCAATGGAGCGAAAATTTCAAAGAAACTTTACTTTTAGGCAGCATTACCTAGAATTTATGCATGAGTATGAAACTCTGGGGCATATGGAAAAAATTGATATAAATCGTGAAAACAGGCTGTCGCAAAATACGTTTTATTTGCCTCACCACGGTGTGTTGAATGAGAAAAGCACTACAACTAAACTTCGTGTCGTGTTTGACGGCTCTTGTAAATCCACCAGTGGCATTTCCTTAAATGATACACTAATGGTTGGCCCGGTAATTCAAAATGATTTGTTTTCAATCCTAGTTCGATTTCGTAAGCATATTTACGCCATTAATGCCGATATCGCCAAAATGTATCGACAAGTTGTTATTAACAAGGATCAACAAGATCTCCAGCGAATAGTATGGCGCACAGATGTCGACAAACCTATTGATCATTATAGATTAAAAACTGTTACTTACGGAACCTCATCTGCACCATGGTTAGCGATTCGCAGCTTAATGCAAGTAACAATAAATGAAAAACAAAATTTTCCTGTAGAAAGCGAAATAATAGCGTCCGATTTCTATATTGATGATTTGCTCACAGGGGCAAACACCATAGAAGAAGCGTGTTATCTTAAAAATAATTTATCATGTTTGCTAAATAATTATGGGTTTGAGCTGAGAAAATGGGCAGCTAGCGACAAGCGAATATTGCAAAACACAGACATTAATTCTAAAAACAAATATTATATATCAGATAGTGAAACTAAATGTACTCTCGGACTTTGGTGGCAAGCAAATAATGATTTGTTTGAGTTTAACATCGATGTTTCCGATTCCCCAACTGATTTATTAACAAAACGTAGAATCTTATCATCGATAGCAAAAATTTTCGATCCCTTAGGTTTATTAGCACCTATTATAGTTAGAGCAAAAATGTTGCTTCAAAAGATGTGGCAATTGAAGGTAGGTTGGGATGAACCTGTCCCACCTGAACTTTCTAAGTCGTGGTTACATTTTAAAAATCACAATTACCGATGGTCTTTAACATAAATATTCCTAGATGTGTAGTAACACCTAGATTTGAAAGGATAGAAATGCATGGATTTTGTGATGCTTCGGTGTCAGCTTATGGCGCCTGCATTAATTTAAAATCGATTGGTGTTGATAAAACAGTAACTGTTCGATTATTGTGTTCCAAATCGCGTGTAGCGCCATTAAAATTTATAACTTTACCTCGTCTTGAACTATGTGGTGCTGTATTATACTATGTAACTTGTATTCAAGGGTAGTAGATGCATTGAAAATAAAAATAGATTCATCATTTTTCTGGACAGATAGTAGTATCGTTCTTTCTTGGATAGCATCACCGCCTAGTACATGGAAACTTTTTGTAGCGAACCGTGTTTCCCAAATTCAATCTCAAACGATTTTGACTCAATGGTTTCATGTCCAATCAGTTGAAAACCCTGCAGATTTAGTTTCTAGAGGAACTGAGGCAGAACGGTTAAAATCGGATTCAATTTGGTGGATTAGTCCTAGTTGGCTTTCTTTAGATCAAGTTTTCTGGCCTAAAACTCATTTTAGTGTTAAAGAAGTTCCAGAAAAGCGTAAAATCAAAACGATAACTTTAAACGCGGTGTCAAATAAGTTAGATATTTTTGAAAGATTTTCTTCATTTTATCGATTACAGCGAATTACTGCTTTATGTTTTAGATTTTGTAACAATTGTAAAGTCATTAAAGAAAATCGCAAAGTTGACGAACTCTCTACAAATGAGTTAGACAAGTCACTGATTGCATTATTACGAATGGCTCAACATGAAAATTTTTCTTCCGAAATTGATTCGTTAACGAGAAAGAAAGCATTACCAAAAAAATCTAGATTGCCATCTCTTAATCCATTCCTTGACGAAGATGGATTATTACGCGTAGGTGGGCGAATAACAAAATCTC
Source organism: Psylliodes chrysocephalus (assembly GCA_927349885.1). Classification (NCBI taxonomy): domain Eukaryota; kingdom Metazoa; phylum Arthropoda; class Insecta; order Coleoptera; family Chrysomelidae; genus Psylliodes; species Psylliodes chrysocephalus. The sequence continues at coordinate 712,808 of OV651817.1, read as the reverse complement.
ATTTAAATTATGATACAAAACATCAATATATTTTACCTATAAAACATAAAATCACAAACTTAATAATATTGAGTGAGCATTATCGACAATTGCACGCAGGGGTACAATCTATTTTAGCTTCTTTGCGTCAAAAATTTTGGCTTATTGATGGTCGAACAGCAATCCGTAGTGTTCTACGTAATTGTATCGTATGTTTTCGAGCTAAACCGAGCACTATCAGGTGCCAAATGGGTAACTTCCCAAAATATCGGGTCACTCCAAGTAGACCATTTTTAATTTCAGGTGTCGATTATGCTGGTCCATTTTACATCAAGGATGGAAAGTTGCGTAATCGTGCTATCGTAAAGGCATATCTCTGTATATTTATGTGTTTCAGCACTAAAGCGGTCCACCTAGAGGCAGTTAGCGATCTAACTAGTGCTTCATTTTTGAATTCTTTAAAACGCTTTGTATCCCGTCGCGGGCTTTGTAAAACTCTGTACTCTGATAATGGTACTAATTTTGTTGGTGCTCATAATGAGTTAACTCAAGTTGTACAATCAATTAATACATTTATCAAGGAACGAAAAATTTCGGATTTTTTCTTAATAAATAATATTGAATGGAAATTCATTCCTGCCCACTCACCTCATCATGGCGGTTTGTGGGAGGCGGCCGTTAAAAGTGCCAAATATCACGTTACACGGGTAGTAGGTAATTGTCATCTTACTTTCGAGGACTTGGCTACTGTATTTGCACAGATAGAAGCGATAATGAATTCTCGTCCCATTACTCCTATGTCAAATGATCCTCAAGACCTAGCCGCACTAACACCGGGACATTTTCTTATTGGAGAACCACTTTCTTCAATCCCTCAGGCAGACTATACCACTATCCCAACCAATAGACTCAAACATTATGAACATTTGCAACAAATTTCACAACACTTTTGGCAACGCTGGACCCGAGAATATTTATCCAACATGCAGCAACGCACCAAGTGGAAAGACAGATCCGTACCAACTCTTAATATCGACGATTTGGTAGTGCTTGTAGAAGAAAATACTCCATCCCAGTCCTGGCGATTAGGCCGCATAACAGAACTTCATCCAGTACCAGACGGTTTAACGAGAGTGGCTACAGTACGAACATCAACAGGTTTAGTGAAGCGTGCGGTTCAAAAAATGTGCTTATTACCCCTAGAAAACATTTCAACAAGCGAGTAAATAATTTTATATTGAAACTTATGGTTTCAAGGCCGGCGGCATGTTCAGTTCCGTTATACAAGCTTCACCGTTATTGGTCACCTCTAAGACATTTAATTTGTAAATGCCGTTGCACCCTCAAGGAATACAACTATAATCTTAATCAAGATATTAATTTTAGATTGTTATATTGTTTTTGTTTTGGGAATATGACTTTTGTACTGGTTTGAGATATGAGTTGTCAATCTTATATAAAAGAATAAACGTCTTTTTAATTCAACGAAATTTGAATATCAATCAATTCTAAACAGTGTGAGTGACCCTAAAAATCCTCAAAAGCGACGATTACCTCTAAAAAACGCTCACCTCTTGCAACGGAGACTGGACAACAAAGTTTAGCTCCCACACAGTAGGATGGATAGCGACACCCACCTCCAAAAAAGGAGGATGGACCCTTAGTTCACCTTTAAAAAACGAAGATGGATACCGTAGTTTATTTCAAAATAACAGGCCCCACAGAGGCAAGAGGATCTCTGGGTCAGAAGAAACGAGGAGGAAGGGAGATAAGCTGCAGACAGGCAAGCAGTGCTATGGCAACCGCCACCCTCAGCAAAGCTCTCACTTCAAATCAAACAAAAGCGGCTTTATCAAGTCCTTAGGCAGCGACGCTAGTTCTGCCTCCACAAGAAACCAAGAATACGACGCAACTAGGGACCAAAAAAGGCCGCGGAAGGGGAAAAACCCAGACAGGACCACAAAGTTCTGTCTGGGATAAGCTACAAGGATAAAGCTACGAGCGACCTGAAACTAGCTATATTGGACAAGGATAATCCTTACCGTAAGATTACTACCAAATTAGAGATCCTTGTCAAAAAGACACTGATGAGAGAGCTGAAAAAAAACAATTTTGTCCGCTTCCTGCAGCAAAACCAAGCCACCTACACTCAGGTCTTGGATACACTCTGGTTAACCCTTCAGAGTAACGAGCGACGATGAGCAGACGTTGGAATGGCTAAAAATCAATGAACCAACTTTAAAAACATGGAAAGGAGCAACACTAGCATATGTAAGGCTGGACGAGTGCCCGAAGCTCACCAAAGTCTCTCTCTGCACCCCAGGGGAAGCGTATGCTGACCTTGAGGAGAAGGATGTCGTGTTCAGGTGACTTGAGGGGCAAAACCCTAACTTGCATGTGGCGAAATGGTGCACCAAGGGCCATCTCTTCGTCATCGGCATCGGAGACGAAGACATGGGAACCCTAAAGGGCCAAATCAATGAGGACGAGCTATGCGTTCACCTCATTGACTATAAGGCCAAAGGTCGGAAAAAGAGGCTGAAGCGGGTCCAGGGGAGATCCTTTGCAACAGTCTAGCCAGAAAAAATTATAACCGATGACCTCTAGCAAGAAAACTCCGAGGAGACACGAGATTACCCCCTCCCCACTATCGGAGGAAGGATTTGTCGAATAAATAACTTCCCTACTGCCCAAACTTCAGCCGAAAACCGGGAAGTATTTAAAGAGGTAACAGTAATACAATATAACTTGCAACACAAAAGGGTGTGGCTACGGCAACATTATGCCGCCGCCTTGATGAGCTGCAAGATACAATAGCACTTACCCAGGAACACTGAATAACAAAAACCAAAATTGTATGACTTAAAAATCTAAATGGTTCAATTTTTAGCTTTCCCAGCAACCAACAACCTATGACATTCATTTACATTCCTAGGAAATACAAAGCCCATTCAATGGCGCACCTTTCCACCTCCGATTTAACTGCGGTTAGAATGGAATATACTATCAAAAGAGAAAAGAAAACGTTGATCTTGGCATCTGAGTACTTCCCCTCCAACGCAACCATGCCACCACCCAGTAAAGAGATGGAGGATCTGACTGAGTACTGCTCGGTCCAGAAGTTTGAGCTGGTAATAGGTAAGTCACTTTATGATTATATAATTACCAATAATCTTTTTAAATAAAGGTACACACCAACATTTTTAAACTCTCGCATTCAAACACTAATAGATATCACTTTATCCACAACTGGTATATATAAATCAATTCTAAACTGGCAAGTGCCTGATAACATTTCGATGTCAGACCACCGCTAGTTAACATACAAAATAAACTTAATGTTGTCGACCTCCACGATATCTCGGAACCCTAGGAAGACGGACAGGACAACCTATGATCACCTTCTTCAAGAGACTCTAAGAAAGGTGGACGAAACACCAAATAATAACAATACTATAGAAAAGTACTCGAAGACTATCTAAAGCACAATAAACAATGCCTATAAGAATAATACAACCCATCTGTCTATGATTGGCAGACTGCCAAACATATTGTAGACGATGACAAAATTAGATGGGCAATATCCAGCTTCTCTTCATTTAAATCGCCAGGACCTGACGGTATCTTTTCAGTCCTACTTCAGTGGGGTCTGAAAGAACTAACACCGCACCAGTTGGATATATTCAGATCCTCGTTAGCTCTGAGGTATATCTCTAAAAAATGGAGAGAGGTAAAAGTGGTATTCATACCCAAACCTGACCAAACCAAAAACATGTCGACCAATTAGTCTGACATTTTTTTTCCATTAAGTCATTGGAAATGCTATGCGAATGGTACATAAGGGATGCGGTGAATCAACATGCATACACCTCAGGCAGATCTACTGATTCAGCCCTTCACCTAGTTGCTGTCCGGATGGAAAGATCCCTGGAGAATACGGAGTCCGCCTTGGGTGTTTTTATAGACATGGAAGATGCTTTTGATAAAACTACCTTCCCCAACATAATACACTCACTAACCAACAGGAATTTTCCACAGGTGGTTAGTGGGTGGATACATAGCATGCTCTTCTTCGCGAGCAGTAAACATAAGTGTAGAAGAGGTTTGGATGCGAAGGGATGTCCACAGGGAAGGTATTATCACATCTACTGTGGAACATGGTCCTCGACACCCTCATCAGCCACCTCAATAATGACAGTCACTACACAATAGAATATGCAGATGATCTGGTCATTTTGCTAACGGGGAACTGTGGGAACATACTCTGCGAAAGGATGCAAGTAGCTCTCAAAATTATAGAACAGTGGTGCAAGGACCATTCAATGTTTATCAATTCCAAGAAATGGTTCTTTTCACAAGAAAAAGAATGAAACTGGAAATAGAAAGCCTCCAGAACTCCTCACAAAACTAAACTTTGCAACAGAGGTAAAGTACCTAGGTCTCACCTTGGACAGTAAGTTAATATGGCGACGTTGTCAACTACATAAAATATTTAGGCTGGCTCACGAGCAAGGAGATGCCTATCATCTTAGTAGGATACACAATGGGCCTAGTGAGGCATAAGTGCCGTGGGGGTAACCAATCCTCCACACGTTACAGAAAACAAACTGATGATAACTGGCATTAAGAATGCACGTATAATTACCTAATGTAATTTTGAAAGTCTTTTGTGTGCTTTAAAGCCTTATGTTTAGTCAATACTGAATTATAACCACAAACAATCCTTGTAACAAGACTCTCCCATACTGTCTCATAATAATTTGACAACTACGAGGATGACACTGTGAATGTTTGCAATTCTATTTCTGTAAACAAAATTAGTCTAGTAGTTGTTCGTCGATGAGTTAGTAGTACACATGTATAGATCACATTATTGTACGCCAATTACTGAAAAGTTAAGTTAGGTGGTAGTTTTCCTGACATATCACGACTATATATACTTTTATTTGTTCCTAGAGTAACTTATAGCTCTAACTTATAGCTCTAATTGAGCGTATGATGTGTACTACACCAGTAACTGTTTTGCAAACTTTATAAGTTTGGCCCACGATCGAACTTAATGTGTACAACGAGTTGTCTATTAAAATCTATTAAAAATGATCAACCAGGATCGAGCTCAGGTAAACGCACAAAGGACATCCATCCTTCTATCTCGGCTTCACCATGTCAACCTGTTATTTAGAGACGTCGTGGGAAAACTCGTTCACTACTAAGAGTTTCAACTTGATTGTGTAGATCACTTTCCCCTTCATGATGACACAAAGCAACCAAGTAGATGTAAATTTCTCAAATGCACAATAAAATAAGGATAAAATGCCAGAAGTGCAATATTCATATATGTTTATCAAAGATAGGATCTGTTTTATGACTATATAAATTGTTGAAAATGTCCATTTACGTCTAACAAACCAACTTTTCTCTGCAATCCAGCCAAACGTTATGCAACATTTGCAGTGAATTATTGATCTCATCACACTTTTCTCTTATGCTATTTCTCACTTCTTCCAGGTTATGAATTGGCATTGTTGAATGTAGGGGTTTTGGTGTTCCCCTATACATTTAACTTTAACTTATTCCCAAGACTGTAGTGGACTGCTAACATTAAAGGTGCTGGTTTTTCCTTCGTTGTTGAAAAAATAAAAAGCCGGCTACAATTAACACCATTTAACACCTTCACTGCGGTACGGGGCATATGTCCGGTATTGGTTTTAGCCACGGTGCGGCATCATAATCGCTACCTACACCTTCCCAAGGGGCAAAGTCTCTGGTTTTCGTATTATTTGAGATATAGAAATTTTATTTATAATAATGTGCTTATATTTTTTTGTAAATCATTATTTACGCAAAAAAAACATACGGGATACATTGACCCGTACCGCTTCATACGACAAATTCCTTTTGTAGAGCGGTACGGGGTCAAAGGATCCCGTATGTTTTTCAGGTGAATAATTCCCACTCTAGCCTATTTTTTTTTGAAGCGGTTTCTGGACATTATTATTGGAACTTCTAGCAGCATACACATTTTGTATGTAATGTGAAGGTTGTCCTGGTTAATAATTACTATGTTTTAATGCGGCACATGCAGCTCAAGCTGGACAGACCTTAATTTGTTTTTTTTTTTAGTAATAAATTTTATTTTTCAGTTCAGTTTTTTGTTTTCATTAATCTTCCAAAACGTTGAATGTCTGCAATACGGGACATTGGATCACCGTCCTGCTCATGCAGTACATTCGTTTATTCTTTATAATAAAGATTATGTTAAATATATATTTATATTTTCAAGTGATATTTCATTAGACCAAGGTTAAACGCACGAACTATATTTGTCCCGTACTGCCCAAACCAAAGATCAACGACGGGACATAGAGACCCCCTAACGATCCCAACAAAGTTTTAATTATTTGATTCCGCAGCGAAGGTGTTAATCGATATTCTTCGAACAATTATATCACAAAACGAAATATACACTATTTACATACTAGTACGGCACTACTGTAGAAAATTAATTACATTTCGGCATTTTTAGCGGCAAGACAAGTTCTTTGTCGCTGAGAGAAATATCTATTCTGAACCTCTTTAGCGTAAAATTGGCGGATTACAAAGGGTCGTTTGTTTGACACGTCTGCCCAATAGTTTTTAACGTAAGTATTCACATGACTTGTGCGCAATGACCTCGAGAAGTCCAAGCATACCAGAGTTGAACTGATAATCTTTGTGCCTAAATACAAATTGTTAAAATTAAATGTTTTTATTCCTTGTTTTAATACGTTGAATGATTCAACAGGCATCTTAGATAATCTACCAGAAAAAACGTATGAAGACATTGCAGCTTGTATGCAAAACAGTTTAAGTTTTTTTTTTTTAATAAATTGACCTATGCCATATGACAAATTTGTTTGTTGGCCGACTACTGAAATCGTTTTTTTTTTTGGATTTTATCAATAACATGCCGAACGGCTTCAGTATTTTCAGCTGTAGGCAAAGAATACCTACCCAAGAAGCGAAACTAAATGGGCGATTCGTGGACAAAAAACTGCCAAGTTTTCTTAGTGTTTTAGAGGTGGTTTAACGTCAAAATAGCTGTCAATTTATGTAGAGCAACCAGAGCAACGTTTGGTATATTATTATTATTATTATTATTATTATTATTAGCGTTTTGTGAAAATTGCAGTATAGTTAAGTAGTTGTATTTAACTAAGTAGTAATTAGAAATTAGTTTAGTTTTAGAATTTAAATTACACAAAAAAAAGTACATAGCGTTATTCGGAAATGTTATTGAACGTTCTTGCATCTGGATGTCAAAGTTTTTTTTTAATTTCTAAATCAGTATTACCTATAATGATAATTTACGCCTACGTATTATGCATCGTTTAATTTCTTACTCTTTTGTTTAAATATGTTATTTTTGTTTGTTTTTTAAACCATTTGAATGAAAATAGTAAATAAACAATAATACAAAACAATAATTAAAATATATGACAAACTCACTTCGAGGAACCAAGTCGCTGCTATCAGGATGTAATCGAAATGCCTTTACAGCTACCTACAGTACTTCTGGATATGTAACGTGTAGAAGGTGGGTTAAACCACGGCACTTAGGCCTCACTAGGCCCATTGTGTATCCTCAGAAAATGATAGGCACCTCCTATCTCATGAGCCAGCCTACACATTTAATGTAGTTGACTACGTCGCCAAGAGGTGTTTCTCTTATATCGGCCGGTGTTAGCCAATACTCACTGAAAACAAATATTCTAATAAATGAGAGCGACTGGCAATCGTAGAGGTTATGTTCAATGGTTTCATCTTTTTGTTCGCACCACTAGCAGGGTGCGGATTCTGACAGCCCCATGCTATGGAGATGCTTCCGTACTTGGCAATGACCAGTCAAAATGCCTGTGACTAGACGCAGATTCTATCTAGTCATAGTCAAGTATTTGTTTGTTGTAGTGTTGTCAGGATAACTTAAAATCTCCGTGGTAACTTAGCAGTTTCTTGTTTCATCCCATCTTTCCTTTAATTTCACAAGTGAATATTCTTTAATTAGGTCTGTCACTACCGATGTTGTCAGTCCAATAGAAGGGCCAGGTCCAAAAAGTATTTGGTTGACCGCCATCTTGGCTAGTGAAACAGCAATAAGGCTACCTTTCGATGTGGCGTCACTTTGTTGCTCCATCTTAAGATGACCATATTGTTGAATGGATACTCTTGCCAAAGCTTCGTGACATTCTAGTACTAACCCTGATTAAATTCGTAATCTGTTCAGGGTAAGTAGTGCTTATCTGCTATCTGTATGGATGAGCATGTTCCTACCAGCGATTTCTTTTGCTGCTATGAGAACCTCCGTGAGCTCCGTAGTCTACATTAATATAGTACAGTGGCGACGAACGGGTGAAAATAAAAGGAAATAACGTGCAAGATGCCTTCGAACGAAGGAACAAGTGCCGGTGCCGGTGTTTCAAATTCGTATATCGGTTGTCTAAGAGTATTTAGTCCGAATGATTGTGATTGGAATATCTACAAGGGACAATTAAATCAGTATTTTGTGATAAATGACATCACGAGTGACGAAATAAAGCGTGGATTATTATTGAACATGTGCAACGAAACAGCGTTTCAATTACTAGCAAGTTTATGTTTACCTACAAAACCGGAAGAAAAACCGTATAAAGACTTGCTTAAAATTTTTGATAAACATTTCGGGAAACCAAAGTTAACGTTTCCAGAACGAGAACGTTTTTATACGGCAGCTAAAAACAGTGACGAAACTATATCAGAATGGGCAGCTAGATTAATGCAATTAGCAGGAAAATGTGATTTCCAAAATGAGCTAAAATTTATATGTGGATTGCCGAAAGGTCCCATAAAAGATAGGCTTTTTGAAGAAAAGTCTGATACACTCACGTTTGAAAAAGCCATTGAGATAGCAGGAAATAAAGAAGCTAGTTGTAAAAGAAGTCAAGAAGTAGTTATAAAGAAAGAGACAGAGGAAGAAGTTTATCAGTTAAGAGGAAGACGGCGAACATTTTATTAAGGTGAGAGAGACGGTACATCCAGCAAAAGCGAGGGAAATGGTAATCGGCCAAATCGGAGCAAGAGCCAAGGAGTCGGCGCAAACGCAGAAAAGTGTAATTGTGAAGTGTGCGGTAAAGTGCATCCCCCACCCTGCAGGTACCGGAATTGTGTGTGTCGCAGATGTGGAGTCAAAGGCCATCTAGCGGTAAGGTGTTTTAAAAATATTGTAAACAACTCTAGATCGGGATGGAAAAATCGAAATAATTATTTAGAAACTGAAAATGATGATAATGGGGAGTTATGTAATCTAAACGATGATCATTTTGATTTATTTAATATAAACGAATTTTCTGTAAATAATAAAATGTTTGAATTTGAACTAGACACGGGAGCCTCCGTTTCGGTAATTTCAAATAGATTTAGAACAGCTAATTTTAAAGAATATTTATTAGAGCCCACTGATAAAACATTAAGAACATATGATGGAAATTCTTTGAAACCATTAGGAAAAATAAAAATTAATATTACTTATAAAAACAATAAAAATTATTTGGATGTTTATGGTATAAATAATGGTGGACCTCCATTGTTGGGTCGAGATTTTTTTAATAAATTCAATCTTTCAGTAAATAGTTTAATTAGAGAAAACAAAGTAGATGAAATAATTCGGGAATTTCCAACAGTGTTCGGTGAAAAACTTGGTTGTTTCAATAGAGGTTATATTCAGTTAAGGTTAAAAGAAGGGGCACAACCAAAATTTTATAAAGCTAGAATGGTACCTTTTGCTTTAAAAATGTTGGGAACGGATACATATAGATTATTTAGGACCCATGAGAAATAAATTCATTTTAGTGGTTACTGATGCATTTTCAAAATGGACGGAAGCGTTTTTTGTAAGCGGCACTACTTCTTTAGGCACGATAAAAATATTAAGAAGCCTATTTGCTCGGTATGGAATTCCATTTGTCATAGTTAGTGATAATGCTCAGTATTTTAGCTCAAATGAATTTACAGATTTTTTAAAAAAGAATGGAGTTATACTTAAACATAGCCCTCCTTTCCACCCAGCTACAAACGGGCAGGCAGAAAATTCAGTTAAGACAATAAAAAAAAACGCTATTAAAATTTTTACATACAGGGATGGTAGATATGGATTTAATGTTACAAAGATTTTTAATGGACTATAGAAATACTCCACATTGTACAACAGGAGTATCACCAGCCGAACTGATGATGGGTAGAAAACTCAGAACTAAATTAAGTATGTTGTTACCTGAAGATCAGGAAAATTTAAATCAAAATTTAATACCTATAAACATAAAAAAAATATAGAAAATCAAATAAAGAATTATTCAGGTAAAAGACAAAAATTATTTAAGAAAGGAGAGGTAGTGTTAGTAAAAGATTATAGAGATGTTAAATCTAAATGGATTAAAGGAAGAATTGAAAAAAAAAATTGGATCAAGAACGTATTTAGTATTTATTCCTGATCTTCAGAAAACGTGGCATCGTCACCTAAATCAAATTTTAGAATATGGAGATTTTATTAGTGATGGTACAACTTTACAACCTAGTGTATCTTCCTCAGCCAATATTGTATTATCGCCAGGAACTCCGACAGAATCTGATAATATTAGACGTGGTACTCGGGTTAGAATACCCACTGATAGATTTTGCTATTATTGCCAGATTCTGGAGGGGGAGAAATGTAATGTATGCACATAAGTTTTGAGTGTACCTCGTATACAGTGTAAGTTATGGGCATGCGCCAATTATGGTCATAAAAGGTGTGCGCTGTAATTAGCACAGTATGTCAGATATGGTAGTAGGTTGGCACGTGCCCAGAATAATTATTTGTATTAAGATATTCACAATAAAATATATCAACCGGACAAACAGTGTTTTCCTTGGGAACCTCACGCAAATAGTGAATATAATACAGGCACTATTACCGCACAGCCCATTTTATGTTGAGGTTTAAGGAATTGGAGTATATTCCACATCATGAGCATTGTTTTGTTTTAGAACCGTCGACGTAAATATGTATCATACCTGCCATTTCCGGCTCTTCTATTTGTTCTGTTACAACTTTATATGGCCTATGGAAGCTATAACTCGGTGAGATAAGGTTCATGTTCGCTTGAAGAAGTTGGTGCGTATCAAGCACCTTTTGCCAAAAACGACGTCTCGCCTCACCAGATCGTACATCAGGTTCTATTCCAACCGTGCAGAGGCGTGTCATTGTCATGAGAACAACCTCCTTGATGTAAATATCACAGGGAGTGAGACTAAGAACGACTTCCATGGCTCTGGTTGGTGTGGTTTTCATGGTTTCGGTTATGTTGAGACATGCTGTTATTTGAATTTGTTCTATTTTACGGATAGCTGTCAATTTTTGGATTTTCGGTACCCAGACAACTGCACCGTATGTTAGCATAGGTCGTATGATGTATATGTAAGTCCATGTGACGACTCTGAGGAAGAAACCCCAGGTGCGCCCCACGGTATGGTGTCATTGTTCATAAGTAATATATGTTTTTTTGACTTTGTTTTCTAATTGTGAGTTCTATGTTTACTTATTGTTAAAGGTGCTACCTAGGTACTTCATCTCTGTTGAAAAGTTTTGTTTTGTGTTTAGGAGCTCTGTAGGTTTTAATTCCATTTTCATCATTTCCTTGTGAAAAGGATTATTTCTGTCTTCTTGGCATTGATAGACAGTGAATGGTCCTTGCACCACTGTTCCATGATTGTTCTCAAAATTCCCTATTTGCAGAATGACCGTCATCAACTTTCGATGTTGTGTAGTGACTGTCACCTATTAAAATAATATATTTGACATAATGAACATAGTAAGAATTTTCTGTCATTGTTACTTTAGTTTGTGTTTAATTCTAATGAACCAAACTACTAAAACTAATTAATTTTCATACGTTTCCCAGTGTATTAAGTTCCCTTGCTTTGGTACATACGAAAACTCATTCAGTTTCGCTTCTTGGGTAGGTATTCTTTGCTGTAGGTATGTTTAGACGGCCGCCTATTTTCAGTTTTTTGACTGACGCTGAATAACGTCACAGAATTTGTCAACCATTGTAGTCAAATACTAATTCAGCATGTTATTCAAGAAAATCAACCATGCATTCTAGAATTGAATACTGCCATTCACTATTTACTTTCACACCTTAACGAAAGTAACATTTGATAATTTTTGCTTCTTGCTCGGTGTTGAATATAATTTGTTAAATTTAATTGTCTTAATAAAAGTTTTGATAAATTATACACAAATGTTCACTTTCAATATCAAGATTAAAATGTTATTCCGTGGAAGTGACTAAAGTACTAAGCCAAAACATTTAAATTTCATCGCCAACTCCAATTATGATTTTTCTCGATATTATTGAATTTATCAGTTACCCACCTGGTATCTTTAATAATGGACTCTGTGAACAAAGATACAGAGGCTTTTACGTTGATAAACTCTGACTCTTCAACTATGCAATTGATAAAATCGACATGATTTAGATCCATATGTGCGAATGTTGCATTTTTAAAAAGAATATTCTTAAACTGAATATTCTCCATGGTCGTGTTAAAATAACTTGAAGTATAATTTTTATTATTGATATATTGCTTTTGTAAGGAGTAATCTTCTTCTTTCAAATCTTTGATTATTGCCGTGGAGAATGTTGATATGCCCATGTAGAGGAATCCCGTCAAGAGATGTAAAGTGGCTAATAATATAGTTGTGCGGAAATGTGTTGGAGATGAAACTCTTTGGAATGCTTCACGAAACTAAAAAGTAGAATAAATAACATTGCTTTAAGATTCTGAATCAATAATCAATATTTTCACTTACTGAAGTAACGCCATGATTGAAAATATTTCTCGAAGGGCTCGTTGATCTCTCCCTGTAGGCACTTCTACTGGGGAGTTCTAATTCCGTCAATCCGTACTGAGTTCTCGTCTTGTTAAGTCTGTGAAGTCTTTGGTAAACAGCCAAGGCCTCTACCTCTCTGGAAGCCTCTAAAAGATACCTAGGGGATTCCGAAGCCCAAATCAGTCCTATAATGCAGCTTATCGTTGGTATAATACTCAAAAGAAGAAACCTGAAATTCAAATAATTTATACAATTTTTAAATATATTTTCTATTTATATCTCTATTTATATTTCTATTTTTAACCGACTTCAAAAAATGAGGAGGGTCTCAATTCGTCGATATAAATTTTTTTTATGTATGTTCAGCTATAATTCTTTAACACTGTGTCCGATTTCAATGATTCTTTTTTTGTTAGAAAGAGGGTACTTCAGGGGCAGTTCCGTAATAATTTGGTCAAAATCTAATAATTGGGTCCATGACAAAATCCTCAAACTCTTCATTTTTTTATGTATATATAGCGATAATTCTTTACCACCTTGTCCGATTTCTATGATTCTTTTTTTGTTAGTAAGGTCACATATAAAGTTTGTCTAGATGTGGTGATGGAATCTGTATGACTTTGAAGTCAGTTTTTTAAAATTACTTTTAATAAAAATAATAAAAATAGTTCCTGAACATAGACAATACCAACGAGTTTTGTGGAGATTTGATCCACAACAACCGCTCTCCATTTATCAGCTAAATTGTGTTACATTTGGAGTTAAATCGTCTCCCTTTCTAAGTCTTCGAACAGTTAAAAAACTCATCGAAGATGAGTCACATAACTTTCTTGACGCCACTGTTCCATTACAACGAGATATGTACATGGATGATTTTCTGAGTAGTTTTTCGAATGTAGATGCAGCTGTTAGGACTTGTAATGAAATAATTTCTTTATTTAACTCCAGCGGATTCCAAATAATTAAATGGATGTCAAATTCCTCGGAATTTTTATAAAGTGTCCCAGAATTTAAAATTAGAAGAACCAAAGGAGTTTGGGGATAGAACCCTTAAAATTCTAGGATTACAGTGGAACCCCACTGTTGATACATTTATATTTAAAATATCAATTTCAAATTGCCTTTGCACTAAAAGAAATATGTACTCTGTTTTTAAACTAAGAGGAGCGATTTGAATTTAAGTTGGCAATTCTGTAGTCTTCTGATTGGTCAGATTACAGTCAGTTTCACACATTACTTTTTAGCATGAACATCAGCTAATAATTGATATTGTTGACAGTTCTGACATTTTATAATTCGATATATCATCCATTACTTAGTTTTTTACTTTATTTCGTAAATAATAGTTCTTCAGTAAGCAATTGTATTGAAAATCTACAATTATGGATCCTTCTACACTGAGTACTATTAAAGGTAGCAATTCCTGAAAAGCCTTACAAGAAAGGGAAGACACCTTATTATTTTACATGCTGATTCTGAAGGTTTTGTAGAAAATGCATTATTGGTTTTTGAAGGTAAAAAGATGGGAGATTACCATGAAGAGATGAATTTCGAAGTATTTTAGAAAAAAATTTTATTACTGATTTTTTAAAACTAAAAATTGATGAATTTCTAACCAAAATGATTAAAATGTAACTAAATATTTAGGCAAATTTTATTTATTAGAATAGAATAAAACTATTTACAAAATTGTTATAACATTTAAAACACCATCTACTACTTTAGGGATAATCTTAATTTGGCACAATGAGTTAACATTACTTTCACAAAAAATATTTTAAAAATACTTAAAATTATTACATAGGTATGTATGAATAGTTCACTTTAAAAAATATATGTTGACATGTAGTGTTATGAAAATGTTGGTTCCAGTTTTCAAAACAAATTCTGACTCAGAAGGCCTGTAAACTTTTGAATGCCTTTATTTGCCCTCTAGTGCATTAACCATGGGTTAACACTAAATAAGCCATAATATCCACATTACTCATAGAAGAGATACCAGTTACTGTGTGATCCACTTGTCATTCACTGATTAACTTTTACTTTTTATACCTATAACAAATTATTCTTAAAAATGTAAACAGATCTTTATATTTTATACTAACCTGGCTACATCTGGATATTCCATTAACAATTTTTTAAATATTTAATATCCATTTTAAAAAGATCATAGTTATTCTCAAAAAGTCGATTTCAAAAGCAAGAAAAAAGTATTTCTGACATCAATCAACAACCATATTGACTTTAATTTGACAGTGACATTTCGTTTTAGACACACATTTCAGATCACAATAATGTGAAATTTGCGACCGTTGTCTGGGACCAATTAAAAAATTACTTCTATGACATTTATTCGTTTCTTAACCACTCATTGGCCGTTCGCCGACTAAGGCCGATAAAGATAATTATTTCATAAATTTTGTACACGGCTATATTTCGAAACTCGCTCTTAGTAACAAATTTAGTTACTTTTTCCTGTGTAAATGCGTCTTTTCAATTCGCTCCTCCTAGTTTAAAAACAGAGTATAGTAGCTCGTACCTTTGATCCATTAGGATTTCTATCACCTTTTTTATTGTTAATAAAATTAATGATAAAAACTTTGTGGGAGTTAGGATTTGATTGGGACCAGCTCCAACCGATCTTGAACAAAAATGGATTAAGCCCCAGAATGAGTTGTCAGATTTAAGTAAATTCGAAATTCCCCGACATGTAGCCATATATCAAAATTCTGTTGTTTCCTTGATAGGATTTGCCGATGCCAGTAAAGTCGGATATGCTGCTGTCATATATGTTCGTTCCGTTAATCCTGTAGGACAGATTAATATATCCTTTCTTTATTCTCAAGCTAGAGTTGCTCCTATGTCAGCAGTTACCCTTCCTCGTTTAGAATTATGTGCTGCAGTTCTTCTATCGAAACTCCTAGCACATTCTCTAGTCGTATAACCATTGGTAACATTTTTGCCTTATCTGACTCAATGATAACTCTTCATTGGATTCAATCTAATCCTAAGAAGTGGAAAACTTTTATTTCCAATCGTGTCACTAAAATTCATAATAAATTAGATCCCGCTCATTGGTATTTTGTTCCAGGTTTCGAACATGCTGTAGATTGTGCTAGTCGAGGTTTAAATCCTATTGCCCTTGTTAATCATCCAACCTGGATATCAGGTCCCTCCTGGTTATATTCTGACATATCTCAGTGGCCGTTTCAATCGTTAAAGTTGCCTATAGAAGAGGATTTTGAGGTTATTAATTCCGAAACTATGATTTGTTTGGTTTCTAAACCTTCTACCTCTCCCTTGTACACTCTGATCGAACATTTTTCTTCGTGGTTAAAGTTGTTGAATTCTACTATATATGTCTTGAAATTTGTCAAGATTTTGCCAAGACAGTCTCTAATTAGTAATTCTCAGTTAAAAATAGCCGAAAATTTCTTAATTCAAACAATTCAGAAACATCACTTTTTTGAAGAGTATAATAGAATCCTAAGTGGAAAACCCTTACAGACCCATCTTCGGCGTCTCAACCCATATATAAAGGATGGAATTATTCGAGTAGGTGGTAGATTGAATAATGCTAAAATCGATTATGATTATCTCCATCCAATTATATTGCCCAAATCAAATCATTTTGTAACTTTATTAGTTAATTATTGCCATAAACTCTATTGTCATACTGGTCCTCATTTGTTACATTCTCTTTTAAGACAAAGATATTGGATACTTTCTGCTAGGTGTCTCATACGTCAATGTGTCTGGAGATGTAACCATTGTTTTAAATTTAACCCGAAACCCACTTTTCCTTTTATGGCAGATTTGCCTTCGGAAAGGGTGAATGAAACTAAAGCACTCTTATCTACTGGCGTAGATTTTACAGGTGCTTATAATATTACTTTAGGACGACGAAGAGGAATTAAGTCGCAAAAGGTTTGTCTATTCGTCTGTTTAGCTACTAAAGCAATACATTTGGAACTAGCATCTTCGTTATCCACCGATTGTTTTTTAGCAGCCCTTAAGAGATTTTTATCTCGTCGTGGTAATATTGCAAAATTGTTTTCCGACAATGGCACAAATTTTGTTGGTGCTAAAACCCGATTAAATGAAATACATGAACGTCTTCGATCCCAAGAATTTAATGATGCTTTTCAAAGGGAATTAATCCTAAATAAGATTGGGTAAAAAATGGCCCTACGGCTAGCCATTTTGGTGGTCTTTGGGAAAGCAATATTAAAAGTGTAAAGATGCATTTGTCTAAGGTCATTGGATCTCCAAATTCTGAATTATGAAGAATTTATAACTGTACTTACCCAGATTGAAGCATTACTAAACAGTAGACCCTTATATATTTTAAGTGATGACCCTCATGCGCCAGTTGCTTTAACCCCCGCACATTTTTTGTATGAATGCCCCTTAAATTCATTTCCTTCTGAAAATGTACCAGAAAATATACATCCTGGCAATCGTTATAAACTTTTGGATACTTTAGTAAATCATTTTTGGAAAAGATGGCACAATGAGTATCTCTCTACCCTACAAATTCGTCAAAAATGGAATACCCCATCTAATCCAATTAAAGAAAATATGATTGTTATTATTTTACAAAATAATTTGCCTCCTTTGCAGTGGCCTTTACTACTGTGAGAACTCAGAACGGGACCTACACTCGTCCAGTTGTCAAACTTTGTCCACTTCCGAATCAATAAGACAGCAATATTGTTTAATTTTGTTTTGTCTCGTCTATTGTTGAAATTATTTTTTTTTTATTAACAAACCAATTTCCTTTATTTTTTGTTTAATGGGTACCTCTTTCATTCCGAAAGTATAATGAATTAAGTGATTCGTAGAAATTAATATATTTAATTTTGTTTTAATTATTAAGTTTGGTAATATACAATGTGATTGCTTGAATATAAATTCAACTTCGCCTGGGCAGGATGTTACGGCCGTTTGTATTTTTATTAAACTCTTCAAGTAAAATTGGTTGCCTACAGTCCACGTTCATAAATCAATTTAATTTTAATTATTTTTATTAAAAGATATTTTTAAGCTCATGTCGAAAAAGAGAACCAGTCCGTTTTGAACCTTCGTATTAAAAACCACGGTTTTTTTGTGTGTAAAAATTGGTGCCTGTTTGATAAACAATTTCACCGCAAATTAATTAAAAAATTAGTGATTTACTACTTAGAGTAAATTAAAGGATTATTGGTAAGCCATAAATCCCAATTTTTCCCCTTTTTACCCAAATATTCCTGTTCCTTATTTTTTGGCAAGTCAGTCTCCAGATATAGTCGCAGTTCTTGGAAATTAATAAAGGTAAATTTTATTTAATTTTCATTTATATATTTTTAAAATTTCCCAAACCACTTGTTAATCAGGCAATGACACAAAAAATTGTTAAACAATCTTTTTTTCTGCGACAGAAAAACTTGTGTGTGACGAAAAATTCGTAGCTGCAACAAGTTGCTGATTTTTTCATAGATCCCATCAACAGATCTTGACCAAATGTATATGGAACCACCTCCCAAGGTACCCTCTTTCTAACAAAAATAGAATAATAGAAAGAAATCGGACAACGTGATAAAGAATTATCGCTGAATTTATATAAAAAATGAACAGTTTGATGATTTTCCCATGGATCCCATTATCAGATCTTGATTAAATTTAGATGAGGTGCCTGCTTCCTAACAAAAAAAGAATCATATAAATCGGAAAATGTGGTAAATAATTATCGCTGAACATACACAAAAATATACCGACGAGTTGAGAACCTTTTTATGAAGGCGGATCTTTCTCGCTATTTTTTTGATTTCTCTTTTAGTAGTCTCTTTCAGAATACTGACAAACGTAAAACGACAAGAAATATATACCATACTACTACCCGCCTGGCTGGTTGAATAAGGTCCTCCTAGTCGCCAAAGAAGGCTAGGAAAATCTTCACAAGACGGTGAATACAATAGAATGCCTCACACAAGATACACAAAATAGACGACGCAACGGAAAAGCCACCACAAGTGACGCCAGTTTTGTGAAACGGCTAGTTAAAATTTATGACCATCTGACAGTCAAAGAATTTAGAAAACTCAAAGAATTTATCAATACCAACTGTGACATTTTTGAGACAGGAAAATCTACGGGGCGTACCAGTCTTGTCCAGCAAGCCTAATACGGTAAGCACACGGAAAAAAAATTGTAGAACAAATTTCTACAATTATAGATTTTTTCTCTACAATAAATAGTACATATAGGGACAGGGACAATTTGTAGTAAAAAATTCCAAATATTTGTGGAGAATGTATTATCTACAATATTTAGTAAAAATATCCAAATGCATCATAAGAATTGTTCTACAAATTGTTATAATTTTTGCTATTCATTGTATGAATTTATATTAAAAATGTATTGCGTTTTATGAAAATAAATACGAAAATTGTACACAATAAATAGTAAAAATTCATACAAATTGTAGTAATTTTTAATAAAACTTGTAGTAGTATTCCATAATTATTATAATTATAACCTAGAAAAAAATGTTCCTTAATAAAATATTCAATTTATTGTTTTAATATAAAAGATACAAAGTCTTAATTACATTATGTAATAAATAACAGTAATAATAGCACCCTCAGTCTCAGTTGGCTTTTCTGCACCTGAAAAATATGAAATAAAAATTAATAACAATTGAACTGTTCATACCCTTAAAACGGGGATATTTATCACCTTTACACTGATTTGGATATTAAATGACTAAGTCAGATAACTAACAAAAATGAGAAAGTAGGTATGTCACAATTAGACAAAAAAGCATCATTGAATTTGGCACAAAATTCGATCATTGGGCACAACATTCGATCGTTGGCCACAACTATTTTTTTTAAAATAATCTACTAAGGTTATTTAAATTAGTTATCTAAAGGTAAATTATTCAGAAACAATAATAAATGTACTTACCACCAATAGAATTTATTATTAAAATTTTCTCAAACGCATCGGTGCTTATAATATAATAATGTGTTATAGGTACTCGTATATGTACCATGCTTTGTTATGTGAACATGGCGAACGGCTACTGCTGTCTGGCCATTTATGATCGACATCAGAAAACGTTGGCCAATAGCAGAATTCTGTTTTGTTCACATGACTTAGAATTTCTACAATATTATAGAATATTTTTGAACAAAATTGAATATTTTTCATAAGAAGGGATGTAAATTATTACTATTTTTTGTAGAGAAAATTACTATTTTTTGTAGAGATAATTATTAATATTTGTACAAATTTTTTCAGAAGTTAGTAGTAGTAATTACGATAATTGTAATAAATTTCTACTTCTACAAACAATAGTAAAATACACTAAACATTGTGGAATTCTTTCCTATTGTTGTAGCATTTTATTCGACAATTCAATTGATACAATAATGAATAGTTTTTAACTATAAATTGTAGTAAAATTTTCTACAAATTGTTAAGTATTTTTCTACAAGTCTACTACTACAACATTGTAGTAAAATTTTCTAGTCACATTTTTTTCCGTGCACCTAGAAGACTTCCATTTGCTAAACAGAAAGAAGTAGCAAATATGATACAGGACATGATCTCAGTTAAATAAATAAATAAATAAATAATAGATACAGCCCTATCATGCAATATTTGTAACCAGCATCTTCCCTCACTATATAGCAGTGGTTACACGACTTGATTGGATATTCGCTATTCTGGTTACACACCTGATTGGTTAGCAAAAAATTGACAGGAATACGTTAGTTAGGTTAGTTATTTTATGGTTATTTTGTGGTTTATTTTGAGTTTATTTCGTACTTTAATTGAAAAATTTTTGTGGTTTAAGTTATTTTGGTGCATTTAATTGCTTTAAAATGCCAGTGAATTGTATTGTGTGCTCGAGAAAGTATCTCAAATTCAGTTCGATAACGTTTCATAGGTAAGTAAATAAAAACCATTACCGTTGCATCACAACTTTTTGAGGGGTATCATAATTCAAAATAAGGTTTAAACAACAACAATTTATTTTAAAATTTAAAATAACATTCAACATCGAATTTCGAATTATTTTATTGTGCCTGTGTTTAATAACTTTCAATTTATTAGTAGGCTATCTTTAAATTAAAGTTATATTGTTATGCACACTGTACATTTAAGAAGGCTCTAGTGGCATTCACTTTAGTTATAAAATCTTAGTATTGCTTTATTTTAATGACAAAATATATTGTTATAACACCATAGTTATTTTAAAGTATACAGATTGGGTAAAAATAAAACGGAATATAGGATTTTGCGTGTACCCAATCGGCCACTACAATTTAAAACATGAGCAATCGACGTTACATTAAGTATTTCACTGTGCTACCGTATCCCACTATTTGATGATGCGAGAGAAGGGAGAAGGGTAGCTCCTGCTTGTGGCGATTTATTAGGTTGTGAACTGTGGGATACGGTAGAACAGTGAAATACTTAATGTAACGTCGATTGCTTTTGTTTTAAATTGTAGTGGCCGATTGGGTAAAGCCAGGTTAATATATTTACATGAAAAATCCTATATTCCGTTTTATTTTTACCCAATCTGTGCATACTGTGTTGCATTCTGTATTACATGAAATCCTACCTACCTATGTGAATAAGAAAACATTGTTTATACCTATTTAGGTTTCCAAAAGATCCTCAAACTAGATATATGTAGAATTTGTTCAAAATATTTTGAGGATTCTGCCTTTGCTAAGTCTCCAGGAGGAAAGATGTTTTTAATGAAAGGAGTAATGCCCTTATTTTACTCACATTCTGAAGCTGTTCCTCAACTGGAAACTATGTCACATTATAAACCTTCTACATCTGAAACTAAGTGAGTATTTGAACAAAAACTATAAATAATAAAAATGTTTTTTTGTCTATGTCTAATTAATTTGAATATTAGTACGGGAACCAATAAATTTTGTAATTTTTTAATTACCTATTTATGTTATTTTAATAACTACAATAATAATATGTAATTATTATGAAATGTTTTCTTATTGTCTAAATTAAAAAAGGTTTCATTTATCTCAAGTGAATGTACATGTCACATAATTAATTTAATTTGTAAATTGTGTAGTAGGAAAATGGTTGCCAGTATCGCATCATCCTGGAAATATCTAATCGTATTCTTGGAGACTTGTCTCGATTCTGCTTACGATCTTTCAAAGTCATCCGTTTTTTCCACAGGTACAGTCTGAAGAACATCTAAAGCATCCCCTTGAAAGGCGATGGTCACATTTACTGACTTTTCTCGTTCAAACGTCCACGACGAGATTAAAAAAGAATTGGGCAGTAGAAGAACCGATAATTGGATCAATCTCTTAAGGCTAGGACAGGCTAAAATACTTCTGGGCATGGGCGTCGTTTGGGGCAGTTGCCCCCCTGGCTCTTAGCGACTTAATCAACAACGCGTAAGATATGCCTTACGAACAACAATCTCATAAAGAAATAATAATATTCAGGCTAATATAGTTGAAGAATATTATAGGTTGAATATATTGATGTGGTTTCCTGATTGGTCATGGGGATCAGGAAAGATATCGCCCAGTGTATGTCAAGGTGTAGTTATGACGTATTGATTAGAAAATAAAAAAAAATGTTTTTTTTTTTTTGTTATGTTGTTATGGAATTGTGATTTTTTTTTTATTGGTTGTCAGAGGGGAACGACCGAAGGGTGAGGTATTGAGAGTTGATCCTTTTGGATTGATTATTTTTTTTTGAAAATTGGTTTTTCTCTTTATATAAAGAGAAAATCACTGAATTTAAAAAGAAAAAAATCACAAAGTCCAGAATCTGATGTATTCATTCTGGAAATAAACACACATATTTGTAAATGGAGTATCATTTCGTTGGGATACAGAGGTAGTTCCAAGATACGAGCACAGCGGTTGGTGATATCCAAAGAGGAAGAAAAGAAAAGATAAGTAATTTATTCATTGATTAAATAGAGGTATTTTGGAAAGTCTAAGTGACATTAAGACAATATTTTGACACTATAAGTTTATTGAAATTAACAGACAGTAGCGTGACACAAACCAGAGGTAAAGGGGAGAAAGCAGAGAAGCTGACGAATATTACTATTTCAGAAAGAAGGGGGTTGTGAAGAGTTGCAGTTCGTCAATAGCTGTTCGGAAAAATTAATTGTGTATAAAATTTATTAATTGATTGGACAATTTTTTTTTAGATAAAAGAAACACACCTTCTGGAGAAATTTTTCCAGGTGCTCTGGCTAGTCGGGGATTAAATCCATATCAGTGGCGCCCAACGTGGGGCACATCCGAGTGCAGAGGTGTAGAGGCAACATTCTGTACATAGAGCATAGAGTGTTATATTATTTGGTAAGATTTTTTTTTTGACCTTTTTGTTGAAACATATTTGCCATTTGGGTATTTAGACAGTTGGTAGTTAGCATCAGGATCAAAGGGGTATAATTTAGAAATTGTGACTTTGTGACTATATGTCATCTTTATAGTTCCAGGGGGTATATAGAATATCATGGATCTTAGAGATGGGAAAAAAGTAGGTGCTGGAGAGGATATTGAAATTGTTGAAGAGGTAATAGTGGGAAAAGCGCAGAGAGAGGAGTCAATTGAGAAAGAGGATACAATTATGAGTATGTTTGCTATGATGATGAGTAGGTTTGAGGAAAAGGAGGAAAAGGCTAGGGAAGATATGGAAAAGATCATGCATAAGTTTGAGGAAAAGGAGGAAAAGTATAAAAAAGATAGGGAAGAGTTAGGGATAAAGATGGATATGTTAGTAGTAGAGGTTAGTAAGGTTAGTAATAAGGTTGAGGACATTAGTAAAAGATTAGATGATACTAAGACTGAACTAAGACAAGAGATAGAATCGATAAAAGTAGAAACAGATAGGAAGTTGGAACAGAATAAGAAAGATATTAGAGAAGAAGTAATAAGTAGGATAGATGAGATAGAAACTGTGCAGGATGATAAGATAAAAAAATTTGTGGGAATAGAGGTTAATGGGAAGTTAGTAGAGGTACAGGAAATGGTAGATCTGAATAATAAGAGAGTGGATGAAATAGTTAAGGGAATAGAAGACAGGGTACAAGTAATAAAAGATATAGGTGATAGGAGTATAGGTTGTGTTCAAGTGGGAAAAATGGAAAATAGGTTTGACGGAAATATATTTAAAATTCATCCTAAGGTTTTTGTCAAGATAGTTAAAAATAAAATACGAAATCTGAAGAGTATCGATGACATAAAGGAATACATCAGGGAAGCAATAGATAAAGATGTAGTAGTATGGTTTTCTAGTAGGGAGAGAGAATTTAGAACATATGAGGATTTTGAAAAGAGTTTCTTAGAGTGTTATTGGGGGGAAGTGGTTCAATCAAATGTTAGGGAGAATTTATATTTTGGAAAGTTTGATGATAAAAAAAATATGAAGTATAGTCAGTATGCTTTGCAATTATTTAACATTGCACAGTATTTAGATCCTCCCATGAGAGAGGAAGAAATTATCCGATATATTGCGAGACATTTTAAATTTGAGATCACAGAAACAATTATTTTACAGAATATTAAGGACATGAATATGTTGAATAAATATTTGTCGCGAATAGAACAAGGTTTAGGAAATAATTTATGGGAAAGAAATTGGTATAGTGGACGTGTAGAGAGGCGTGGAATAGAATATAATGAGTTAGTAGAGAATCAGAATAGGTTTACACCTGGTCAGGGCTATTATAATCGAAATTACAGAAATAGGGGGGATTATAGAAATGAAATGGGTAGGTCAACGAATTATCAAGAAAGAGGAGATAGGGATAGGACCTCTGGAAGTCAATGGAGAAATAATCCTAGAGAAAAGAATGTAAGAGTGAATAGTATACAAGTGACAGGTGTAGAGGAAAGAAATAGAGGACAGAATGATCTTCAAGATCAAAGGGGGGAAGAATATTTTTTAGGGAACGAGGAGCAAAATTAAAAGTAAACATTTGTAGATATGAACATCCAAGAGAGTTCATAAAAGTGGGGGAAAATTGTGAAAGTATTATAGAGGAGTCAACGGGGTTAATATTTGTGAAAGGTAGATTAAATGAAAGAAATGTAAAGATCTTAATTGATACAGGATCAGAAGCGTCATTACTGAATAAAAAGTTAATGGGGAATGATGATAAATCTCTGATAAAGATACCAAAAATCCAGTTAGTAGGGGCAAATGGAAAAAAATTGTATGAAGTAGGGAGAACGATCATTGCAAATATTGAGTTAGGGCAAAGAACAAAATTAGAAAGTCAATTATTAGTTGTAGAAAACCTGAAATATGAGCTGGTGATAGGAGCGGATATTTTACATAAATATGAAGTAGTGGTGGATTATGAAAACAGGGAATTAGGGATTCAAAACGATAGGATATCTTTTGATTTAGAAGAGAAGGCAGAGAGGAAGATAGGATTTGTTACACAGGTCAATGTACAAGAGATAAAAAACGAGGAGGTAGTTGATACATCGTTTGTCTGTGAGGAGAAATATCAGGAAAAGGTTAAGGAATTAATAAATAAATACAAGGGTTTAGTGATGAAGGAAATGAGGGTAGCTCATAATTATGTTCATAGGTTTAAGGTAAAAGGGATTGAAAATTTTAAGGTGAAGACATATCCGATTCCATATCAGTATCGGAAAGATGTGAAGAAAAGGAGTTATTTGTGGTAACAGCAGGTTTGAGCAAAAGGATTATGACACGATTACATGTAGAAAATGGTCATATAGGGTCTCGCAAAGTGTGGTTGGTATTTAGGGAAAATTATATTGGAAAAAAGGATAGGTTAATTGCAAAGGAAGTCACTAGAGGGTGTGAGATTTGTCAATTAGCAAAGGAGAAACAGCACAAGAATCAATATATGGTGAAAACGGTAGTATCGAATAAATGTCTGGAAGTAGTGGCCATGGATTTTATTAGTAATTTAATTAGAAGTGTGGATGGTCAGTCAAATATTTTTATTGTGGTAGATGTATTTTCAAAATTTGTTAAGTTATATCCGACAAAGACGATGAAATGTCGAACAGTGATGAGTATATTGAGTAAATATTGCGTTAAAATAGGTGTTCCAGAATATCTTATTATGGATAATGCTACATATTTTAGAAATAAAAGGTTTGAGAAATTTTGTAAAGATAAAGGCATAGAGTGTAGAGTGACTAGTATAAGACATCCGGCAGCAAATCCAGCAGAGAGATATATTAGAGAGGTTATGAAGTTCTTAAGGATATTGGTAGGAGGTGATCATACGCAGTGGGAAAAGCGATTGGATGAAGTTGAGGGTTTTTTAAATAATGTGCCAAAT
Source organism: Psylliodes chrysocephalus (assembly GCA_927349885.1). NCBI lineage: Eukaryota > Metazoa > Arthropoda > Insecta > Coleoptera > Chrysomelidae > Psylliodes > Psylliodes chrysocephalus. The sequence goes on along the minus strand of OV651817.1, from coordinate 686,610 downwards.
ACAATTACTGAGGAAAGTCCGGTATATGTGATGAAAGGGGTGTTTCCAGAGCGTAAATGGACAGATAGTAATAGAAAAGCATATGAAACATGTTTAGAGGAAGTCAAGAAGAAGGAACAGAGAAATGCTGAAAGATATAAGGATAGGGTGAATAGCAGAATTAAGAAACGAGTAAGGTTCAAAAAAGGGGATTTAGTGGTAGTTAAGGCGTTAAGGGTGTCGAGTAAAAAGCAAAAGACATGTGCGAAACTTCAGTTGCCGTATGAGGGCCCGTATATTGTAGATAACGAAAAGGGGGATAATAGCTATATTCTGAAGTATAGAGATAGTAAAAAAATTCGTGGTATTTTTAATATACAGGATTTGTATTTATATGAGTTAGTAGTTTAATAGTTCATAGGTAGATATTTGATGTAGGAAATATGTTAACCAAATGGCCAATATGTGATAAACATTAGGTTTGGAGGTAATGAATTTGTTTAAAAGTTAAAATTTTTATATGTACAGGATGTTGGATTTACATCTGTGCATATAATAATTTGGGGGATTTGATGTGGTTTCCTGATTGGTCATGGGGATCAGGAAAGATATCGCCCAGTGTATGTCAAGGTGTAGTTATGACGTATTGATTAGAAAATAAAAAAAAAATGTTTTTTTTTTTTTGTTATGTTGTTATGGAATTGTGATTTTTTTTTATTGATTGTCAGAGGGGAACGACCGAAGGGTGAGGTATTGAGAGTTGATCCTTTTGGATTGATTATTTTTTTTTGAAAATTGGTTTTTCTCTTTATATAAAGAGAAAATCACTGAATTTAAAAAGAAAAAAATCACAAAGTCCAGAATCTGATGTATTCATTCTGGAAATAAACACACATATTTGTAAATGGAGTATCATTTCGTTGGGATACAGAGGTAGTTCCAAGATACGAGCACAGCGGTTGGTGATATCCAAAGAGGAAGAAAAGAAAAGATAAGTAATTTATTCATTGATTAAATAGAGGTATTTTGGAAAGTCTAAGTGACATTAAGACAATATTTTGACACTATAAGTTTATTGAAATTAACAGACAGTAGCGTGACACAAACCAGAGGTAAAGGGGAGAAAGCAGAGAAGCTGACGAATATTACTATTTCAGAAAGAAGGGGGTTGTGAAGAGTTGCAGTTCGTCAATAGCTGTTCGGAAAAATTAATTGTGTATAAAATTTATTAATTGATTGGACAATTTTTTTTTAGATAAAAGAAACACACCTTCTGGAGAAATTTTTCCAGGTGCTCTGGCTAGTCGGGGATTAAATCCATATCAATATTTATTGCATATCTGGATTCCCTTATTACGTCGCTTACATCACGCTTTTCCGAAGACTCTGTTAGTTTGTCCTTAAGCCTGTTAAACAATACTTTTTTCACCGATTAGAAAATGAAAGTAGTGGAAAAATTTGGAATCGACAATTTTGAAGCTGAATACCAAACTGGAGTACGAAAGAGCTTTTTACACAGAATGAGCTCTCCATTAATGATATAGCATCCCAACATTGTGAATTTTATCCAGACATACAAAGTGGTTTAAAAAATATTTATGGCTCTTCCACCAACGACAGAGTTAATCGAAAGAACGTTTAGCACGCTAAGGCATGTTAAAACATGGCGATACTAGCGCAAGTTGCGGATAATTCGAGTACTTTAGGGCGATATTTTGTAATTTTGGAGTATCAAATACACGTATACATTTTAATTTTTACTAAAAAATAGGTTAAAAACAATAAAATGAGCAACCGGAGTTGCTATGTTACAAATTATACTAGCAAAAAAACTGAGTATTATATAAAATTTCAGTAGCAAAATAGAAATTAAATCAAAAAAATAAATAAACAGCTGTATAATAAGAAGAAAAAAACCTTTATTTTTGTAATAATAACAGTAATACTGGAAATAATAGACATCAGCAAAGGTTTTAAATAAACAATAAATTATTATTTTATGATATTCTTCAACATCCCTTAAGTCTTAAATGTTTAGTAAATGATTAGATTTCTGCCTTTAATTATTGTATATGGCTGAAATGCAATCTTGTGACTTATTGATAGGAAACCAGTTTTAATCATTAATTTCTATGGGTTCTTTATTATTTAACCTATTCTTCAATGACAACTTATTAGGCTTAGGCAAAATCTCATACATATTCTCGTAAATACCTACCTTTGTTTTATTATTGATTTGTATTGATTATACTACTTTTTTAGCTGAAGTAATAAAAATATATAATAATAATAATATTAATAATTTTTTCACTTGTTTTATAAATCCATATACTTTTATTTTATCTTTTTTTGTTGGGTTATTTTATTTATTATAGACTTGTTATGACAACTTCAGTATCAGTTCTGTCAAATAGGTCAGTGACATTGTTAGGGTTACTACTACAGTTACACTCCCCCTTAGCTTCGCTATTCAGTGAGATATCGGATTAATTTTGTTCTGTTTGAAAGACTTTCTTATGATGGATTCAATTGTTCTGTGACGTCATGGCTTACTTCCGATTTTTCCGAAAATAACAATTTTTTTTATTTTTAAAAGGAAACCCTCTTTTTTATTTAAATTTCTGGGAGATTTTTGTATAATAATCGTGTACTGACAATTTTCTGTCAGCTGTCAAAATGGCCGTCATATTGGATAATATTTTTTCTAAATATGTTACTATTAATTCGTTTATGGAAAAACATATGGGAATGTAGACTTTATAAATTGTTTTTAGGCTTTAAAATTCCCATTGAGAACCATTTACCGTATACCAGTAGCGTATCTAAGCATTTTTATTATTAGCAAACCGTTTATTAATTCTATCCGCTTTTATCTTCGTTGTTAATTGAGATATTGAAATGAAAACTTATTTGTTTAAAAGCTTGGGACAAATACTCTCATATACTGGATTTAATTGGTGTGTGACTTCATGGCTTACTTCTGTTTTATCGGAAATAACAAAATCTCAATTTATTTTTTATTTTTAAATAGAAACCTCCGTTTTTATTGAACATTTGAATTTTAGGGACATTTATGGATAAGAATCATGTGTTGAAATTTTTTTGTCAGTTGTCAAAATGATCATCATATTGAAACATTTTTTTTTAATATGTTACTGAGAAAATTTTCAATACACGCTTCTTATACAAAAATGTCCCAGAAATTCAAATTTTCAATAAGAAAAAGAGTTTTCATTTAAAAATAAAAAATAAATTGCGATTTTCTGTTATTTCTGGAAAAAACGGAAGTAAGTCATGACGTCACAGAATAATTAAATCCATCATAAGAAAATTCTCTTTTATGTTTCATTATCTTTGTTTTCCAATAAATAAACATACTAATTTTTTTTTAAATTTTGCCCCCTCCCTATAGAATTGTGTAACGACGCCCATGCTTCTGGGTGAATATAACCAGAAAAGATCGGAAGCCTGTGTGAGATCAGGGTAGCTATTGAATTCGAGGGAATAGAAAACCGGTTTTGCCTCTTTATCTGCAACGCGCAAAATTTGTATTTTTGTCTCTTACTTCCCTCAAAATTTCTACTCCCTGAGATTCAAGAATAGATACCCTGTAGTGTATACCCATTTATAAATGGTAATGTGTACACGTAACGCCATCTATGTTTCTGCTTCATACAAGTGTTTCCCCTTATATCACAGTCATCTGTAGTCTGTGACCCCGTAGAATTATAGATCGTACGTAGATGCCGCCATGAGTGCTAAATAAGAGTCAGATGCGCATTGTCTCGCATTACAAATTCGTATTTCATCTTGAGTTTTGTCTTGTATTATAACCATTACTGATTTATTGTGTTTATCAGAATACTAGAGAATAAAAGCTTACAACAAGGTGTTGTTTTATTGAGTAGTGTATAAGGCATACATCACAGCCTGCATCTGCCTGAGCAAGAACAGTCTTCGTATTGTAACAGGTATCCTTACCGGGCATTGGGGTATATTCTGTAAACATTCCTTTATATTTAACGGCCTTTAAAAATATTGGCGGCCTTTAAAAGTATATTTGTATTCGTTAATTTACTTCTGTCATTATTTAAACAGATTTCTTTAAGATAGTACTCTAATGTATTTTAAAGATCCGTTTAAATAATGACAGAAGTAAAGAAGAAAATATTTTTAAAGGCCGTTAAATATAAAGGAATTGTTACAGAATAGACCCCATTATCGACTAACAGGACACCTTAGTAAACTGAGAGTAGTAGAGTGCAGATTCTGTGAGGAGGAGGACGAAACTGAATGTGTAGTACTCCAGAATCCAAGAGCACTATACCTAGTAGGAGGATATCAAATAGAAAAGAGAGAGAGATTTACCTAACACGAAGCCACTCCAAATCCTACCCTTCCTTGAGAAGATAGGATTAAAAGGGTTGTTATAGGCATTGAGACATTTCCTTGGTGCATTAGCGACAGAAGGGGGCACAATGGATCTTTTAGGTCGCAGTGTATTAACACCCCATTCCCAACAACATCTCAAGTGAATCTATATTATATTTACTTATTATCACGTCTCATAATTAATTTAATTTGTAAATTGTGTGGTAGGAAAATTGTTGCCAGTAAAATGGGTTTTATTTATCTGTAGTTAATAAATATTAGTTTTAGTTATCTAGGTACCTGTCACATAATTATTTGATTTATAAATTATGTGAAAGGAAAATAGTTGGCAACAAAATTATTATAATCACTCCATTATCCATTATTAATTGTTATTAAACCAAATGAGTACAATAACACAACGTCTCTACAAAATTGCTTAACGTTGTTTTATTTCTAACTCACAAGAGTTCATCGAAATTAAGTTTTAAAAGCCAAAATGTTTGAGTTTATTATTCAAAATATTGTGTATTAGAAAACCTTGGCAATATTTTAAAACGGTAATTATGAACTTATCACTATATATATATCGCTTTATTCTAAACTGTTATTATAACATTTGTCTTTGTTTTGTTTTCCAGATCTAACCCAACTATTTAATAAAATGAATTACATAGGTAGGTACCTACCTATTATAAAAATTGTTTTTTTACACCTACTTTCCCAATTATTAAATACCATAAATATTTTGTGCACAAAATTTAATTAACTTAAAAGGGACTTACAATAAACATGTACTTTATTCTATTTTTTATTACATATATAAGCGGTACTCATAATAAATCAATAAAAATAATTTACAAAAGAATCGATATTATTAAAAAATATTAGTACAAAAATTTAGAATTTATAAAACCTATCATTGCAACGTTTATTCAAATTATTTGTGTATAAAAATAATGTATGTTTTTAAAAATATATGTATTGGTCGATTGAAAAATTAATTTTTGACGGTTTTCTATAAACATCTCATATTAGAAACATTGATCCATTGAAATATCTCAAAACTAATAAAATAATATAAATCAAAAGCATTTCTATTGACATTTATTTGATACGCTACTGGATAATAAAAGTAACAAACCCCGCTCTTCCCCTCCTAACAACTGGCTTGTATATGTTGCTTTCAAACAAACGCAATGTAAATTTTTGACGTTCAGTTATTTATTATTATTTATTTATCTGAGGACATGAGGACATGATAGATGTAATTATTATTGAATAAGCTTCTGGTACTCACTTGTTGTCTTTGTAACTAAGAAAGACGGATCTACTAGTTTCTGTGTAGAGTACAGAAGATTAAATCAAAACGCAAAAAGACAGCTATCCACTCCCCCGAATAGACGACAAACTAAACACTCTATCATTGCGAGACATGGTGTCCGCCTAGAACTGCATTCTGACCAAAGACGAAATCTTGAATACGAATTATGGCAAGAATTGATGAAACTGTGATAATTATTGAATTAAAATAAAAAAAATAAATATTGACCGACACATTTTGCGCTGGTGCCACGGTCAGAGATAACAGGATATGTAACTACTAACAAATATCGTGCGGTCCTAAATAAGACATATTCTAAGGGACACAAGCGGGTATATTATCTGCTGTTGTCATATGCCCATTTCATTATTCTCGTTTTGTTTACAAAATTATTTACATATATTAAAAAGCTAAAATAATTCGAAATATTTCATTGCAACTCAACCCAAAAAATTTTGAATCATTAGTTATATCAAATTTAACTAAAAAAGATGCATTTCACTAAATTAAATAATTTTCAAAAAATTTCAAAACCTAGTAATCGTAAGTTGGAAGTAGCAACAGAGCTTACATCGTTACGTTGTTTATTATAAGCGCACATCGCTTACATCCTGACTTACACATTTATTCATTGATAAAATAAAGTTGTATCTGCGTAAAATCTTTCTCTTTATCCCCTTTCTTACTTCTCATCTTTCGTCTTTTCACCGCGGACCTATAAATTGAGTGTTATTATTGTCGACTTAATCTTGGCATAGTGAATATTATATTTTATCAATGAATGACTATATCTCTGCCCACGGTCCTTGGTCCCATTAGGACGAGCCGCCACTTTATCCTATTATTAGAATGTGCAATGCGTAGTATTGAAATTTAAATTTAAAATTGACAACAAATTAGGTTATTAGAAAAATGTTGATTAATTTTTTAAGAATATGTGTATTCTGATATATTAAAAAATAACGAAATAAAAAATATGTAGGCTTGTGTGAAGCCAATATTATTTAGCTGTTTGTATGGTGCTTGTGTCATTATTTTCGAAAATTGATAATAATTACAAAAACATATGGTACACAATAGGGTGATGCTTAAAAATGAAAGTTAAAAAATTCAACGGTTCACCCTCCCATTTTGATCTCTCATATGTAAAATGGAGTCAACTAAAATTTTGTTGGATTTCATTAAGTTTTAGGGGTCGCTACCAGGCTTTAAATTTCATAAAAAATGTTAAAATTCAATATAATTTTCATTAGTAATTTTTAATATTATAAAAAAACCTTATCTCACTTAACACTTTATTTTTATGCCAGGAAGACTCCAATCTAACCACACAACCCCTCCCTTCACTCTAGACCAACTCCCCCCCCCTCTCCCACCAACTTGAGGAGCCAGTCACTGCTTGTCAGTGTAGTCGTAGTGGCTGGCTATGATTAGTGCGGGTGTGTGCACGTGTGCAATTAGTCTAACCTTCAAAACAGTTTATTTCGCTTATATTATAAAGACTTAAAGAGTGATTTATTTTCTGTGTTTTTTTTACAGTGAATCTAATAAGTTTCGTAAGTAAGAGTTTTTATTTGTGGGAATTATAAACAATAAACTATATAATGAATAAATAAATTTGTATAGACTGGAAGGTTATATTACTTGTTTTGGCTGTTTTTAACAGACTTCAGATTAATGTGTTTAGGCCTAGGACTCTCAATTTTTGATTTTCATAATTTTATTACTGTTATTTATGGCATATTGTAAAGTGCCTGTAGTTTCTACAAGAAAACAGACGGAAATATGGCTAGTAGGTCAAATTTCTCAATCAAACCAAACTACCTTCTAAACGTGAAACTCTTTCTGTATTTTTTTATTACAAAGAACAGGAAAAGCAAACAATCCGTGAAGCTGCTCATTCGACTTCCAAAGATGTATTGGAAATTTGGAATAAAGCTAGAATTCCAACACAACAGAAAATTCATGTTGTGAATAAGATTGAAAAGCTTTTTAAAGAGTGGCAGAATCTAAAGAAAAATAAAGAAAATAAATCTAGAAGGTCAGATGGGTTAAGGCTGAAAGAAGAAACATGGAATAATAACCTAGATGATTTATTTGATGTAGCATATGCAAATGCTCTACAAATGTTTCGCATTCAAGAAGATAGGGATTTTTTGCTGGCCCAGCGTGAAAAAGGACGTCCAGGTAAAATGGGTAGTGTTGACAAAAAACTGTCAAAAAAGGAGAAAGAAAAAGAACTTAAAAGAGCTAGAATCGAATTGTTTAATGCAAAAGAATGTGAATCTATCAATTCAATCACTTCTATATCATATATGTTTAGCTCATCATCCGACGATGAATCCCTTCATGGTGAAGACAATGATTTTTATGGCCCTTCAACGTCATCAGCAGGTGAAAAACAAAATGAAGGTGTGAAGAAAAGAGGTAGAAAAAAACTACTTAATGAAAAACTAACTACGAGCCTGGATGTTGCAAAAATAAGCGATCGCAAAGCAGCTCTTGTTCTCACATCCACTTTGAATCGCCTTGGCTGTGATCCTGTTGAATATAATTTAAACTTTTCTTCCATACGCCGTCAGCGACTTGAGTGTAGACAAAAAATAGCTGAAAATATAAAAAAAGATTTTGACACTGATGTTCCTTTAACTGTGCACTGGGACGGAAAGATGTTAGAAGATATCACAGGCTATAAAGTTGTTGAACGACTTCCAGTTTTAGTTTCTGGTAAAGGGGTGGATCAGCTTCTCTGCATTCCAAAACTTGAGTCTGGTGAAGGTGAACAAATTGCATCAGCAGTTTATGAATCCTCCTTTCATGGGGTTTACTCAATAAAGTAAAGAGTATGAGTTTCGACACAACCGCATCTAATACCGTGTCTCGAAAAGGGGCTTGTATTTTACTTGAGCAGAAAATGGATAAGGAAATGCTCTGGCTAGCATGTAGGCATCACATTATGGAAATTATGCTGGAATCAGTTGTTCAAAATGAAATTGGGCCTTCTTCTGGACCAGATAATGTATTATTCAAAAGATTTCAGAAAAACTGGCAATTAATCAATAAAGAAGAGTATACGACATTAGACACGGATGAAGAATCTATTGAAAAGCTCCAAGATGTGAAAGATAAAATAATCAATTTTGCTAAGAAACAATTGACAGAATATCAGCCCAGAGATGATTACAAGAAACTCTTACAACTAAGCATTGTATTTTTGGGAGGAGAACTAGAAAATGACGTGCCATTTAAAAAGCCTGCAGGTCTTCACCGAGCACGTTGGATGGCAAAGTCTATCTACTCACTGAAAATATTCTTGTTTCGAGAACAATTCAGATTAACAAAACATGAGGAAAAAGGTTTGCGAGAAATTTGTATTTTTAGAGTCTTAATCTATATTAAATATTGGTTCCAAGCTCCATCCGCTTGTTCAGCCCCAAGAAACGACTTAGAACTCCTTAAAGATTTAAAGAAGTATGAGCATGTAAACCCTGTCATAGCTAGAAAAGCAATAAATAAAGTATGTGGCCATTTATGGTATGTCTCAGACGAACTTATCGCCTTATCATTTTTTGACGACAAAGTGGGAAATGATACAAAGAAGAAAATGGTGGAAGCTCTAAAGAAAGAAGGAGCTGATTTTTGCCCGAAAAGAATTAATGTAGACATTGAAAACATTGTTAATAAAAATCTAGACGATTTTGTCACTAGTGACACCAAATGATTCTTTTCTATTACCGGATTAAGCTCCGATTTCCTCAAGAAAAAAGTTGAAGACTGGATCAAAGACAAGAAATATATTCAAAGTAAGGAGATAGTAACAAAATTTAAGGTAGTCAATGATACAGCAGAGAGAGGGGTGTCATTAATCCAAGAGTACAACAAAATACTGACCCTAGACGAAGACCAGAAGCAGTATATTTTGCTTCTTGTGAAGTCCTTCAGACAAAATTTCCAGAACTACAAAAAAGCAACTTTGATGTCTGCATTATGAGTTTTTTACGTGTTAATTATGCCCCAAAATATTTTTGAGGACTCTAAACAACTAATATAAGCTTATATTAATTATGTAATAAGTTTTTTAAAAATTGTGACAATTAAAGAAATTTTGTAAAAATCTGTTTTTTGTGTAATTTTATAATAAATACAAAATTTTTTAAATAATCACTTTTTGGGAAAATGTTAGATTTTCTTAATCTTTAGTAGCGACATTTTTCTCAAAAAATCTCAAAAAATTAATTTAAGTTTCTCTTATTAGGTAGAACAAAATGGGAGGGTGATCCAAGAGAAAAGAAACAAAAATATTTTTGGGTCTTTTAAGCATCACCCTAGTACACAAACATAATATACTTGATATTTATAAAGTTTTATTATTACAAGTGAGGGAATACCTGTGCCATGAGCTCCAGTGTTCTCGATTGTCTTGAATGATTTTAGCACCATCGGTAGGCATAGTTACGTGAGAAACTATAGAAATAAAAACTGCACCCATTGGCCATATCGAATGAAGAATACCTGCATATCGAGCACGTGTTGACCTTGAACATGTTTCTGACAGGTAACTGAACGATAACGGGAATGCTCCTGATATACCAAGGCCAGAGCAAAATCTAAAAATATATAACATTTAAAACTGTTATTTTAATATTATCGATCATTTCCTATTATTCGTAAATTATTCATAGTTGTATTTGGACTATGCTTATCTAAAAGAAACCAAGTGACAAAGTAGCAAAATGAGTTAAATGCACCAAGTGATAGAGGACGGTTTAGCAATGTACCTTTTATAAAAAGATCCAATTTACTAGCTCTAGTCTAGTGCCATCAAACGACACATTAGGAAACATAAATTCCTAATTTTAATAAAGGGAACTATCTGCCAAAAACATTTTCAAACTCAAGTTTCTAGGTAGTTTAATAAACTTATAAAATTGTGCCTATGATAACATAGAGATATATTGCAAATTTCTATAACGTCAGCCACTAATAGTGGCAACGTAATTAGAGGCAAAAAAATTCCATGCTAAAGTAAGACTTAAGCAAACCTGAAGTTTTGACATTAGTCAACCTCATTTTAAACATTTTAAATTACAGTTCATCTTTTTTGTTGTCTATAATAGTACATAATATAGAAGTGGAATTAGAAATTACCATTTTAGAAGGTTAGATGACGATGAAATTAAATAGTATTTAATAATAAAAAACTTCTAACTGATACGAATATCTGCGATCGCACCCGAAAGCTATAAAGCTGCCACTACCTGCTGTCCTTAAATATCCACAATACAATTAAGGGCAGGTACAATCTTTCATTAGGCATTCCAAACAAAATAGCTACCAGTGGGTTTTGACAAGTTATGTTATGGCAACCCTGTAGGCCTGGTGATTTGACAGGGTCAATGAAATAGATAATCATATAGATTGATCATTCATGTTTTTGAAAATGAACATAAGCTTATGCCTTAAAGTAAAAATGTAGGTATTTATTTTTTTTACTATATTTAAAGGCTGAAAATTGGTTTGTAAACACATTTTTGCTAAACGGATTCTGATTAATGAGTATTTGCGAGGCAATATGGCCACTCGCAAACGACCCGCTTTAAGCAATCTATCTAATAACTACATATGTATCATTGACCCTGACAATGAAAAAAAGTCCACAGGGTAGTCATATCTAAACTGTCAGTTCCCACTTGCCAGCATTTTGACAGGCCGTTGGAATGCCTAATAAAGTCAGTTCTAGAACGTAAATAGAGAGTTATTGCAAGTTCACTTAAGGTCAGTCACTATTAGTGCCGCTCTTATTTTGACATCTGAGCATGCGCAGATCACTAACTTTAATAGAGATTGTGCATGTCCTTAATAGAGAGATATTGCAAATTTCTATAAAGCCAGCCACTAAACTTTAAATTATAGTTAATCTTTTTTGTTGTCTATAATATTAAAGAGGCATTAGAAATTATAATTTTAGAAGGTTTAAATGACAATTATATTAAATATTTAATATTTAAAAACTTCTAACGGATACGAATATCGGCGAGCGCATCCGAAAACTATAAAGTCGCCACTACCTGCTACCCTTAAACTTCCACAATTAAGGACAGGCACAATCCTTAATAAAGTCAGTTTTAGAACATAAACATCTGCGCATGCTTAGATGTCAAAATAAGAGCAGCACTAATAATGACTGACCTTAAGTGAACTTGCAATAAATTCTCTATTAAGGACAGGCACAATCTTTATTAAAGTTAGTGATCTGCGCATGCTCAGATGTCAAAATAAGAGCGGCACTAATAGTGACTGACCTTAAGTAGACTTGCAATAACTCTCTAATGATCTGCGCACGCTCATATGTCAAAATAAGAGTGACCATGGGTAAGTTCGCTTTGGAACTCGACGGATCGCACAGAGCGCGTACGGAGTGCGTGACATCATAGACAGAGTTCACTCTTTTTAGAATCTCAAGACGAACACAAGGGGAATGACATATGACACTAGTGATAGTTTGCACTTGAATGCACTTTTGTGTGTGTCTACGGACTGTAAAAAAATAATTTTAATCAAATAGAAAATAGTTCTAACAGAAACAAGCAAGAAATATTACGTGTAAAACTGATTAATCACCGATCAGAAAATTGACATTTGACATTTTTGACACATTCCTACAGATCTCCATCGGCCAACTCGGAGAAGAGTGAGCGCGCTCTGAGTACGTGATCTGTGGCAAGCCGAACACAAAAGAGTACGCTCTGAGTGCCAAGGCGACCAAAATCGAGGCATACCGAGTGCACTCTGAGTACAGCGAACACCAAACCGAACTCAGCCCATGAGTAAACTTGCAATAACTCTATTAACTATCCGACACTAGTTCAAAAATCTGGAGTTTTCCATACTCATTATTTTAATGAGGCATTATCATCTTTAACCTCTAATAATCTCCAATTTAGCGCTTGTTTTTTTTTTTTAAATAAGCATACTCCATTTATGGCGTAGAAATGGGTATTAGAATGTAATAACGCAGCCAGTTTTATACAAAACTAGATCTAGTTCACCTTGTATTCTAATAGCTTTTTTATGAATACAACAGTAGTACTGTAATATTAATGAATTAAATTAAACTAGACCGTTACTATGTATTCATATACAGGGTGTCTGTAAAAGGTCTTTACAAAAACATACCACATATTCCTTAGACCAAAATTAGTCGATTTAAGTAAAATTACCTTAGTACAAAGTTGCTTCGTTTGGGCTTCAGAGGGCCTTGAAGTTACAATTTTTAAATCGTTTTTCCCATATAAATTTAAAACGGCATAGGCGATTTTGCTGAAATTTATTATATTGGTAGAGTTTTATGTGGCAAAAAAATGGTATTAAAATTTTGTCCGATAATAATACATAGGCGTAGAACTTGATTTTTTAAATAATTGCACCTTTAAAAATTCTACGCCAATGGAAGAAAAGAAGTTTAAGTATGAAATTTAAATTGCGCAACTCATTTACTTTAAAAGAGGTACTCTTGATACTCTCATGGTTTTCGCTAAATTTCTGTTTTAATAATTTAGAGTGTATAGGTTTCACAAAAATATTTATTTACAACATAATCAAAATAGAGATTTTACAAAAATTGTTCAAAATGTTCACCATTTTCACGCATACAATGATTTATACGTCGAAGAAAATTAAAATGTATCCTTTCCATAACTTCTTCATCACCTCTAAGATTGTTTATTGCATCTTGAATACGTTGCCAGAGTTGTTCCTCATTTTCTACAGGTTCTCTGTAAACTGTGGATTTCAGATGTCCCCATAAAAAGTAATCCATCGGTGTTATGTCTGGGGAACGTGGTGGCCAGTTTACAGGTGCGTCATTACCTCTGCCTATCCATTTGTGTGGATATTGTTCATTCAAGTGGTTTCTAACGTTTAAAGAAAAATGTGGTGGATCTCCATCTTGCATAAACCACATATCTCTCCGAATTTGGAGAGGTAAATCTTTTAACAATTCTGGCAACGTATTTTGTAGAAAATCCAAATAATTTTCTCCAGGTAATCTTCGTGGAAGTATGACAGGACCAACAATGAAATTACCAATTATTCCAGCCCACACATTAATTTTGAATTCGTGCTGAAAATGGTTTACCTTTATTGCATGCGGATTTTCAACGGCATAAACATGTTCATTATGGGTATTAGTTATACCTCTTCTTGTAAAACCCGCTTCATCGGTAAAGAGAACCTTCTTGACAAAGTTTGAATCTCTTTCTCTTTGCATATTAATAAATCGACAAAAACCCAAACGAATTTGAGGATCATGGACTAATAATTCTTGTACTGGCTTCTTATGGTATATATATATAGCAATTGTTCTCTAAGCACTTTATGAACGACATCTTTACTTACTCCTAGTTCCCTTCCAATTCGTCTGGTGCTTAATTCTGGATCTTCTTCAACACGTTCTAAAATGTCTTCTTCAACTTTAGGAATCCTTACAAAACGTTCTCTTCCATTATCAACAGTGTTGGGAGCAAAGGAACCGGTCTCCCGAAGACGTCTCTCAACAGCAGCAAAAGTTGGGTGGCTAGGTACACGACGATTTGGAAACCTTTCAGAGTATACCCAGACACTCTCTCGAGCATTTCCTTCACAAAATCCTAATATCAGTAACATATCGGTATATTCTGCATTGGTATATTGTACAGCCATATTAATAAACCACGCATTTGTTTTTTTAATTATTGAGTCCGATAGAACACTTTCAATCGTTAATAAGAGATTGGGTGTTTAAACTTGACAATATTTTTATTTAGATGAAACTATGGAAACCAACAATAAATGTTTTTGTATACGTATTGCAGGAAAATAATTAATATTCCTCAAAAAATAGCACATGGCAAGAATCGAGTATTTTTGTTAAAAGTCTTGATTAGACGTGTTGAAGAAGATATGAAAAAAGTACATTTTTATGTTTTCCATCGTATAAAATTTTGTCCGATAATAATACATAGGCGTAGAACTTGATTTTTTAAATAATTGCACCTTAAAAAAATTCTACGCCAATGGCGAAAAAGGGGTTTGAGTATGAAATTTGGATTGGGTACTCATTTACTACAAAAAAGTACCCTTCATAACACTCGATTTACTCTCATGGTTTTGACAAAGTTTGTATTTTAATAATTATTGTTTATGTTCTAAAATTACTAAAATGCAAATTTCGTCAAAACCATGAGAGTAATCGAGTCTTATCAAGAGTACCTTTTTAAAGTAAATGAATTGCGCAATCTAAATTTCATACTCAAACTCCTTTTCTTCCATTGGCGTAGAATTTTTAAAGGTGCAATTATTTAAAAAATCAAGTTCTACGCCTATGTATTATTATCGGACAACATTTTAATACCATTTTTTTGCCACATAAAACTCTACCAATATACCAAATTTCAGCAAAATCGCATATTATGGTGTTTTAAATTTATATGGGAAAAACGATTTAAAAATTGTAACTTCAAGGCCCTCTGGAGCCCAAACGAAGCAACTTTTACTTAATTCGACTTATTTTGGTCTAAGGAATAAGTGGTATGTTTTTGTAAAGACCTTTTACAGAAATTTACAGAAATATCTGAAATTGTGTCCGGTGAAGAATCCAGATACACGAATTTCGCAAAAAAAATTTAAACATTAAAAAGTAACTAGTTTCTATAATACATTATAGAAAAAAATATGTGGAAAAAACTTAGACTAGATAATAAAGAGAGGACGCGTAACAACTATATCGAGCACACGTAGTATTCTGTGCTGATTATCTAGTGGCCGCCATTATTTTGGTGCTTAGCATTTCGGTGACACTAAAGGTTTCGTTCGTATTTTTTCTGTTTTTTAAATTGAACGACATTTAATAACTGGTTTGTTACAATGGTTTATTGTGTGGCATATCAGTATAAAAGTTACAGTGGCAAAAATAAGCAGATATTACGTTTTACAGGTAAATGATAAACATCAATCGTTTTTACTTTATATATTTTCATATATTTTTCATTTTATTTGGTGTTATATAACTTGGTATTTACATATTGTACATGTCTCACTTCAGAGTAATAAATTTTACTATGTTTATTTTATGCTTTTCATTGATTTGAAACAATTAATGATATTAAAATTGCCCAACAAGTAATTTTTTTCAGTGTCGTGTTGTACAATCCTAAATATTAACTTTTATTAAATTCTAATTTACTTTTGCTTTTTATTTAATTGCAACAATGCTTATTTTTTGTTTTATTTTAAATTTCTTGTGGATCCAGCAAATAAAATCTTTGAATTTGGGCAACAAATTTATTTAAAAGCCTAATTTCAGATAATTCTAAACTTTCGGATTTCGATTTTACGATCTACGAAAATTCACAAATTTTAAAATAGAAATATTTTTTCAGTATTTTAAATAAAAAAAAAACTAAACTTTCCTGTGCTTCGTAGAAAAGTTATACATAAAATGAAAAAATAAAAAAATAAAAATTATTACTAATTAATTTACCTAACCTGTGCGGCCTGGAGCCATCGCGGGTTGCTTCCCAGCAAAGTTATACATAAAATGAGAAAAATATAAAAATCAATTAACTAATTTACCTAACCTGTGCGTTTTGGAGCCATCGCAGGTTCCTTCGCAGAGAATTATACATAAAATGAAGAAAGTAAAAAAACTTAACGAATTTACCTAACCCTGCGGCCTGGGGCCATCGAGGTTACTTCGCAGAAAAATTATATATAAAATAAGAAAAATTAAAAGAAAAAGCTTAACCAATTTACCTAAACTGTGCGGCCGTGTAATTTCGAAATTTTGTCTTTCGAACTTTTATACTTTCGAAGATTTGTCATTCGAATTTTTATAGTTCAAACTTATTGTTATTTTAACTTATTTCACTATAATTTTATTTTTCTTTCACTTGTCTTTAAAACACAAATTGGATATGACAACGTTGCAAACTAAATAACCGCTTATGTCAGAAAAGATAATTTCATGAATTTACGTCAGTTTACGTTCCGTATCAGATAATTATGTTGAAAATTAGTTGAAACAGTGAAAATAGTAGAATTTGAATAATATAGGTGATAGTTGCAAATGAAAACATATTTTTCCGTATATAATTTTTTTTATAATGTTATAAAAAGTAAGTTACTTCAATAGTTTGTTATAAAACTTTGCAATTAGTGCATCTGGATTCTTCACCCGAAAACTTAATGGATAAAAATTCGTCACGTATTTCACAACCAGGGATACATCTTCAACTGCTTCTGGAGAGTTCTCAATTTCTTACTATTTTTCGTCTTGATTCTTTAGTTCCTCACGTTCTTGTTTCTTAAGTTTTCTTCGATCTGTTCTTTGATTCATAGCCTACCGTCTTTTACATTTCCTAAGGATATTTGACTGTATACATTACGTTTTCTTGTGCTCCTCTGTATTACCATGTATATATTTTAATTTTCTACTTTCGTGTAACAAAACTATCAATGCTCAAGAAGAAGGCATTTAATATATTGTTTCTGTTATCTTCTTTTGTTCCATGTATTGAAGTTCCTTTTTATCTAGGTACTTGATTTCTGGTATGCCTCTAAATTTTCATCCAATATTTTCAAGGCTTTATTTTTTTATTACCTTTATTTCAAATTAGTTTCTGGTGTTACCTATTTATTTTGTTTTGGTTTCTTTTTTAAGTTTTATTACTAACGTTTTTCTATATAACTTCGTTTCCCCCCCGTCTTGTTAGGCTCTTTTGTATGGGTCTAGGACGTTTCACCGGCGCCGTTTCGCCGTCGCCGTTTCGCCGTCGCCGTTTCGCCATCGCCGTTTCGCCGTCGAGCCAGTTCGCCGGCGGCCGTTTCGCCGGCGGCCGTTTCGCCGGAAACCGTTTCGCCGTATTTTGAGTGTTTTGTTATGAAATCGAGTGATATTAGGTGTGTGCCATAATTTTCCGATAAATTTGTGGTGCGAATATAGATTTTTTTTTGTTTTCAGGATTTTCTGCTTATTAGGGCCCCCAGATCGAATTTTTGAAGCTTCTACTCACGTTCCGTAGGTTTTTGTTGTGTATATTTCGATTGCAAACCATGTTGGTGGCGAAGTCTGAAAATGCTGAAGAAAGGTGTCTCTTCCAAAAATTAAAATTCTGTTTTGACCTTCTTTACTATCCGCTAAAAGAAAATTTTCTTCAATGTCATCTTGTACCTTTTATAATTCTATAAGGTACCAATATGCGCCATTCTTGAAAAGTAATAGGATTTGGCGGTGCAGCTTGAATCTCGTTGCGTTTTCGTGTGATAGTTTTCCTCAGTGTGCAAATATTTGGCAGTCGGGCTTGGACAACCTGAGTAATATTACCCAAACTTTCGTTAATAACTTTTAATTAAGAAATACTGAAAATAAAATTTCACAAATGGAATGTTGGAAATACTGTATGTGTTCAATAAATTATTAATTGCCTAAATTGTTCCTTCAGTTGTCACTTTAACGCGTCTTTTAACGGCTGTTACTACTTGCGCAGCTTCTTCTTCTGCTACCGAAGCTCCATGTACTGTGTATGTTCACGTTTTCTATCACTTCGCCATTTCTAGTATGTAATCGTGCATTACAAATTCCTCTTTTTTTTCACACCTCCAAAATTTGATGTCATTATCTTTTTTGCTAAAGTTATCAAAGATATCTTCGCCTTTTCTCTTTTAGATAGAATTTATTGGTTCATACTAACAATGTTTTTCGAAACAAACGTTATATCGACACAGGTACTTACAACAAAGAATCACAAGATACTGGATATTCAAAAATTTGCTTTGTTTATATAGGTATAACTAATATAATACGAGCAATACAATATATTGATATGGTCTATTTGTATCTGGGTTTTTGATTATTTAATGTATTTTAAATAATAAAGTTAATGATACAAACATCCATCTCATTTATTAAATATTTACCTTTATTTGTTATTGTTGTGCTCCGGCTATGACTTGTGTTGTCTCAGGCGTCTTGGGTTCAAGGTACGTATTATTTTATTGATTTAGGTCAATTTTTAAATTTTGTTAAGTTGTTATATTTTATTCTATTTGAAATCCTGTTGGTTGATTAAAATATTCCCCTTTTACAAATAAACTATGTTTATTTCAAAATTGTTATTAACATACATAAATCAATACAGACCAAGAGAAAATACAATTAGATAATTTTAAGCAATCATGTTTAAAAAAATATATAATAATGGACCAAAAATGGCGGAAGTACCATCCTCTAGTCAGTGATTACAGTTTTCTTTATTTTATTTAATGGCCGATACTGTAATCGCTTCCTAGTGATTTGCATAGAGGCCTCCTGCATCGGCTTTCTAATTACTCTAATTATCTAATTATCCACGGGGGTTTATAGCATATGCGCATTTTGTCAACAAGTTACTGCGCATCGAAACTGGCGTACGTCCGTTTTACAATAACACAATTATATATAAAATATAAAGAAAACAGAATAATTACAAAATATCTCAATAAAAATGTGTTATTAACTTGCCAAAAGTAATAGTTTCACATTTTTTTAATTTATCAATCGTAAAATTGAAAAAATATGAATTTATTCAATTATTTGTACAATGTAAACCTGGCTTTGGATAACAAAACCCAAATCTCGTTAAAGCTCGAGTCGACTCGATAAACGAAACCCGAATGCCGAATGATACAAAATACATGATACAATATGGCTGTCGATGTAAACAATTCTGAGTTTTACTTTTATTTAATACAGTTTTAGGCATAAATTTAGTAATAATTTACTGTAAGTAAACTTATTTTGATACTTTTGCATGTCTATGTCCTATAAATGCATATATTTGATTGTAATAGTAAATTGTTGTGGCCCATTTACACTGTTTTAGAAGAAACATTTTCATTTTATTGTCAACTGAAAAAAGGATTATTATTCGTATTCGTAATTGTATTATCCCCAAATATTGAAATCCTTAACAAAGTTTTAATTCTGATATTCATTTTGATAATTATCCTAGATATGCCAATTTAATTGTATGTATTTTAACCAAACTTTTTAATCTTTATAAATCTAAAGTATTTTCATTACATAAAGCAAGAAAATCTTAATTAGACGTTATAGAAATTAGAAGTAGTAAATTAAAAATTAGTTAAATCGCTGCAAATGCAAAAGTAATTAGTCACATACAATCAAAATCATGTGCTTTAGGAAGTTTTTCGCTTTCAACAATTGTTTTTTTTTTTTCTTTTCAGGATTTATGGATGGAACTCTTGTTTTATTTCGCACGGTTAAAGAAAAATTTAGTTCGTTTTGTGTTATTTAAAATAGTTGTTTATTCAGAAAATATATATTATGTTTATTGTTGTAACCAATAAAGATTCAACAAATAATATTTAGTTAGAATACAATTTTGTATTACCTATTTATTTATTACCTCTAAAATTATTTAACATAAAATTTTACATTTTTATTAGCATTTTTTAACACGCCTGAGATGCGTGTTAAAAAAATGCTATTAAAAATGTAAAATTCTTATATTTTGTCGAAGTAAATTAAAAAGCCCGCCAATTTTCAAATTAAAATAGCATTACAGCTTTTTATATTACCGACTGAGAATTAGTTGCACAAAACTATCCCACATGTCGCTGAAGGCAAACATGTTGCCATATTTATACAAAGAAACGGCAACTCTTAATTATCCTTCCTCCATGTCTAATACTTTCTAATTACCTAACCTAGAGAAAATATACAATTGTTCATGCAGAAAAATTAGAAAAAAAAATGTTCCTTTTTTTTATATACATAACAATTATGTTTGTTAGATCAAACGTTCATCAAAAATACTTTCAAGTACGTAGTCGCAATAGAAACTTTATTAAAGTTATTCAACACTAAGTTCACTAATTTCTATCACAGGTTTACAAGTCATGTGTATGGTTTCAAATAAAGGGAAGGAAAATTTGTTCTACTGGGTTCAAGATACGCAATGGAATGGCGTAAGACCACTGAACTATATAGTTATAATGGAACACTAGAGCCTATATTTAAAAGTTGACCACTTTGAATTCGCGCATCACATTAAAAGAGCATTTCTAATCATGCGCACTAAAGAACTTGAACAGGTTCGGTTTTGCCAATACGTAATTTTAAAACGAAATTAAGGAAAGCTAAAGAATGTATTATCAATGAAATTAATGTTTAAATAAATGCTAATTATATTAGTTTATTTCAATAAATATGTTCTAAATCACTTTAATTTTGATAGATTCTTATTTCTCATTTAAAAATAAAAATGGTAATGTCACTCACTCACCACGAATATGTTTGCATCATAAGCCTCAGGTGAATTTTGCAAATCATAAAAATTTTAAATGAATATTCTGTGAAAGTTACAAACTAAACTTTATTTACGTCTATCATAAAAGAGTTAGTCTAAAAACAAAAACTAAAATTTTAATTAATTATATTTTTTATTTACAATTGATAAATTACAATTTAAATTAACAATGTTGATTTAATTTAGACTGAGTTACAAAATGGAAATATAATTATTTAAAACATTTGTAACTATTGTTTATTATGTTCATAAGTTTGTAATTTGATATACAGAATTGCCACCAATTGCTAACTTTAAATGTAAGAAATATAAGCAAATATTAATACCTTGGTATCATATTGGTACAAGTCGACAGTGGTTGACGAATTCCCAAATTGATACTAGACACAGCATCTCTTTTTAACAATGTTCTCTTTTTTAAAACAACAAAATCAGAGTCAGTAAAATGTGCACTACAAATTGTATTGTGACTGGTTAGCATTTCACTGTCTGGATTTCTCCCTAGGGCTCTCATCCATCTATTGTGTCTGGTCTTTGTTAAACTGTATGGTAAAAAAAACATTTATGTATCAGTTCATCTGATTAAAATACGGTTACAAAAGTGCAGAAGACTATGCATTAATTGTAGTAAGATCTCTAAATATCAATTTGCGTTAATTTATATTTAAATGGATACTTACAAAAAAACACGGCGGCTTTTTGTTATTACAAAAAAGCACCATACATTTTCGCACCATTCTGTTAAGTCCGTTCAGTCACTTAAATGTTCTGAGTAAAATATTACAATAATCTATATAACAACTAAAATATAATTCGAAACCACCAAAAAAGAAACACCCACTAAAACAATAAATAAAAAAATATGTCAACACAAACAAATTCCACAATGTTGAAAAATAACAGAGATCTAATCACTGACGCCTATTCTGTAAAAATCTGTCAAATGATGGAAACAAATCTTGAAGTGCGCAGACTCAATATTACGTTTTACAACAAAAGTACATGCCGTTCAAAATAATTTACCATCAATTTCAAGAGCATAAGCGGTCAAAAAATACCACGCGCATGTATTGTTATTAGCGTTCCATTATAACTATATAGTTCAGTGCGTAAGACCCGTTTATCAGCTTCTTGTCCAGGTGAAATATAGTGTTTCCAAATAAAATATATATGCGCTTACCCTTTACAAGTCGTACAGTATGATATCAGAAAGAATATTTTAATACTTGCAGGGTTCCACTGCTCCAGACATGGAATATTGTTACAATTTCATACAAAGTTTTACAAAGGAAAACCAGCCGAAAAGTCCTCCATTTTCTCCTCTCCTATCAACAATCCCTTGGTTACCGGTTGCTAAGATTCCCAATCAGAGTATCAGAGAACAAAAAGAACAAATAAAGATAAGTTCGCATGTTTACTTTTTTGTTAGTCAAGACACGACTTTTTTTTTATTCCCATAGTTATTTTAATTATCTTGTGGCTAGTTTATTTTTAATTCTGTTATGGTTTGTTTTCAATATTATTTTTCAGAATAACTCCTGTGAAATTAATTATTTTTATATTGTTAATTTATAACTTACTTGTTATTGATTTTGACAGTTATGTTTCACATTGTTCATAAAATCCTCATACTAGCTGTCCTAGTATACAGTGTGTCCTAACTTAAGAATTAAAATTTGGTTATTCCATTTCAATATATTTAGTTTAAGTTTAAGAAGTGATTAAAAGAAGAGAGTAATCCCATTTCCGGCCGCTATATTTATATAATACTTTCATACATCAGATTTATCACGAAAAAAATAAGAAATTAAAACACAGCTATGGAATTTGTTGATTAGTAAATAATATTGACAAAAGTTTTTTCTCAAACTGAACATGACAGTAATTTTAAATAACTAATGACGAAAAAGATCGATAGCGAAACGGCAGCCGGTGAACTGGCTCGACGGCGAAACGACGACGGCGAAACGGCGACGGTGAAACGGCGATGGCGAAACGGCGACGGCGAAAGGGAGGGATGTTTAACTGCGCTATGTATAGATTTTCGTTGTCTTGTAGCATATTGTGATAGAGTCTCTTTATTTCCTCTGTGACGAAAGGGACTTGTAGGTCATTGTGCAATGTGAAGTTGCTCACGTACCATGGTGCATTGGTTATTGATCTCAATACTTTAGACTGTAGCCTTTAAATTATTTTTGTATTGGATGGTTTGGTACATCCCCATAATTGTACTCCATACGTCCAAATCGGCTTTTAAGATACATTTATTTAAAGTAGTAGTTTGTTGTCAAGAGATAATTGGGATTTACGTCCTAGGAGCCAGGACATTTCTGTTACTTTTAAATTTAGTTGTTGCCTCTTTGTTTGAATGTGATTTTTCTGATCCAAGTGTAATCCTAGATATTTTACTTCGTCATGAATGGGGATTTGAATATTGTTAAAACTAACAGGAGGGCATACTGATCGCTTGTTTGTGAAAGTCACTTGTGCGGATTTGGTTTGATTAATTTTAATTTTCCATTTCTCAAACCACACTTTTAATACATCTAGATGATATTGGAGTTGTTGCGATGCAATAACTGGATTAATGTGTGTTTATAGAAGGGCTGTATCATCTGCGAACATTGCTATTTTAGTATTGTTTGTAGTAGGTAAGTCCGCAGTGTATATTAAGAATAATATATACTTGAAAGAGATTTTTTGATTTTGTGCAATAAGCCACTATGCCACACCTTATCTAATGCTTGAACAACGTCTAGAAATGCGGCGGTACAAAATGTTTTTTCTTCGAGACTTTTGGTAATTTGGTTAATTATTGTATGCATTTGCTGGACGGTCGAGTGGTGTTCCCTAAACCCAAATTGATAGTCAGGGATTAGTGTGGATAATTTTACATCGTTAACGACTCTGTTTAATATCAATTTTTCAAATAATTTGGATGTTATTGGTAATAAGCTAATAGGACGATAAGAACTGACTTCATTCAACGCTTTTCCAGGCTTAGGTATCATTATGATTTGAGCAACTTCCATACCACGGGAAAGTATGACAATCTCAGCATGTTGTTGAATATTATTGTTAACAGCACCATAGTCTTCCTCGGTAAGTGTCTTAATATTTTTGCAGTTATAAGATCATAGCCAGGTGCTTTATGTTGATTTAATTTTCTTATTTCTTAAACTATTTCGTTGGGTGAGAAGTATTTGATAGGTAGTGACATCTGGCAAGGTACATCTAAAAATTTTTCAATTTCCCTGTCGTTATTGTTTATTGTATGTTCATGAGGTGTAAAAGTCTGGACAAGATATTCAGCAAACGTGGTAGCTTTTTCAAAGTCACTTTTGGCCCATGTCCTATTATTTTTTCTTATAGGTGGTATTGGCACTTGAGGTCTTTTAAACTTTTTGGTGGCCTTCCAGATAGTGATCTTCTTTACTGAGATTGGTTAAATATTGTTCAAAGGAAGCATTTCTTGCATTCGCTAGTGTATTGTGGAGTTTGCATTTTAACCTGTTGTAAGTAATTTTATCATCGTTGTTACGTCATCTTTGCCATCTGTTTCGGGCTCGACGTTTTTCGGTTTCCAATTGACGGATATGCAGTGGTATGTTATATGTGTCCTTGGTTTTCGGGTTTACTGGCGGAGTTGAATGCCATGCTGCTTGTTGGATTAGTGTGGTGAAATACTAAGTTGCTTGGTATATTTGGTTTACTTATCACGTGTGTGCTTAGTGTTAGGATTACAGGAGTATGATCAGAGGATAACTCATAATTTGGTTCAATCTGAATGTAATTTAATGTTACACCCTTGTGAATAAAGAAATCTAACAAGTCTGGTAGTCTGGTAGTCACAATTTACTCTGTTAATTGCCTGGAGTAGATTTCTTCCTTTTAGTGTTATTAATATAAAATCTAAAAAAAGTCTTATCGGGTCTAAAAAAATACCCGGAAGCAATTAAAAATCGGTATAAATTCCTTGACAACATAGACAGACATAAAGATAGGAAACTCTCATAAGAAGTACATACTTTACAACAACCAGCTCGAACGCAGTCAACATCTGACCCACTATGTGGCGCTTTTATCGATATCATACAAATAACGAAGCGAAAAATTTAAAAACCTAATAATAAAGGTTGTAAATTAGTCCAGTAACTGAAGGGACCAACCTGTCATTAAGTCGGTCCATATTTCCGTTGTGGCTCAACTCTTAGGTCTCGACGGTCGCTTCCAAGGTCGAAAACTTTCACCAACTCTGCTGCGTCGGAAAGGGCCCAAAATGGCCCCTCAAACTGGTTTCCCGCCAATATCTTCCACAATATGCAAATTAGAGAATTTTTGTTTAGATAAAAAAGAAAGATTTTATCATTATTTACAAAAATGGTCCCTATCATTTTTGTCGGGAATTCGACAGATTTCGAGATAACAGCAATGAAAAGTCCCCTCGTTCAGCCCCTGCTTTCTCTATAACAATGCTGATTAGCTTGTAAACGAGTGGACAAATTGTTTCAGAACTCGGTCAAAAATTGATATTTTTCGATGATTCAAAGTTCATTGCAATGGGAAAATCCATAGGTATCGATCCATGTGCCTTGAAGCCCGTTATTTCCAGTCAAGAACATTGAAAAAGGGGTCAAAGTTGCGTTTTCCCACTATTTTGGACCACTTTATAGTAATTCATTCATATTTTTTTCTTTTAATAGTTTTTTATCCCATTATTATTTTAAATGGGATCTTGAGATGTCTCGAATGATCTCAGAAAATTTTTTCCAGTATCTTCCTGGCGTTTTAAAACAAAATTGATTTGTTTATTTGCATTTTTCATACGTTTTCGGAGTTCTAGAAATCTTTGAAACAAGCAATAATTAAAAACTCATATTTCATTATACTATTATTCAATGCACACCATTTTAAAGCTTAGAGTGTCTACTTTTCGAATGTATTTTTTTTTTTTAATAAAGTTGCTCCATTTTCCAGAAATCGGAAAAATTGATCACACCGGGGAAAACCAGACTGTTTTTTAAATACTTCTTGTTCCCCGCTGTTCATTGAACATTAATACCCAGACCAAAGTGAAGCTGATATTCTCACCTTTCCATTTCTACCAATTGATCCCCGTATGTGAGCGTGGTTCTTAACTGTTTGTTAGAATTATCTCCCCCATTTTTACGCTCTCCGCCTGAGATCCATGATATTTCATCATAACCTAACCACGTGTACCCACGCGCCACGCGCTCACCTTAATCGTCTGATTTTGTTGGTATACAATCTCTGTTGTTTTTGGAGTCGTTATTGTCGGTATTATTGATAGTATTTTAGAAAAATATTGATAGTATTTTATCATTATCAATTAAGTTTTTAAAGTGAAAAATTCGACGTCATTCTTGAATTTTCAAGAATTTGTTTTTGTTTGTGGGGAACAGAAAAGGTTTGGAAGAATTGTTTATGTTTGTAAGCCGGACTGAAATGCTCGCCTGTCTGTGGTTCGTGTCAGTCGACACAGTGTTTTAATTATAACAAAAATGAAGGTATTATCCCGGAAGAATTAGAGATGGATCGAGACCCAGAAGCGGTTAAAGGGGAGGAGGATGAAATAGCTGTCGAGACAGCAACACAGGGGTTGGAAAAACAGTGGGAAGGGACGCGTGGAGGAGGGGAAGGAATAGAGCAAGAGCAAGACGATGAAGAGTATAATTTTGATGACATTGAATGGTTTAACGATTGATAAATTATAAGCATTGCTATGTATTTCGTATTTTCAACATGTTTTTCATAATAAAAGAAATTTTTCAGAAACTTTCTTATTTTTCTGAAATCCTGGACCTATATTGTTCCGATAGAAGTTGGCGAAAATTTTGCAAAAGACGCAGAAAATATAAAGGGTCTTCTCGGGTCAATATTCATCACACTCTAAAACTAGCGCCGGGTTTTGAGACAGCCACATGAAAAAAAAAAATATTTTGAACTTTTCTAATAAATTTTGCAACGCAAATTACACAGAACATTCGGCAATATAGATTAGATACCACAAGCGCTACTTTACAGAAAAAATCCCGTAGAATCTGCCAATAATTGTCGAAAGATCGACTGGTGCCCGGATTTTCATTCATAGGCCCCATAAGTTAGTGAGCAGAGGTACGCCGCTGGCGCCATCTAAAATTGGTCTCCAAAGTCCAAAACATGAAAATCAATGTATTCCCAACTCCCTCGAGCGGAAATTCAGTGAGAAACTAACATTTCTATTCAGTGCAAAAATTCGGGCTTCTTCGAAGGCCGTTTTTGTAAAAAATATTCATCTTGCGAAAAAATGGCAGTGGCCATTTTTGTAGATAATGATACGATCTTCTTTTTTTATCTAAACAAAAATTGTCTAATTTGTATATTTTGGCAGATATTAGCGGAAAACCATTTTTTCGGACTTAAGGAGACATTTTGAGCCCTTTCCGACCCAGCAGTGTTGGTAAAAGTTTTCGCCCTTAAAAGCAACCGTCAGGACCTAAGAATTGAGCCACAAAGAAAATCTGGACCGACTTAATGACAGCTTTGCATATTTTTAGGTCTTCAGTTACTGGAATAAATATGCACTTTCATGTTCTGATAAATAAATTTATACAATATTAGTTACGGTAAATTATTTAAATTATTTACGTCTATTATCGATTAATTATTGTAAATGTTTTCATGACAAATATTTTGTTATTTGTAATTTTGTTTATATTTTCCAAACGAATGGCCAATGGTGTCTCATTTAAAAAAAAACTTGTAATTCAGATACCTTTCTTTCTATATCAAATCTTCTCTCCTACATTTTAAAGTTAGTTTTTACTCTAAATTAATAACTAATAATAAATAAATACTATGTGTTACTTACATGGCTAAATCTTACTTTGTAAAATTAAAGAACGCCACATTGGGGTTGCTAAATTTATTTATGTGGCATGTGTTACCAATGCAATACGTGCTCCGATTCATTATTGTAATGTTACAAAATATAATTATTGTCCTCAAATTTCACACAAAAATAACCACAACCATTTTACTTAGTTCACCTTACAATATAAATCATTTATGAACTCAAAATTTAAAATTATAATTCAGGATTCTACGATATACATACAACAAACTGTCCACTTCTACTGTTTATTTACAAACGACGTGTATCTTCAGTTAACATCTGAGACACCATCGTTGCTGCGGTGGTTGCATTTCCTAACTTTATGTCCCTGATTTGTGAACATAGACTTACCGTGCTGTCATAAATGTTCCGTAGGTTGGCATCACTGATGCCACTGCTGAAAATAAGGCCGCTACAGAGAGGGCGCTGATTAATGCTCTTCTTCGCCCTACGTGGTCCCCAAGTATTCCCCATGCTAAAGATCCTCCTGCCATTGCCAACAATGTTATGGAAACTAATAATAAGAAAATTAAATAATGAAAGTGATTTACAGAGGGTGTTCCACAAAAAATGTTTCTTAAGTATACTATGACCGAAGTCCTGTCCATAATAACTACACACGGTTATGAATTAAATTCAAATTGACACTTAAAAAGAAGAAGAATTGTACGCGAATTTTTCAAAGTCCTATTTGAGAAACATTTTTTGAGGATTATTTCTTATATTCACGTGTAGATAAGCCTATTTAGGTCATCTACATTAGGTAACGCTATACCGCTATACATTACATTTGTAAGAGGTTTGTTTTCTAGCTCCAGAGAAAATAATACATGCTTGTGATGCTTTACGTTTAGATATTTACTCGAGCGTTAGTTTTATTTATGAGGTTTGTACAGCAGCTTCAGATGTTGGTTAGAAAAATTGCAAAGGCCAAGTTGTCAGAATTTAAGATTCAAGACGATATTAATAACGGAATTTAATCGTTAATCTCCTGAGTTCAAAAACATTTAAAACGAGATTGAAACACGGTTAAATAACCACAATAAACTATAGTAGTAATATTTTTCAAATAGTTCATAGGAAACTTCATCGTACAAAAAGTACTTTTTCCTACGACCACTTTGGAAAGTGACACATATCACACTATATAGTCCTATGGAAAGTGCCCTATATCACACGCGTATGAATAAGAATTTACTTTCCACCCGAGTGAGAATAAGTTACTTTCCGCAGTAGTTGTCACAAAATGTCAAACACCTAATTTCTATTTTGGTCCATGTAATGTCCATATTAATACTAAAATCGATATGATTGTTAAATTATTAAAATTGTTGTAAATTAGATCCTAGATATTTATCTTTAACAATTATTATTAAAATAATTTTAAAATAATGTTTGCTCTTTATTCTGGTTAAATATAAACCGATTAGATCATTCAATTGACACAAGGGCTATTAGCTCAGGTGGTTAGGACGTCGAACTTATCAACTTTGGCCATTTTTCGACCGCGTTCAAATCCTGGTGGGGCAGAATTTTGTTTTTTTTTTTATTTTTTTTTTTATTTTTTTTTTTAGTTTTTTTTTTTGTTTAGAAAATATGAAAATTGAATAAATACGATTATTGTCGATTATTTTTTTAATTACATTTTAATTATTATAGTAATAATAACCTTGGATTTACATTTTTTTGATGACATTATTTTGTGGTCGTAGGAAAAATATGGTACATCACTTGTGTGAAAAGTGATTTTTCACACTCGTAATGTAATATACTATAACAACATTTTACTGTTCAGATATCATGGATGTCGAATAAATAATTATTGAAATTTAAAATTGTATGTCTTTGGTTTTCCTATTTAAAGTGATGTAAACACTTCAAGTCCTCTGACAAAAGAGTATCGCATTTTTAGTTACAGTTTGCACGTGTATTCTTATTTCAGTTGAGCTTTGTTGTTGCTTAGAGGCGTACACTTTATTAAGGTGCATTTACACGAATACAAGTCACAAAAATAAGGTATACATTTGTCTACAAATACTAGAACAATTTACTTTCGTACTTTATAAATAAATTTCCCAGCTGAACATTGGTTTTTAGCGTTTTCAGAGTTTTTAAAGATAATCCAAAACATGTGAAAATTCGTGAAACAGATTCTTTGTTAAAAAATATATTATTACAAGAGGCACAGAAAATATTTATTGGATAACTCACATAAATTTTTTTAATTAATATAATTTTTTTCACCACTGGACTCTGATTCAGACTCATCACTACTTGCCGTTGTACCAAAATTAATAATTATTAGTTCTAGATCAGAATCATCTAATTACCTGTATTTTTTCCAATCGGAAAGAATTACGCTTTTAGTGTGTCTTACATAATTGTATCACATACGGGGTTATGATCGACAAGTAATGTTATTTTTAACAGACACGTTATTTGTGAACAGGTTGCAATTTCTGTGTGTTTATAAAATAACAGGCCAGTTAAAAATAACACAGGTTGTCAATCATAACCCCTTGAGTATCGGTAACATTATTCAAAGCTTCTGACCAAGTCTGATACATCTATCGGTGACGACTTTGTTAAAATTTTTTCTTTATGAAACCATTTGCACTGTGACCACACCATCTCTATCGCATTATACTGGCTGTAATATTGAGTTCTTAATATTTTATGCCCATATTCCTCAACATATCTATATCCAGGTAGAATTCTTTTCGTGTTACATTTTGACATACAACTTCATTAATCTGATATTTCATATTGATTGGATAATCATCTTATCTTTTCTCCAACTATAACATGGAATTGGTTATGTTGGAATATCGTCCTGTTGGGGTGTCGCTATCACAGGAAAGTATTTAGGCCACAGTTGATTCCAAAGATGTAATGTAAAAATACCAGGATTTACTTTTGCGAATCCTTTTATTTATATTCTAAAAGACATTACAACAAAGTCAAAAACAAGTGAACAGTACAACTAAGGCTTAAAGATTTAACTTAACATCTCTAACAGGTTCCACGTACTGCTAATGATAATGATATCGATTATAATCAAAGAAGGATTGTCCAGACTAGGTACACATTTCGTCTTAAATCATTTTTCAAAATAATTTTCTGTGTTTATATTACTGTAGTAGTATTACTTTGTAAATAAAATACTGTCTGTGTAATCAACATATAACAACAAATCTTTAAGCAGAGGACAGGAGGAAGCACCGTGGGTTCGTTGTTCTTCTCGGTCGTCCTCTCGTCTCATTATCAGTCACGTCACTTTAGGTCAGCTCTTGTCAAACGGTTGTGGCTACTGTTACTTACGCCGAGATAATACCACAACTATGGTAATCCCCACTTTTTGATTCGACTTTTAAATATGAGGGCTGCATTTTTTTTAAACCCTTCTTCATTGCTACCATGGACAATTATATATTTCATCTTGCTAACTTTTTCTGCCACTTTTCTTGCTATATACCCACGTCTTATCCATAAATACATGCTTAAAGTTACCCAGCTCTCTTTCCTTATTCAACTTTTTCAAAAAGGAAATGTTCGATGTTCTTTCCAATAAAAGCTGTCTGTTGTTACTTAAGCAAAAGCCAATTTTTCAAATCCGTGTATTAATTGACCGTGTAGAACATTTCACATCAGGCATTACTTCCAAAAATGGTTTATGTAACGAGTTCATTGTTATATATTGCGCACCTTCATACATCTTATATATAACTTGCCTCAAATTACTTAATATTAAAGAATTGACTTTTGTTTTACTTTGGCTTACTTTTTTAGACAACATTTTCACATACTCTATATCAGAATTTGTTGGTTAACTAAAGCTATAGTTTTTGGCGAAATATTTAATGCCTCTACAGCCAGTTGCCAGTTGATTGTACCTCTTTCCAAGACCCTCGCAAATAGATTGGTGTCTCTTAAAATAGGAAACTCTGTTTAGGATTAAAAATTTTTATTGATCACTAAATTATTTCACTATTTTGTTGAATACTTATAAAAGCTTTCGAAATATCAAAACATAAAATTTTGTAGCAAATTGAAAAATTCACAATTATTTTGATAACTGCCACCTGACACAATAAAATGATGTAATTAATCTACGACGAGCCAAAATCTATAGTAACTTTTCGTTTCATGCATTTTACATTTAAACAACAAAGAAAGCGAATGGTATTTTCGAGACTTTATCTTATCTTTGTGTGAATTCTGTAGGAAAAGTGTAATATTCGTAAAAAAATAATTGGGTATGTTCTTTATTCTACAAACGAAATAAAAAGGGTAGCTACGATTAAAATTTGCGGATAATATATTTTCAAAATTTTGTAGTGGTCGATATGAATTTTAAATAAATGATTAACTACCTATAATAAATGTTAATGACACATTTGAGCAGAATGGATGATCTACCAAACTTGATGTTATAATTACCTAGCCAACCTTTCCTATGTTCTCCAATACATAAATGTAGTTCTGCGGCAGGCATGAGGTATCCCAAAATTGTCAATTCGGAACAATCTGCCGCTAAAGCTAGACCTAAAACTATAGCTAATAATAGTTGCGCTTTCCCAGTGGCAGCTTGTGATAAAGCGTCTTCGTGAAATCCAACCAAAGCTTCGCCATTTTGGGGAACAGTTCCGTTACCCGAAGGGAACCCAAAAGATGCTAAAACAGTTAAAGCGGCGATTAGAAAGTTGAAAAATAAAATCTGTATTCGAGTCAACTCATGAAATTATAAAGTTCTAGTACATGAGGTATGGCTATAAAAAACTGGAAATGTTCCTGGTCTTTGCATGACAGCTCTGTTCATTTTCAGTACTGATTTGATCTTAGGGAATAGCAAAATGTCATATGGGCTAGATCCGGTAAATAGGGTGGATGTTCTAAGTTCTAACACATGGATCTTATTTTCGGCTATTAGCCCCTTGGCAGACAATGCGGGTGTTGGCCACTTGGTCGCCGCGGTTAGTTTTGTCAGCGGGGTTCCGTAATCTCATCGACCACTTGGTCTCCAGTTTTAAAATCAGGTAGGCCTCTTGGTCGCCGTAGTTATGAATCATTAAAGGTATCTATTTCGATTTATTGAAAATAATATTTTTAAGAAAAAAATAGTTTAACTGATTTTTATTATTTTCCACGTGAATAGAAATTTTTAACTGATATGATATGGTACAGAATGTGGGTCAGGAAAAGAATAAAACCAAATTAAAAAAACACTTATAATTAATAGAAAACAATATAAAATTATACATAATAAAAAAAAGTAGGTACAAAATACACAAAATACCAAATAAAAATTATTTAAGAAACCCAAATTGCAATTAGTTTTTGTAATGATAAGAAACTACTTTGATAAATTGAGTTCGTGAAAGGATCTTATTTTTATATTGTTCTATTACGTTCGTTAAATACGCATGCCGTTTTTTGTAATTAGCGTTTAGTATTTAACTGAATATCGAGAATTACATTAACAAATTTGAATATATCGGGATGCGCCGAATAAAAAGCAGAATTAAAATGTTTGTGGAAAGACTCACAAGCATTTGTTGTGCGTTCTGTGGAACTTGTGCACGATGCCCACATTGTAGGCGGGAAGTCAGACGTATCGCTAGTATACGTATTAATCATATAAAGAGTATATGAAGTTAATCTCTCGTCAAATGGCATTATTGGAATTAAATCTTTACAAAAACACTCTGCCACTTCAGTACTTTCCAAAAATAAAATGCCGAAAGTGTAATGAAGCCATTTGCCGATTTCAGAATTTTCATTTTTATATTCGGAAATCAAACCCAGATTTTGTATCTTACGTAACCACGATTGGGTTAAATGAAATCTACATCCAATAATTAAGATATCAGGCCAAATCTGTATAATACCAGTGTGTATGGCTTTCTCAAAATCGCAAATAACTTTACACAGCTTCCAATCTAAATTTAAATTATTATAACAGTAATCTTTTAATAATTTAAATGCAGTTGCATAGGTACTTGCTCTTTTATCTGGTAAAACAAAAAATGCCAATGGTATGTAGTGTCCGTTATCAACAGCATTTATAGTGAAAAATTGTAAAAAAAATTTAGGGCAATAATTAAATGTGCCGTCGCAATAAATACTATCACGAGAACACAAGTATTTTAAATTTGAATCACATGAAAATAAAATAATTTGTGAATCTTCATTGTTAAATAATAAAAATTGTTCACCCTTATTTGTAACACATTGTATTGCTTTCAGTACACTATGAACATCACTGATACACTTTGGCAAAGGTGGCAATATACTTCTTCTTGCCCTGTATATGCTTCGTCTGATGAGGTCAACATCCGTAGTGGATACATTAAAAGTATTTCCTTCCCCTCGGATTCCGCTATTAATTAACTTACTGGGTTTAACGCAAATATCTTCTGTTGCCTTTCTTTTCAATCCGTTTTGAAGTTTTTTTACATCTAAATGGTCCGATGGTGGATGATTGTGTTCACTCTTAGATTTCAATAAGACAGTTTCCGAATCGTCCACTCCAATAGTCGCTTTACACCCACGACGAGTACACTTATATGATACACCTAACTTTGTTTCCTTGTCTTTTCCAAATGTATATTTTTTTACAATTAACAACTTTTTTCCTTTTACACTTAACATCGACTCCATTGCAACACAAACTCAAAACTTCTTTTATGGAATAATGAATAAGATGAGAATCACTTTTAAAATAAAAAAATTAATCTTTTCAGTAAGAATGCAGACAATTAACTGATGAAAAATATTTTTATTTTAGTTCTCGACAGGTCACAAACCGATATTATAATTAGAGTAATTAAATAACCCCATAATTTTCTTGGAACCCTTAATCCAGGTTTGGAGACCAAGTGGCCTATACCTTTCGAATAGCGAAAGGATTAAATTTGGGTAAAACTGACCGCGGCGACCAAGAGGTATATTCCCTCGAAACTTATCTACTGTTTGCAAAAAATACTTTTTTTTATCAATATGAGCTGTGTCCAGGCCGTTGGAGTCTGTGCCCGTCGGCGTAGCTAGGTATGGGTTAGGTAAATTAGTTCAATTTTGTTTAATTTTTCTTATTTTATGTATATTTTTTTGAGAAGCAACTCGTGGTGACTCCAGGCCGCACAGGTTAGATAAATTAGTTAAAATTTGTTTAATTTTTCTTATTTTATGTAATTACGCAGATGAGGAA
Organism: Psylliodes chrysocephalus; assembly: GCA_927349885.1. NCBI lineage: Eukaryota > Metazoa > Arthropoda > Insecta > Coleoptera > Chrysomelidae > Psylliodes > Psylliodes chrysocephalus. The sequence goes on along the minus strand of OV651817.1, from coordinate 651,487 downwards.
GAAGGTCTTGATATTAACATTTTTTAAATCGCCAATTTTTTATAATTTTTTTGATATTGAAGTCAATGTTGGCTTGGTACAACACAGGGCATAGGTAAAATTGACCATTGACATGTAATTATTAATATGGCAACATTGTATTTCTTTTAGACACACGTCAAACTTCCAATGTCAATTTTCATGAAAATTAAATAATTCCGACGAACTTAAACATGAGCTTAAATTAAGAAAATAAAGTGTTTGCGAAAAAAAATGGATGTTCTAATATTGTTATTTAGCAGTTTCTATAACAAAAAAATAATCAAAATGATGCAGTTCAAATTTTTTCAACATCAAAATCAGGACACATTTTATAGTTTCAAGGCAAGAAAAAATATTTTAAAGCGTTTGCAGGACAAAAAAGTATTTTGAAATGTGTGTTTCAGAGGGTTTAAAATGATCTAAAAAAAAAATAGATGGTTCGACCGATAGCGGATTTTTGCAAGATATTTTTATTGACAACTATTTTTTATATGTGAGATTTACAACATTTTCAAGCAAAAAAAATATATTATACAAGGGGCATTAAAATTTTATATGAGTATTTATTTTTTTCTGAATTTTCCAGAAAGGAAGCGTGTAAAGTTACTTTTATTTACAGTTTTTATTTAAAATTAGGCAACTTGAAAAAATATACAAAATAAAAGGTATAAGGTATTATAAAGTAGTAAGAATTTAAATTTTTTACTTTTTTCTTTCCTATTTCAAACTATTGCAGTTTTAAACATTTTTTTAATTTTGAACTTTTATAGCTTCGAAGTTTCGTCATTCGAACTTTTGATTTTTCTCATTCGAATTTTTATAGTTCGAACTATTGTTTTCTAAATTTTCTAATTCGAACTTTTGTTATTCGAACTTTTGTTATTCGAACTTTTTTCAAAACTCAAATTTTATATATTTTTTGGTTTGTTTCTGTAATGTTACTAGTCATTATTTTTATTTTATTTTAAAAATCTTATGAACTAATTACTTCTTGATATGCCCTCCAACTTTCTGGAGTGACTGACTCTTTTTAAAAGTGTTCTGGAAACAATATTAGATGTATCTTGCCAGTAACAAGTTGTTTTCGTATTCCTCCACAAAGAATATAGTAGAATTCGCAAAAATTAGTTCTTAAAGGAATGTCAGGAATGTGTGACAGGGTTGTCATATTATTAATATTGATATATGCTTCGAGCAATTACTACTAGAGGGAGTCTTCTCCAATTCCCCGCGCTAAATTTTATTAGCAACATCTACTTCCCCGAGGGGGAAAATACCTCTTCTGTAATTGGCTTATTTAATCAGCGTTGCCAAGTTTGACAGCGCCAGTTCTGACACTTTCTGACACATGTCAATTTCTTATTTGTATTTTACGGAAAATATTATTATTTATAAAGTTGTAAGGGTTGTAAATATATATTTAAGATTTATTATCTCTAATATTATGGTGAAAACATGCTTTATGTGTAAAAGGCCTTTTGAAAATGCTTCTTCAAGATAATATCATAAGTAAGTACAGACACAACCTAATTATCAGAGGCGGTGCATTAGGCAATCACCTTTAATTTGCAATTAAACTTTCTTATTTTCTTATCGAAAAATTAAAATTAAGAGCAAGTAAACTCCAGCTAAGTTCGTCTTCATCCCTCTCATAATGATTATAGTAAAGGTTAATTACTATTAATTATTATTTTAATATCACATCTTTGTAAAGTTTATTATTATTTTTTTTTGTTTCCTTTTCTTGATATGAGAAAGAAATACATGGTTCCAAAATATAGGAATTCAACAAGTGACCAACTGAATAACTTTTTATGCAACAGCAAGTAAGTAGAGAAACTTAAGTTTCTTTCAAAAAGAATGTTTAAGGAAACAGGCATAGCCATTTTTTTGTTGACACTTTTTTTTAACTAATTTAAAAGACTAATTTTGTGTATTGTTTAAATTTTCATTTTTTGTACTTAATTTGTTTTAGGTTTAAATAAAATGAACTTCTAAGATATGCATGGAATATCCCAAAAGAGCTAAGGAAGGTTTTAAAATAAAATAGTCTTCCTGTCCAAAATATAAATAGGTAGGTATAAATATTTAGATATTATGAGTGATTTTTTATTCTATAAATAGAACATAATTTGCTTCTAAATCACTACCTAATGAACTATATTATATAGTACAAAACTAAACAAGAATATCACATTATTCATGTTTTTTTTTTTAAATTCCTTAAAAAACGTCCCAAAAAATGTTAATATTTATTATTGGAGTTTACATCATTATGCTAACACAATACTAGAACAACTTAAATATGTGGATTTTGACTATTTTGAGTTATGCACATCATTATGATCTAAAAAAATGTTTGTCTGGTGCTATAGTCAGGTATAAAAACATTCACTTATTTAAACACAGTTGCAATATACATTTTATTTAGTTTTTAAGTTAAAACCTATTAGAACATCCTAAAATGACTTTTTTCGTTTGATGTGAGATTAATTATTCTACATTTTTGTTGGTGAAATAGGATATATTAAGATGTCTTACTGTTTTCTCTGATTATCTAAAAAGTTAGAACAATATACAAAGACACTTATAACAAAAAAGATATACCTTTACTTAAACACACAATAAGTCAGTTCAATTGTACGATAATTTAAAGCAGAAATCCAGAAAACTTTAAAAATGTGTTTAAATGTGTTTTTACTATAACAAGGACATAATTATTAAAAAAACTTGGCACATTAACATTGACGATAGGTTTTTATAATATATATTATATAAGTCACAACGAACTACACAAAATGACATTATTAATAATTTAGCAATAAAAAAGTTAAGTACAATGATGACATTAAAAGTTAAGTTTCTCGAAATACTTTTTTTAAATTGTCTCAGTACCTACCTAGTATTTTTCTAGCACAATGATATTATATGAATGTGCATTGTGTGATATCTTATATTTTAGAAATAAAATGATACATGTTTTTGCAGGTTTCTGTTAACAACAATTCCAAGAACCTTTGAAAATATTATTAAAACGGCCTTTGCAAATATAATTCTGAATTAAAAGCTTTTGATCTTACATTAAATTTTTATTCTCCATAAGGTTACATCTTCCTAAGAAGAAAGTTTAACAAGACTTACCAGACCCAAAATATCAAAATTTTACCAACCAATTGATGGTTCTACTAGTTTCCATAGGAAAATTCTCCTCGAAACTACTAAAAGAAAAGTGGCAAAAGCAACCGAAGAAGGCAAAGAAGTCTTTTGCAAAACAAAAACTAGAAATTTGTTTAAGAATCTAATTATTGTTTGAAGTTTTACCATTAATAATTTTTGATAACGATTTAAGATTATGTTTAAAATTTTTTTAGGACCAAAATAAATTATAAATTTTATTTCAACTACAAAAACCCTCATAATATTAAAAAGGGGAAAAACGTTAGATTAGTTTTGTTCAGGAATAAACTCTTTAAACATTTATCTACTTAAAATGTGTTACTTTTAGAAGGTATGTTATTAACTTTCTATTTGTATTAATTTATTTCATTTTATTATCTGTTGAATTTTCAAATTGATTTTGATATTAATCTTATCTATTTATATATTTTTTATATTCACATAAATGTTTTTTTCATTGAAACAAACGTTTATTAGCTTATTAAATATAATGAATTCATGTTGTTTTATTATATGTTTGTATGAATGATTACTTTTATTTCCTTTAAAAATGAATTTCGAAGATAAAGCTGAAACGGTGAGAATAAAAAATTAGACGAAAGTGACGATATTTACTGGAGCTTCCATCTACACGCTCCTTTTTCTAGCCATCTACACCTGACCCAACAAGATTCGTCTTCCCTCCATTCTCCAGATTTACAGAGAAAACGCCGTCCTCTTTAACATATCCAGACCTTCTTTGACGGGGACTATACCACTACATTATCAGCTTTATTTGTTATCCCGAGCAATCTAAATGCATTCGTAATTGCACATTCTCACCTCTTCTCTTGTAGATTCCGTACTCAGTTTTCTTATTTTTAGTTACGTTTGCCCTGCTCTTTTATTTTCACAGCATTAATTCTATAATGCTGTAACGCTACAATATGGATCCATTTTTGTGGTTTATACTATTTAATGTTATTCGTAAGTGACCAACCTATTATAATAATTAAAGATTATTGTATTACAGGCCTGAAGATGTTCCTGTAAGGCCGAAACTAGTCGCTACTGTATTTATTTATAATAAAATTGATTTGAAGGTTTTATTCTTCAATTGAAAAAATTAGACCTTTACAGTAATTTTGTTTCATTTCCTGCATTAGACACATATAAGACGGTATTCATTTTAAAAATTGTAAAATTAGCAAATTTTTTAGTTTTTTTTTTTTACAATTAAAACGTTTGGACAATGTGTCTTTTTATAGATAAATGATACGCCACTGAACAAGAAGGATGTTTACCTTCCCCCTTGTGCCAACTTCTTCACTTCCTCTACAGATGTTGCTAACACAACAATCAACTACAAACTCGTTTTCACGCTCCCTCTATTAGTAATTGCTCGGAAGATATATGTTATTATACTCTTTACCCAGTAGTCTGTGAAGAGTATTATGCATTCGCTTCGTCCGTCCGTCTGTCCGTTCAATGTCACATTTTTTGTCCGCACGACAAGTTAAAAACCGAAAACGATATTAATTTGAAAATTTCAGGAAAATCAAGCATTATAAGGGGACGAAACTATTGATTTAAAAAAATTCTGAATAAGAATCGGAGTTAAGTGAAGGTTGAAACATAATAAAAATTCCTAAATCAAAAACGTAAACTGATATCAACTTAAATTTTTTTTTTTAAATCAAGTTCAATAAGGAGACAAAGCCTAGAGATTTTGAAAAAAAAAATATTAAAAATGGAAGTTAATGGAGGTTGAAATTATAAAAAATCATAAATCAAAGAAAGGAAAAGCGATATCAACATGACATTTTTAGATAAAATCAAGCTGTATAAGAAGATGAAGCCTATTGATTCTGAAAAAAATCTGAATAAAAATGGGGGGTTAAGGGGGGTTGAAATATTTAAAAAAATCCTAACTCAAAAATAAAAAATAATATGAACTTGAACTATTTAACAAAAATCAAGCTCTATAAGTGGCGAATCCAACTGATTTTGAAAAAAAAAAATAAATAAAATGGGGGTTGAAAGAAGGAAGAAATAAAATAGAAATCAAAACCCAGAAACAAAAAACATTATTAAATTGAAATCTTCAGGAAAAAACAAGCTTTATAAGGGGATAAAGCTTATTGATTCTAAAAAAAATCCTGTGAAGAGTATAATATAGAATGCCAAGCATTATATCTTCATTCTAGTTTTTTTAAATTTTTTGTTTGGGGAGTAGGCCAAACGAGTTATTTCATAAATATAAATTTTGTGTAGGTATTTCAAAAACACTTTTGTAGCTTTTTGCAAATCTTACAGCTTTATTTAGAAAAAATGTAATGCATAAGGGAGAACCTACATAATAAAACAAAATACTTATTAAATATAAACACCAAAACAAAAACTAATAAATAATTAAACAAACATAAAACCAAATAGTATGTAACTTTTTGGCTAAAACAAAATTATTCTTAACCAATAAAATAGACGACTGAGGTCTCCCTTAACTCAAATGAAAGGTAAATAAGATCGAAAAAGAAAAGCGATTGCTACTAAAAAGCGAAAGTTTACGTCGGCACTTTGATGTCGGGGTGGTCAGTAGATAGGCTAGAGGGATTCTCCACCACATAGGGAATTCAATGTGTAAGAGTGAGAGGTACATATTCAGTAGGTAAGAGTGAGATAGACGGTCTGAGGGGAAAACAAGGTAGTGGGGAATTAAATTTCTATTAACGTCGAAGAGAAAAATCATGCGTAGTGGTAAAGCCAAAAGGGCCTTAGCGTGTATCTTCACTGCTGTTGGTCCGATCCAAACGAGAAAAACGGCGTCATGTAGAGAACTGGGTATAGATTAACGCACCAGAGAAAAATCCTGCGTAGAACGAAAAGCCACAAGGGCCTTAGCGTGTATCTCAGCTATCGTTGGTCCGATTTAAACGGGAAAAACGGCATTACGTAGAGAACGTAGTATAGATTAACGTCAAGAGAAAAATCATGCGCAGAACGAAAAGCCACAAGGGCCTTAGCGTGTATCTCAGCTATCGTTGGTCTGATTTAAACGGGAAAAAACGGAGGTATGTAGAGAACGTAGTATAGATTAACGTACAAGAGAAAAATCATGCGCAGAACGAAAAGCCACAAGGGCCTTAGCGTGGTTCTCAGCTATCGTTGGTCCGATTTAAACGGAAAAAATGGGGGTATGTAGAGAACGCGATATAGATTAACGTCGAATAGAAAAATCATGCCCAGAACGAAAATCCAGAAGGGTCTTAGCGTATATCTCAGCTATCGTTGGTCCGATTTAAACGAGAAAAACGGCATTACGTAGAGAACGTAATATACATTAACGTAGAAGAGAAAAAACATACGCAAAACAAAAAACCATAATGGCCTTAGGGTGTATAACGTAGTCCGATTCAACCAGGAAAAACGGCATTATGAAGAAAACGTAATATACATTAACGTAGAAGAGAAAAAACATGCGCAGAACGAAAATCCAAACCGGAAAAACGGCGTTACGTAGAGAACGGGGCATAGATTAATGTTGAAAATAATTTTTGCGCAGAACGAAAATCCAGAAGGGCCTTAGCACGTATCTTCACTGCAATTGGTCCGATTTAAACAGGAAAAAACGACAGTATGTAGAGAACGTGGTATAGATTAACGTAGAAGAGAAAACTCATGCGTAGAACGAAAAGCCACAAGGGCCTGATTTAAACGAGAAAAACGGCATTACGTAGAGAACGTGGTATAGATTAACGTCAAATAGAAAAACTATGCTCACAACGAAAAGCCACAAGGGCCTTAGCACGTATCTTCACTGCTACTGGTCCGATTTATACAGGAAAAACGGCATTATGTAGAGAACGTGGTATAGATTAACGTAGAAGAGAAAAATCATGCGATTGCCAAAAGGGCCTTAGCGTATATCTCAGCTATCGTTGGTCCGATCCAAACAGGAAAAACGACATTATGTAGAGAACGTGGTATAGATTAACGTTGAATAGAAAAATCCTTCGCAGAACAAAAATTCAGAAGGGCTTGAAACCTATATCTTCGTTATTGTTAGTCCGATTCAAATGGAAAAAACGGCATTATGTAGAGAACGATTACCGTTAAAGAGAAATATCCTGCGATTGCCAAAAGGGCCTAAGCGTGTATCACGTAGTCATATTCAAACGAAAAAAAAACGGTATTACGTAGAGAACGCGGTATAGATTAACATCGAACAGAAAAATCATACGCTGTGACAGATCAAAAAGGCTTAAAACTTATATCTTTGTTATTGTTAGTCTGATTTAAACGGAAAACACATTATGTAGAGAACGATTAACGTTGAAGAGAAAAATCCTGCGATTGCCAAAAGGGCCCAAGCGTGTATCACGTGGTCCGATTCAAACGGGAAAAACAACATTATGTAGAGAACATGGTATAGATGAACGTTAAAGAGAAAAATCGACGTTTCTTTGACGTTTCGTTTGACGTTTCATTTGACGTTTCATTTGACGTTTCGTTTGACGGTTCGTTTCTACCAAAGGGGCAGTATAGAAGGTATCGAAAACGTTTACATACAGATTTGCAAAATAATCGAATAATATTTATTCGACGATTATTTATTGCTATAGATTAACTTTAAGAAGGGAATATACATTAAGTGTTTTATTAAAATGTATACATACAGCTCAGCGTCATATTGCCAGGAGTTAGATACTAACAAATACAGAGTGAGACAAACTGAAAGACAGACAAATGGAAGAAGGAGACAGACATTAAATTTGCATTACATCGATGAGCAATTCCTACTTTGATAAAATGAGTTTTAAACTCATTTGGATCAGACCGATTCTGCCTGGTGAGCACTCGACAAGGTGATATGAACGACTGCAATATGACCCACTTTTCGTCGTTTTATTTTTATATACAGTGTGTCGCATTTAAGATGAAGACACCCGTATATTTTGTCTATCTAAATAAATACAGATTTGAAGTTTCGCACAGTAATACAGGGTGATGGTTTTAAATTTTAAACGCGGCCTTCTGCGAATCCACAAACAGGGTCAATTTTCGATATTTTTCTTCGCATTGGAGATATCAGAAAAAGTTATTTGAAAAAGTTGTTCAGAATATTATTCTAACCCCACATACCAAATTTCATGACAAAATTCGCATTTTTAGTTTTTTTATTATTTTTGTCAATACACAAAATTATTAAATATTGATTTTTTTATTCGATAAGTTAGTGTGCCATGGATAGGAATAATTTGATACTTGTGAAATCATTAATGTCAATCATGGCACACTAGTTTATCGAATAAAAAAAATCAACTTTTAATAATTTTTTGTGTATTGACCAAACTAATAAAAAAACTAAAAATCCGAATTTTGTTATAAAATTTGGTATGTGGGGTTAGAATGATATTCGGAACAACTTTTTCAAATAACTTTTTCTGATATCTCTAACGCGAAGAAAAATATCAAAAATTGACCCTGTTTGTGGATTCGCAGTAGGCCGCGTTTAAAATTTAAATTTCAGTTGAGTGTCTTGAAAAATGTGAACCATCACCCTGTATGACTGTGCAAAATTTCATATCTGTATTTATTTAGATAGCCAAAATATAGGAGTGTCTTCATATTAAATGCGACACACTGTATAAATAAGCAGTTTATATAAACTATATATGTCATTGGTACCTACATATTGTTCATTAGCCTGTTTTGTACCCAACTGCAAATAGCAAGAAAAAGACGACGTTCCAATTTTTGCACTCAGACTACAAGCCCTTAAAATGTACATCGTTTTAAAGGTAACGATATTTTTAAACACAACCTTTATTGCGGTATTTCCCATTTTTATATTTGTTAACTATTGTAGAATATCAAATAATGTAAATTTTTTATGTATAACATATTACAATTACGTAATGCATTGGTATGATAAAAAAACTGACATGCTCTACTACTCATTACTTATAATTCAAGCTCGAAGTATGGTCATTTAGATTAAGTGAGGTGTAAAATGGGTCATGCAAGGTATTCAACTAGAAAAGGTCAAAGTGCCCTGTCATTATATTCTTCTAGAGGTAACGAGTTCTAAACTATTTTATCAAACCGTCACTTCATAGGGTTATTTATAGAGCTGGAAATACTACGGATTAAATAACGATCATTGCTTAGAATAAGTACCAAAAAACAAAGTTGCTGTACTTCCTAAACAATTAACATCCCGATAAAACATTTTCTGGTAAGGACTGGACTGGCTCGGGTGGGTTATCTGTCGATTACCAGGGGATTCATAAACTGGAAGGAAAAAACTACGTTTGAAAAGAAGTTACTTTACCATTATTTCCTTATTGGAAATAGGTACCCTAAAAAGCAGCTCTTCAGAGGGCCCCTGGAAACCCTTTGTTACAAATTACGGATTTACCTAAGGTTTTAGAAAAACCACCAGTCACTAAAGTAGAATACTATTAATAGTATGGTGCTGTTTGTAACAAAACTGCTCTAGAAATAAATTCTGTAGGGGACTAAGTGTCACAAGCTGAATTGTTAGTGAATTGAAAACTAATATTTTGGAGATTGTAAAACCGGAGGTAATCCAAAATTAGACCTTGCAGAAGGGCACTATTCTCAAAAAACGAGATATTGGTACCATTGCATAGAGCGTAACGTGTACTACAATATGACCGCAAAATCCAAAAAGTCACTTTACAAGTTAGGTAAATGTATTATTTTAAACATTTAAAAAACCATTGGGGCTTACGGCCCAAAAAAATTTAAAATGCGATTTCCTCGGTTTTATCTTAAGAAAAAATTGCGAAAAATATTGTACTTTTTATGTTAACAATGCGAAATTAGCTAAACAAAAAGTTAATCTTTATAAAAGTTTCTAAAATGTGTTTAGATCATAACAAAACATCAACCATATTTTTAGGTCCTATAATAATCAACTTATGTTAATTAATACAAAACAAAACAATTAAAACGGCTGGCGCGAGATTTCTACACTCTGCTAACGGTGTTATCGCTTTGTATATTCCAACTTCGTTGCACCTATGATTGTAAACATATATCTATCTCTATCGCACTACGAAACTAAATAGCCCGGCTCATAATATTATCCCCACAGTGGGCAAACAATCTTGATTTTTTTTTTGTTGATAAATTATTGTAGTTCTGATAATGTTTAATACAGATGTCCCAAATTGTACGGATCCAAATGAAAGTTTATAGATTTCATAATTGTAAATAAAAAAGTTCACATTAACACGTAACACGCAAACATTGATCAAAATTCGATCAAAAGTGAAGAGTTGTAAAAGTTAGATAACTAATTAAAACATCAAGAAAATATTTCACAAGTGCCGTGCAGGTGAAAATGTATCATTCCTATCAGTTTTAAACCACCAGTAACTTCGCTACTGATGGAAATCGGACCATTGTTAATATGAACCATTTTGCTTAAAATTATCTCCGTTTTATATAATTTGGGACATCTTGTATAATGTAATACCTATTAAATATTGAAAAAAAATATTGTTATGAGTAAAATTAGAATGGAAAAATATCTAACACTGAAAGAGCCCTCCTTCAACTTTAATAATTATATTTCTTTAAGTAAAGAGCATATATATATTTATATTTTTTTGGAAAAACTACAACTTACAATCTTGTGTAATAATCGTATTATATTTTCTCCTTATCTGCCGATTTTTGATCGACCTTTTATACAGGGTTTTAAAAAAAAAGTGTCACAAAATAAAACGGGGAGTAGTATGGGCCAAAATATGCAGAAAAGTCTTAATAAACATATGTCCGCAAATGAATGGTTTCAGAGATAAGGAGTGTTTTGTGTTTTGTATCATTTTTTGATTATCTTTTTTCATTCTCAAAAACTTGCTTTTCTTATCGGAGTCTACCGATGTTTTTTCATAGATACTATTTGCAGTTATTATTTTGTTGTGGGTGAATAATTTTATAAATTTTCGTTATGCCTGTTTACACTAATATTGAATTAGCTGACATGCATTTTATGTACGGTCGTGCAAATGGCAATGCGAGGGAAGCGCTACGTCAGTATTGGAACATCTCATTTAACTCTATGTTGTTATTGATTGTTTATAAATATCATTGTTTTTTTATAATAATAAAAAATTGTTATAAACAAAAAATGGTCCTTATCTCTGCAACCGTTAATTTGTGGTCATATATTTATTAAGACTTTTCTGCTTATTTTGGGTCATACTATTCACCATTTCATTTTGTGACACTTTTTTTTAACACCCTGTATATTTTTGGAATCTTCACTTGTATTTTCATTTAAGGAATATTCTTATATATTTTCAAAAATTGTATTTTAAATCAAATATAAAGCACAACATATTGACATTGTTTTTAATCATTACACAGAAAATTCGATTAAAGATATTGTTACTCGTAAAAAAAGAGGATCTTCCAAATCAATTAATAGGATTATTACTAATTGAGAGATTTCGTTTCCACAACAATGGAATTTATTTATTCACTGAATATTTAATAATAAACAGTTAACCAATATTTTGTTAAAACGAATTTCCTGATTACGGATTCCATGATTATAAGCATTATAAGATACAATTTGTAACGAGTGGCGGATTTAATAACATTCCAGACTTTAAATTCAATATTGATATTTGAAAAGAAATTCGATAACTATTAGAATCAAACCATGAAGGAGCTGACACTAGAATTCTACTTCATGTACTCTGTGCTAAAACGGAAGGTTTTTCTACATGCGTTATTGGCTCTAACAATACCGATGTGCCTATTATTTTGGTGTATTTTAAAAACTTTCTTCCTAGTGAAATTTAGTTAAAAGACTGAATCATACATTTTACTAGTTACGTGGCAGTTCATGAAATAGCCATTAACGACAGTCTAACAAACAACCTACCTTCTTTCCGTACTTTAAGAGGATGCGATACAAAGAGTCAATTTACTGGAATGGTAAAAAGATCCATTCCGAAGATCTGTTTAATATTATTAAAAAATGTGTAATAAAATTATATTCGTTGTTGTTCTTTCTCTTAATGTATTAAAAAGTTTAATGGAATCTTCAATAGAGCTATCTAGGCTACCTCCAACTAGTGTCGGATTAAATATTGCCAAGCCTTAGGTATCCCTCCAAATAAAGGCACTCGACTGATAATATTAAACTGTGGCTCAGAGGACGGTTGAGTTGACAATGCCTTACTATTAATTGGAAAAAAAATTGATAGCTGCCAGATTGATTACCATTCAAATATGAATTCCGATATTTTTGAAGAATGGTTTACGAATTCACTGTTGCCTAATTTAAAGCCAAAAAGTGTAATAGTTATGGACAATGCTTCATATCACTCCAGGCTTAAGGAAAAAATACCTAATAAAAACTCTAAGAAAGATGAAATTCAAGAATTTTTAATGAATCACGATTTGTATTTTGATGAAAAATATAAAAAAGATGAACTTTTGGAAATCCTAAATACTAAAAATTTAAAAAAAAAGTATATAGTTGATGAAATTGCAGCTAAAAGAGGTCATACAGTTTTAAGGTTACCACCATATTTTTGTATTTTCAATCCTATAGAGTTACTCTGGAGCCAATTGAAACAAAATATTCGGAGAAAAAATATATTTCCCAAATTTAATTCTCAGGTCGTCAACTTGATCAAAGAACAAATGGATGCGATCGGAAAATCGCAGTGGGAAGGAGTTATAAAACATGTGTATGAAATAGAAGTGGAATACAGGAAACAGCGGCATACATGTAAATAATGGAGAACGATTTATCATAAATCTCAATGAGGATGACGACGACGACGATGATATAATTAGTGATAACGAGGAGAAGGAAGACGAGGAGCAGGAATTTGGAAACAATGAGAAAATCTGAGTTAAATCAGCAATATGTAAGTCACATTTTAATTTTATAAGTTGGTCTATGTTTAGGTTATTTCTACATTTACTTTGTAATTTTAATTTTAAAATATTTTTTTATAACTAAATTAATAAAATGTTGACGTTCGTATTCGTTTACTAATCGAGAGGTCACTTGGGAAGTAACCCAACCAGTAGAGATATGTTTGCACTATAACCAATTAAGTCAATTATTTCCTACCTATTTATATCTATAAGAAGGTAGGTATGTCATGCAGAATTGATATAAAATAAGAAACCTTTATTTCGAAAGAATTGGAAATGCACTAATTAAAATATTTATTCCAGAGACGGCATTTTATTTTTCTGAAAAAAATTATATACCGACAGTCGATAATTATAGACACTTTGCATTTGGTATATATTTATATCAGTTTTTAATTTTGTATCATATACTTGGAACGCAGTACCTATATTTCTACTTGTAGGTATATTGTTCATAATCGAATCCTCAAATTGATTGATTATTAATCTATTTTTCGCTTTGTAAAATTATTTATTACATCTATTTTATACAGGGTAGCTGTTAAAGATGGAACTAGACCTATAGTGCTTAAACGGTTCAACATACAAAACCCAAAATTTCAGAATTTCAACTAAAAATATTTTCGCATATTTTAGCCATAAAATTATTTTTTTTATAAATACAAAATTTTAAGCATGGCCGCCATCTTGATTTTTGTAAATAGCAACATAAGTCATGTGATACATCATTTGAAAGGGTTTAACACCTTGATTACAAAAATGTATCACACATGAGGTCTAAACACAGTAGAAAGGATATTATTAATAGGGAGCGTAGGGCTGTGCATTTGACACAAGACGTCAAATTTTACTTTCTGATGTGTTTAGACCCCATGTGTGATATATTTTTGTAATCAGGGTGTTAAACCCTTTCAAATAGTATATCACATGACCTATGTTGCTATTTAAAAAAATCAAGATGGCGGCTATGCTTAAAATTTTGTAATTATAAAAATAATAATTTTTGAGCTAAAATATGCGCAAATATATTTAGTTGAAATTCTGAAAATTTGGGGTTTGTATGTTAAACCGTTTAAGCACTATAGGTTTGGTTCCATCTTTAACAGCTACCCTGTATAATAAATCGTAAAAATTGAAATATGTAGTAATAATTAATGTTTAAAATACTCCAACCAATTAAATTAAATAATAAACTGACTTAACGATGCGACGACACTGGCTTCTTCTTACTTTGCGAATACTTTTGACTACAATGCCGCACGACCCGATATTCCAGTCTGTCTACACAGGTTATCGGTTCATTTCAGCGACGTAGAGAGAAATAATAAACTGGACTACTATATTCCAATTCGGAATTGAGTTAATAATTTTTAGTATTGAAATAAGTGTATTACTATCGTACAGGGGCATAATAATGACATACTCCTGGTAGAGACTCCTTTTTAGATGTATTCATACATAATATTTAGTGAATTTTTTTTTGAAGCATCTTCAAACGGAAGCCGAACTTTTTTTTTCATTATCGGTATTTCTTTGTAGTTGACTTATTGTTTGTATGGACTATACCTACATATTGTTCATTAGCCTGTTTTGTACCTAACTGCAAATAGCAAGAAAAAGACGACGTTCCAATTTTTGCACTCAGACTACAAGCCCTTAAAATGTACATCGTTTTAAAGGTAACGATATTTTTAAACACAACCTTTATTGCGGTATTTCCCATTTTTATATTTGTTAACTAGTGTAGACTATCAAATAATGTAAATTTTTTATGTATAACATATTACAATTACGTAATGCATTGGTAAGATAAAAAAACTAACATGCTCTACTACTCATTACTTATAATTCAAGCTCGAAGTATGGTCATTTAGATTAAGTGAGGTGTAAAATGGGTCATGCAAGGTATTCAACTAGAAAAGATCAAAGTGCCCTATCATTATATTCTTCTAGAGGTAACGAGTTCTAAACTATTTTATTAAACCGTCACTTCATAGGGTTATTTATAGAGCTGGAAATACTACGGATTAAATAACGATCATTGCTTAGAATAAGTACCAAAAAACAAAGTTGCTGTAACTTCCTAAACAATTAACATCCCGATAAAACATTTTCTGGTAAGGACTGGACTCGCTCGGGTGGGCTATCTGTCGATTACCAGGAGATTCATAAACTGGAAGGAAAAGAAGTTACTTTACCATTATTTCCTTATTAGAAATAGGTACCCTAAAAAGAAGCTCTTCAGAGGGCCTCTGGAAACCCTTTGTAACAAATTACGGATTTACCTAAGGTTTTAGAAAAACCACCAGTCAGGGGCACCCCGGGTGCATATTCGTATCAAGCGTGCTCGTCTTTTCCGAGTACCGCCGAATGCATCCACGTATCCAGAGCGCGAGAACGCATTATGCTAGATGTATCCAACGTTCGAAATTGCAATCATTAATTTTTGGCATTTGTCATGGTCTTATCTATCGAAGATGACCCTGATAATTTTATTCCGGCGGTGGTTGTTTGTATAAACTCCTATAATAAATACGTTAAGTTAACGTTAATGTCAGCGTTACAAAATGCTTTCAAACTACGCATATTTTAAGTTTTATGGATCCGTAGCTCTTAATTTTTTAATTATACCTCATAGCTGCTTTAAAATAATTCTGTAACATAGCCATTAAGTTTAACCCGTTTTTTTTTTCATTGTTCCATTATTGGAACAGTGTTGTGTATTCCCAGTGTTCCAATATTGGAACAAACCATGTGTTACTCCCTCCAGTTTAAATATGCTCGCGTGGCCGTTCAGTTTGAACAGTAGACGCTTTAGTAATGTTTAACCAAGCGTATAGTGAGGTTTTATTTGGTTAGTCTGCATATTTCTGTGAATGACGCGCAAAACTCTGTAAATTTTTAACAGCTGACCTAATGGTGTCCAAAAAGTAAGTATATTTGCTAAATTTAGGGCTCTAATATTATTTGCACTGCAGAGGTCAGTATTACGGAATGTACGTTACATGTGTTTCACACCTTTTTAGAAACAAAGTGCAAATTTATAAATGGTGAGTCGTTTTTGTTTTGTTCCTATATTGGAACACTGGGTATGAATGGGTACATTATGTTTATGTTTTGTTTTAGGTATTTGACTACTAAAAATTTAATCGACTTGGTTGAAAATAAAGACTTTTGGTCTGCTGATGTCTACATTACTCCTCCAAACGATGGAATTGAGTCAGAAGAAGATTCTGACGATGACGAGGATCCTTTGGCAAACGTTAATCATCTTAGTGGGCGGCAATTGCAGTCAGAAGCTTGTGCTAAAATAAATAAACTGGACGGGGTAGTTTATCTTGAAGACGAAGTTGAGGATAATAACCTAACAGATGGCAATGGAAGTGATGACAGTGATGATATACCTCTGTCTCAATTGTTGACTCGAAGAAACCAAGAACAAGCAAAGTCCAGTTCCGAACGACAATGGAAGAAAGTTGACATAGATCCTGCATTTCCTACATATAGTTCACCTAAAGAACCGCTTAACGGCAACATATTTTCAGATCCTGTTGCTTGTTTTGAGTCATTTTTTGATGTGCAAATTTGCAGTTTTTTGGTGGAAATGTTTGAAGTGTACGCCAGGCAAAAAGGCGATCATAATTTCACCACTAACAGAGAAAAAATAAAATGTTTTGTAGCAATTTTATATCTATCTGGACATTTACAAGTTCCAAGATGGCGTATGCTTTGGGAAGTTGATAGTGATACATATAATCCACTAGTTGCAAATTCAATGCGAAGAAATAGATTCGAAACGTTAAAAAAATATACACATTGTTCTGACAACAATAATCTAAAAGACAACAATAAATTTGCAAAATTACAACCCCTCTTTAATATGCTAAACGAAAGATATTTATCTCATGCTCCTCTTAGAGAAAAACTGTGCGTCGATGAAAGTATGGTGCCATATTTCGGAAGGCATGGAGCGAAGCAATACATAAAAGGAAAGCCTATTAGATACGGGTACAAAATATGGTCTTTGTGCGAAAAGTCTGGCTACCTCATACAATTTAATCCTTACCAGGGAAAACAAGCTGATGGGAAGTACATGGAACTCGGACTGAGAGGGTCTGTCGTAATGACACTTTTAGAAAATCTGCCAAAGGATGTGCCATTTAAAATATATGGGGATCGTTATTTTTCTTCTTTAAAATTGGTTGCTTCACTAAAAAATTATGGTGTGGGATATCCAGGTACTATCAATGGTAACAGACTTGAAAACTGCCCATTGCGAAATAATTCAAATATGAAAAAAAGTCCAAGAGGGTGCTTTGATTTTTATACAGACCTCAATTCTCAAATTGCAGTTACTCTATGGAACGATTATCGTCCTGTCCTAATGGTTAGTAGTTGTGATCCAGTAAATCCCGTCTCCCAAGTTAACAGGTGGATATCAAGTGAGAAAAAGAACCTTCCTGTTTCTCAACCCTTCGTTATTGGTCAGTATAATAAATTTATGGGCGGGGTGGATCGAATGGATCAAAATATTCACAACTATAGGATTAGCGTCCGATCGAAAAAATGGTGGTGGAGTCTCTTCGCATTTTGTTTGGACTCGTGTATTCACAATGCCTGGCAGTGTTATAGGCTTCAACCATATTGCGAAAAAATCATAGAAATAATATAGAAGACCAATATAAACATAACATTTAAGCAGAAATTGAAACCTACTGTGCATAAAAACGCGTCTTTGCGCCTGACATCGCAAAATAGTGTGTCTAGAAGCTTGCGCAATATGCATGACTTGTCCCTGTAGTGTTGCCAAATATATTAAACATACCTAACAGAAAAGAATTTTAAATTAATTAATTTTTAAATTATATGATTTAAACAGTTTATATCTACGAAATATCGCCACAAAATAACTTATACACATTTAAATAATCAACTAATAATATTTATGTGTAATTACATTCCCAAAAATATATACAAATACCGTATTAATGTCATTAATACCGTATTTTTATTGTTCAATAAGCGATTCACCTACAAATTCAATATTGACCTGGCAATAGCACTAAAATCCGGTGTTTCAAGGCTATATGACCACAGCTTATAAGCTGTGATATGAGATATGACGCTGCCCTTACAGGACCGTTTGTAGTTTATTATTTATGCCGCGTTTGAGAATCCACATCGGATGCATCTGAGATGTAGTAAGTAGTAAATCTTTGATCACGTGATTCAGTATACGTAAATGTAATGGGACAGATGTGTCCGATGTGGATAAAAAACGCTCGAGATGTAAAAAATGCATCCGATGTGGATTCTCAAACGCGGCATTAATTACACGATGAAAGTGGCATTTTATTTTTAGTTTTGTGTAGTGTTTAGTCAAATCCTAGGTACAATAAAAGACATTTTTACATTGGCTAATGAAAATGTAATCAATGTATTAGGCAGCTGTTATATTTATTACAAGATTTATGTCTGCAAATCTAAACCTACCTAAGAATTATAATTATGTAAATAGAGAGCTGTATATTTATATACAGGCTGCCCAGCGACGGGGAGACATTATCGATATCGGTTTTAAGGCATTTTAAAACATAAACCCGATCTCAACAATCTTAGGAACTCTTCTGTCACTCGATATTTTAATCGGTACTTCCTCTTCGCTTTTTGGCTGGCACAACAATTATTTACATTTCTTCATTCCTTACCGCGTTCGAACCAGTAAGGTTTAAAGAAATTTAAAAAAAACCTACTTTAAAAATAAAGATGTTAATGATTTTCTTATGGATCCCATCTTCAGATCTTGACTTAATGTTTCCTTTTCTAACAAAAATAATCCTAGAAATCGGGCAACGTGGTAAAGAATTATCGCTCAACATACATAAAAAAATATTTCAACGAATTGAGAATATCCTACCATTTTGAAGTATGTTAAAAAAAAATTGTTAATAAAGTGAAAAGTAGGGCATGAACATATATTATAAAGTATATAAAATGATAGATAAATCCAGTTTAGAAGGTATTATAAATAAACTGTGGAAATATCGAGAATCTCGATTTTGAATCGGAAAAATATTCTACGCAATTTAGTATGAAAGCTGATCAAAATGAAACACATGAACGACAAACTGTTATTGACAACTTTCTTCAAACGTTTTCTATTTTTTCGAAAACTAACTAGATAGTTCGAAAATCATTTCCTTCGTTAAAAACGCCTCTTGTTCCGAAAAAGGTACACGCCTGCCAACATTCATCGTTCATTAAAAAAGTGGTAGACACAAAAGGTTTCGTATTGTAAGGCCAAAATATATTTAGAAATCGAAATAGTCATATAAACAAAAAAATCATATGAGTGAGATAACTACCAAATTAATGATTTACAAGTTTATTCCTATTATTTATAAAATAGGTTTGCAATGTGCTGGTTGGTGTGGAATGTTATCATCGACTAAAAACTTTAAATCTTTGTATTAAATTGATCGAAAACAAACTATAAATTGGTTTAGGCTATATAGAATGTTTCTAGTAAGCAGCAACTAATTTTTATTATGGAACCGAAAGACCCTTTTAAAAAGGTTCAAAATTAAAATAAAATATGTACCAAGTAAATGAAGTAGTATTTTTTAATTTTTTAATTTATATTGAAAATGGTAACATGAAAGGTTTTCTGTCTAACGACTCATAGTCTCGGCTGACAAAATGTAAAAAAATATCGAACATAATATTCCTGGGCCCTATTTTGCACTCCCCAGATTAAATTTAGTTGTAGCAAATGATATTATCAAATAAGATGTCAAATCACAAGCAAAATCTCGTGACTACAGTACTAATGATTGCCTGTTTGGAAAAGTATCTTTGTTTGTAAATATTTATATGCATAGTTATATTTAAATGCGCGAGTGTAATGTTAAGTATAAACACAATCCGCCCATTATGTATATACGTTTAGTTACCGACCCTAGTAGATAGGCAATTTGTTATTGTTTTAAGTTTTATCGTAGGGGAGAGAGAAAATCAAAATTAGGATAAATGGTCCAGCTCCTTTCTGGTTACGTAAGTACCTAAAAAGTATTTTAGTTTTTGGTTAAGTAATTAATTATTTTAACAGTGACTTTCTTGTGATAGTACCTAATTTAGATTGTGGATTAAAGTTTTTGTATATAATTTCGCTGTTTAATAATAAACGTAGTCAAAACCGGAGCACGTGGTTTTTCTGGAAAGTATTTTTAAAATCACAAGCAAAATCTCATGACTACTGTACTAATGATTGCCGAAAATTAACTAATTCATATTTTATGCCATATCTTTCTTAATAAGGACTGTCAGAACCATATTTACCTTAACTTGAAATTTTTTTAATCGTTTTTTGTATAGAATCATCTCTAAAAATGTATGATTGAAATATCGTGCGAACTATTTGTTCGATCAATAAAAAACTTGCACCGGTCCTGTTCCCGCCAGCACCGTTATACGCATGAGCTCCGACACACTATTTTCTCCTTATGGTTTCATTTTTGATATATGGAATCGGCTTTCTATACTATTTCTATGAAAAAAATAGATTTTTTGCAATTTCGACGAGAAATAGTTCAAGTATATCTAAAGAAGTATGGGACACCAGTGTCAACAGGAGGCCGCCCTAAATCGTCAAAAACCATTGCAAAATAGAGTCCATGATCAAATACGATTCGACGGTCTTAATCACTGGATTGTTCTAGCCAAAAAACAAAATAGGTGTGCTTTGTGTCACAAGAACTCGACAAAAATGTGTGAAAAGTGTAACATTAATTTACATGACACTTGTTTTAAGGCGTTTCATGTGACCCAAACTTGATTTTTTTTGTATTTAATATTTAACCACATTTTGTTTTTATAATATTTTTTGATTAAACTGTTAAGAGTAGGAAAAACTGATTTGAGTTTTACTGATGCCTTACCTTCCCAGTATTCCAATATAGGAACATTAGGTTTTTGCAAAAAAAAATTACATAAACAAATTAAAATCTTCTTTTTTTCATGAAATATTATTTGTTTGTCTACATGCATTCCGAAATTTACACTTTTCAACACAATTTAAAACTTGGGCATTACAGGTGCTAACAGTTTTTTAAAACCTAAGGTAGTATTCTCGAATCACGAATACCGACATTCGCATACGTGTTTTACAATGTGTCTCACTTTGTTGAACGAAAACAAATCATAAATATCGCATGCGAATCTATGTTCGTAACTGGAGAATACTACCCCTGGGTAAAAATGAGTTAAAGTCAATTTAAAATTAGTTTAATAAGAATGTCAACTAGTGATATTTTTGTATGTATTGTGTCTATGAATGGCCAATATACATAACTTTAAAACTTTTATTAAAAGTGTAAAAACTACCAAAACCATATACAGTTCCCATTTTAAAATAAATTCAAATTAATTCATAACAAAAAGTAATAATTTTCGTTGGTCATACTTCAACTCATCCGCAAAAACAAGTCGCTATTTCTAAAAGAAACTACACTAAATGTCGCTGTTATAAGTTAGGTTGTTCTACCAAATTTTTTATATATACTTTGCAATATAATTTCTAGTTAAACAAAATGGTCAATCGACATAAGGATACAATAAAGATCCATTTTGGTTTAAAATTGTGTTTTGACGCTTGACAACACCCTAAAATAATTTTAATATGCCCAAATAGTGTCAAAATTCAAAAATTCAATTTGGAAATCGAATTTTGACCTGAAAAAAATGGTCAAAGACATAAATGCACAATAAGGATCCATAATGGTTTATAATTATGTTTTGACCTTTGGCCACCCCCAAAATATTTCTAATATTCCCAATTAGTGTGAAAATTTAAAAAATACAAGTTTTAAATCCAATTTCGACTTGGCAAAAAATAGTTTAACGACATAAGTATATAATAAAGATTCATAACTGCTTAGAATTAATGTGAACAAGTAGTGTGAATGATCGAAAAATACATTTCCAAAATCAAATTTTATATTGTAAAAAATAGTCAAACGACAAAAATGCATAATAAGGATCCATAATGGTTTATAATTATGTTTTGACGTTTGACCACCCCCTAAAATAATTCTAATGTGCCCAGATAATGTGAATATTCTAAAAATACAATTTTAAAATCAAATTTTAAATTGTAAAATCAACATAAGTGCACAATTAAGATTCATAATAGTTTATAATTATGTTTTGATGTTTGACCACCCCCTAAAATAATTTTAATGATACTGTTACGCAGGTTTTTGGTATTTCAATTTATTTTAATTCAACTTTAACAATAACTATCCAACTGATAACATTAACGTTCGACGTCTACCATAAAATTGCCAAACTGACGTCAGGATCATCCTTATATAGCTTGCTTGACCCTTCTCGAACCTTCTCGAACTGTCGTCTAGAATATTCTTGACGGGTACTGACATTTCCAGACATTTCTGGACTATTCTATCTTCTTTTACTTGTACTTTTACTTATGACGACTGCAGGAAACTGTAGGACGATGAGTAACATTCCACTTCTTTTTATATTCGTATGTTTCCTATAACAGCCGCAGGCTACTGCAGGATGCTGCGTAATACTAAGTAGTGCGAAAATTCGAAAATTAAAAGCAGGAATTCAAATTTCGACTTGGAAAAAATTTTGATTTAAAAAAATTGGTCAAACGACATACGTGCACATAAAGATCTATAACGATTAAAAATTAGGTTTTAACGTTTGACCATCCCCTAATAGTATATTGTTTCACGAGTGACGAAAATGATTTTCGACGAGTAAAACACTATACTTTTTCTACTGTCATGTAGGTACCTACTAAAATGAAAAAAAAAAACAAACGTTAGCAAATGCTTTATTTTGTGTTAGGAATAACAAAAAATTAACCAACAATTAAATATTTCAGAAATATTATTTATTATTTAAATATTGATTTATTGTTATATTTAAACAATTGTTCAAAATTATGGGGGTATCACACTCAAGCTTTTTGTCATTTCAGATGATGATGCGCCATAATCGGATGAACTAGTAGTTTCCTTATTTTGTACAGATTGTAAAATTTTGGTTTGTATTTGGTTTTTACTGTTCGTGGATTCATCAACATATCCTTCCGCAACACTACTAGATTTCCAACCACCGTGCTTTTTTAACAGAAGCAAGTCACCTCCTGCATCCACTAATAGCGTTGCGGACGTTCTGCGGAAACAGTGCCCAGTGTAATTTTGAGGATTCGGAAGCGTTAAAAACTGAGCAATTTCGTTAGGAAATTTACTGATTTTATTAATTCCAACAACCTGTCTGCTACACTTTCCATTCTGATAGTTAATAAAGAATCTTGAATTAATTTGATCCATGTTTGCGGGACGTAGGCTCATATATTTTTTAGAAATATCATAAAAGGGTCCAGAAATATGAAAAGAACGCGGAACTTTTGTTTTTGTATTACGGATTTTAACTAACAGAATACTTCCAGTATCCTTTACATCGCTTATTGTTAAATCTTTTAGTTCGTGGCAACGACAAGCGCCAGATAATCCAAAAACTAATGCTACCTACAAATATTAGTAGTTATGTATTAAGTATTTGTTAAAATAAAAATAATAATTCCGTTACCTTTGTTATTAAATTTTTATAGTCAGGTGCATTCTTTAGGAAAGTCTTTATGTTTTCAGGCGAAAAAATTTTGGATTTTTGGCTTTTAAAACCATCAGATTTTCTTTTCAAAAGCGAACGTAACTTTGGATATTTACTAATATCGACATCATTTTTGACAGAGAGTGTAGTTCTTAGCATCGAATAAATGGACCATAACGTCGAACGGTTTAAAATTTGAACATATTTCTCCAAAGTATGCTAGTAGTACAGTTTCCGAAAATGATTTCACTTTATTTTTTTCTCTCCAGTCCAAAAATTTGATATAAATTTCTTCATATCTCTTTTTTGATTTGGCCGGTAATAAATCTGAAGAGGTTTCTTCAGCTTTAAAAATAATTTCTGGGGGAGTACAATTGCTTTCTGACTCAGACATCATGAAAATGTGTTAAATTTAGGACGAACTGAAACTGACAGTTCTCAAAAGTGATAAAACTTCAAATAAACAAATGAAAACCAGGAAACTAGATGCAGATTGGTTTAATTTGCACTATTTTATACATTTTTATTTTATCTTTAATTCATTAAAGTTTAGGTAAAAACGCATATAGAATTTAATGAGCATCTTTTTATTTCATTATTAATAATTATAAGCTGCCAAAATATTATACGAGGTGACTGATATAATATGAAAATATGTAACAACTTACTTTCGTCACTAGAGACGAAAGTAAACGTTATGGGATTTTTTCTCACTAGTGACGGAAATCAAGTTTTCGCTGAAAGTATCCTGTGGCGACAGATGTCTTTTTGTAAGAGTTCGTAGAAAAAATAATTTTAATGTGTCCAAGTAGTGTGAAAATTCGAAATATAAAATTTGAAAATGGAATTTTGACTTGACAAACGAGAAGTGTACACAATAAAGATACAAAACGGTTAAGAATTATGTTTTGACGTATGACCACTTCCTAAAAATAACTTTAATTTGTCCAAGTAGTGTGAAAATTCGATAAATACAATATGGAAATCCAATTTCGGCTTGAAAAAAATGGTCAAACGAAATAAATGCACAATAAGGATCCACAATGGTTTAAAATTATGTTTAGATGGTTGACCACCCCTAAAATACTTTTATTGTTTCCAAGTAGTGTGAAAATTCGAAAAATACAATTTGGAAATAGAATTTTGACTTAAAAAAATGGTCAATTGACATGAGTGCACAATAAATAATTGTGGTATATTGGAATAAATCATTGCTACGCCACTGTGTTATTAAAGTGTATCGATATGTTCTTAGAACCCTTTTCTGCATTGGTTTTTAGGGACTTAGAGTCTTGTCATTTTCCAAAAACGGAAGTGAAGACATAGGGCCATTTTTGTTGGTGACGTGCTTCTGACAGGTGTTTTTGAGAGGGGAAGAAGACAGGCAACTTCAAATTTTGTCTGAGGAGTAAAATGTTTATTTTATATAACCATCGAGTTGTCCTATTAAAGAGGATACTAGATTTTACTCCAGTATTAACTGTGGAAGAACGGGTAATTGATATTTTAGGGGAATTAGTGTTTTAGAAAAATTCCCATGTTTTTTTTTTGGACCCAATCTACCCCGCTAAAGGGATTTATAGACAAAAAAAATTGTGAGTATGACTAATTTCAATAGATTTTGAGTTATTAGTTCGTTATTTCATATAGGGGCATTTGAGTGTGTAATATTGAAGTGGATTCTTCAAATGTGGTTGATGTGGGTCGTCTCGTTTTTCTTTACACTTGGAAGGCTACTAGTTTAACCCTTTACGAAAAAGATATGTTTGTAAATATTTGGTAATATTGTGTACCTTTTGATTGTTGATTTATTTTATGTTATAGCTTGGCGTACTAGAATTTTAATTATTTGAGTTCATAATACTGTTTATGACTCTTGGTACTTAATAGTTTCTAGCTTAGTTACATTTTGGGTAATTAATTGTATAGTTTGAGAAACTTGAATCAATTTATATTGACACATTTTGTAATATTTTAAGGGTTTATCCGGAGAGTATTTCACTCCGGAGATCAACGTAGACTCAATCGTGAGGACATAGTACATCGTTTGACCAGAACATTGGTTAATTTACTACCTGGCTTACTTATAGCTGATTTTACATGGATGGTTCTTAATATGGATAGGAAGACGGTGATGATGTCCGTGGAAACACTCTACTATCAGGTTTTTTATATTATAATGAAGGTTTCATATGTGCATTGTGCATGCTGATTTATTAAATTAAACATTTACTTTTGAAACGAATGTTTCTAAGGTATTCTCAACATTATTTATATTTTTGTGCACATGTTCTTGTGGATTTTACTTTAATAACTTATATATTACCAATATATTTCATAATTTAATTAATTAAGCACTATTTTAAAATTTTGTTATTTAAGCACTTTCTATCTCGGCTTGGGTTTTGGAACATAAGGGCTACGTTCGTCATTTCAATTTTTAGATTTCTTCTTTATTAAAAACACAAGACTTAACTTTAAGTTAAGCATACTCTTAAGACCCATGAAGGGCAGAGATTAGATTAAGTAAATTAACCTCTTCCAATCTGGGAGTTTCAGTAAATAACCCTTGTGTCTAAAGTCCTTATATATGTTTTTTAAATTTTCTTTTTGTTCTGTTTTATAATTTACACTTAATTATAAAATTTCATGGTTTAATATTTTTCTTATAAATAATTTGGACTTAACTAAAAGTTAAGCAGGTAACTTCTTCCAATTTGGAGAGTATTAAAGGTTTATTGTGTTTCAACATTAAAAGTTGATATTTAGATATAGGTGCGGATGTGCACATGATTTTTTTTATATATATATATTTTTTGATTTCACTGTTTTATATAAAAGGTAGAAATTAAGTTCTCATATTTTTGCATAGCATCTTGCACAAGCGTCCTTCGCCTGGTATCAAGCTAACGACCGACCGTATCACCTGTTGATGAATTTATTTTCTTTTGGATTCATGCATATGACTTATACATTATTTTAATTTCTTACCGTATTTTGTCGTTAGTTTATTTGATTATTAAATTCATTAAAAGCCATTAAGTAAATAATTTGTAAGATTGTTGAATAATTTAATTGGGAAAATTTAGTAAATTTTTTATAAAGGAACATAAGTTGAGGTTTTTCTTCTATTTCTTTCCTCATTTACTGGGTTTGTGGGGAAATAGGGGCATAGTTTGGTCACAATATGGACCCAGTTGGCGCCTACTATTTGTCTACTATTTCCGGAATTATTATTAGCTATCCACCTGTAGCTGTTGTCTGAGCGACGTCGAAGGTTGACACCAGAACAACCGAAACTTGTGTAACCGAAGTAGACAGGATTTTATTGATAAAGTTTTTTTTTATTTTCAGTAATTCCCCTTAGAAAGTTGCTTAGAACTTTTGGTAGGTTACATTTTTGGCGCCCAACGTGGGCCAAATAAGATATTTTAAGTAAATTATCTTGGCTATGTGACAAATTTAAGTCTTAGTTCATTTTCTTGTTGATAGAATTAAGTATATGCATTTGCCATTTATTGTAAGAACTGAATAGTGTACCGATTTGAGTTATTGAGTTGAATTTT
Organism: Psylliodes chrysocephalus; assembly: GCA_927349885.1. Lineage (NCBI taxonomy): Eukaryota > Metazoa > Arthropoda > Insecta > Coleoptera > Chrysomelidae > Psylliodes > Psylliodes chrysocephalus. The sequence goes on along the minus strand of OV651817.1, from coordinate 624,164 downwards.
TGGACAAACGTTATATACCTTTTTATGCGCATTATTTTTGCGCTGGCCTTATTTGAGACTTATTTTGAGGTATAAACGAGATCTACCTTTTTACAAGATTTATTATTTGAATTTTGAGTATTTAATAAAAGTCAATTAATCTTGTGTTATAGTTGAAATTTTGACTTTATTATTTTTGCGCTATATATTGTGTATATTTTGGAATTTGTATTTAAATAGAGTTTATGAGTATTGATATTAAGATGGCTCGTAAAATATTTATTAACCGTTTGGAGAAAGAGGATCTTGAGTGATAGCTTCGCTTTAAAGGTCTCAATGTTGGCACCGCGGAAAAGATGCGATCCTAACTTTCTATGAATCTTCGTATGGAGAAAGCTGGTGATAGTTTTAAGTACTCTAGTTATCCTTTAAAGTTTGCTGAAGATGAGGCTGCTCTTGTCAGGAAATGTACGGAGTTAGACGCTTTGTTAAGTAATTATAGTGGCAGTGCTAATGTTAGCGAGACTCAGAAACTGCAGAGTAAGTTGTCACACGCTTGGAATAGGTTTGATCAAATGGATACTTCTAGAGATGTAACACTGGAAGGTAAAAGAACTGAAATACTGACTAAGTTGATTAGTCTCCATGATGAATTTCAGACCAAATCGCTACCACCCACTTGTAAAGATGTCGTTGAACCAGCTGCATTGAGTGTCGTGACCAGTAATCTAGATAGACAATTTTTAAATGGTGTGCAAAGGTCGCTACTTCGTCCCCTGTTCCACAGGCTTATACTTCTTAGGATAATATTTCACAAACTAAAATTTTGCAGGCTAATAATATGTCTTATAGCCTAAATTCAAAGATGGTATCGCCACATAAGTGGGAATTAGAAAAGTTTTCTGGATCATCTAAATCGTTTTCTATAACAGCTTTTCTCGAGTGAGTAGAAGAACTTCGTATCGCTTGGCATGTTCCATCAGAAATATTATTAGATGCAGGTGTTGATTTATTTTTAGACAAAGCATATTAATTCTACAAGGATGTCAGGCTCCGTGCTCACACTTGGAGTGAATTAAAGGATGAGTTCAAAAGAGAGTATTTGACCGCTCATCGTACTGATGATTTCCTTGATAAACTCAGGAAAAGGACACAACATTCGTCCGAGTCTATAGGTGTTTATCTTGCTGTTATGTCTAGCTATTTTAGTAGGTTGGGATATTTTGTTCCTGAAAATTCGAAGATGTCGATTATAATAAAAGAAATTACACCCTTTTTATCAAGATAGGTTAAGAGATACACTTCCTAGTACTGTAAAAGAGTTGATACAGGTATGTCGTCGTATGGGGGATAGAAGCGATGCTATAAATAGCTATGTTGAACCTAATAGTCGGAGAAGTAATGTTTTAGAGAGAGATTTGGCTTTCGTTGAGGTTGACACAACACAGCAAGTAGATCGTTTGGATGTAGATAGTACATCGATTGGTAAAGTGTCGTCAGTTATTTGTTATCGTTGTAAGAAACCTGGATATCGAGCAATTGGTTGTGTTCTTCCCAAGCAGCTGAAATGTTTTAAATGCCAGCATGATGGATATACAGTAAGGACTTGTTCAATGTTTAACCAGGGAAACGAGGTCAGGCGCTCTTAACTGGTCGAAAGAATAGTGCTGTACAACGTTCGACCAAAGTTCAACCCATTCTTGACTATATTTTGGATCATGCAAGGGATGTTGAAAGGCCCTACCTTAAGGTAAATGTATTTGGTTTCGAGTTATTAGGTCTTTTGGATTCGGGTTCGTCAAAGACAATTGTAGGTAATACTGGATAGAAACTTTTGCACACTTTAGGTTTAGAAGTTGATACTGCAAAGAAAACTAGTAGGGTTTCGAATGGACAGATGTGTGAATGTATTGGTGAGTGTTTGGTTCCGTTTTCTCTTCGAGATCAATTAAAGATTATTCCTGTTTTAGTAGTGTTAGGTGTTCCACATGTTCTTATTTTAGGTGCTAAATTTTGGAGAATCACGGGAATTGTACCAGATCTTAGACATAATGAATGGCATTTTTCAGAGTCGTTCGTTGCTATTGCCACAGTAGATCATCTTAGGAGCAGTTTTACGCTTGTTGATTTGCAGAAAGCTCGTTTGGATGCTGTAATTGAGCATAATAAAATTTTAATAAGAAATAGTTTAGGTTGTTCTAATGTTGCTGTACACACAATTTTTTGTCATTCTCCGCCCATTAAATAAAAATATTACCCAGCTTCTCCAGTGATGCAGGAACATATAAATACGGAGTTGGATGAAATGCTTCGTCTTGGTGATATCGAGAAATCTAAAAGCCCTTGGAGTTCGCCGATTCTACTGGTGAAGAAGAAGGACGGTACTTTCCGCTTTTGCGTGGATTATCGCAAGTTAAACGCTGAAACTAAAAGAGATAGCTACCCTCTTCCTTATATTACCAATACTTTGCACAAGCTTCGTAATGCCCACTATTTATGCACATTGGATATTAAATCTGCGTATTGGCAGGTGAATGTGGCTGAGTCTTCAAGGCCTTTTACTGCTTTTACTGTCCCTGGACGTGGTTTATTTCAGTTTAACCGAATGCCCTTTGGACTCCGTAATGCCCCTGCGACGTAGCAACGACTTATTGATCAAGTTCTTGGACCCGAGCTGGAACTTAACGTTTTTGCCTTTCTAGACGATGTAGTAATCGTTACTCAGACTTTCGAGAAACATTTAGTTATTTTAGAGGAAGTTAGAGGCGTATTAGGGAAGCCAATTTGACTGACAGTTGGGATAAGTGTTATTTTTGTCGTCCGCGTTAAAGTATTTAGGGTATGTTATAGATGGGAATGGTCTTCATGTGGATCCTGACAAGGTCAAGGCTATGTTAACGTTACCTAGGAAATTTGTTTGGACACCAGAGTGTGAAGTGTTGACAAGATTAGAGAGTGCTTGGTAAAGGCCCCTGTGTTAAGTTGTCCTGACTATGATTTTTCATTTGAAGTGCTTCGTGATCCTAGTGGTTATGGACTTGGTGCTATCCTCGTTCAGATTCAGCCAGATGGGGATCGAGTAATTAGTTATTTGAGTCGCTCGTTGACTAAGCAGGAACGGGTCAAATTAAAAGTCTTTAGGTGATGTTGCTGACGATTGGAAAGAGGTAGTGCCTAAGGAGGATAGGCGAGGAATTATGCAACAAATGCATGATTTGCCTTTAGCTGGATACATGGGTGTGTCGAAAACTTTTTGCGTATTAGTGTAAGGTTTTATTGGCCCAAACTTAGGTCAGATGTGGCTGCGTTTGTTAGGAATTGTTCGGTATGTGCAGCGTATAAGGTTGACCAAAGTGGTATATAAGGACATATGACACCCCAATCCAGAGCTACTCGTCCATGTGAAATTATTTCTACAGACTCGATGGGTCCATTATCTCGATCCATGGCTGGCAGTAGATACATTTTAGTCTTTGTCGATCTGTTCACTAAGTTTACGCTTTCTTTTCCTTTGAGATCTTCTACTGCACTAATAGTAGCTAAACGAATTAAAGGGGGTATTTTTGTTGTTTGGTGTTCCGCGTTAGTTGCTTTGCGACAACGGTCCACAGTTTACTTCGGAAGGGTTCTCTTCTTTAGTGAAGGAGTATGAAGTTTCGGTACGGTTTAACGACATTCTACTTTTATTTTTCGAATTTTCAGACTACTTGGGCACATTAAAATTATTTTAAGGGGTCAAACGTCAAAAACTAATTTTAAACCGTTACGGATCTTTATTGTGCACTTATGTTGTTTGACCAATTTTTCCAAGTCAAAATTGGATATCCTACTTTTATTTGTCGAATTTTTTCACTACTTGGGCATATTAAAACTATTTTAGATGGTAGTCAAACCAAAGTATATTAACCGTTGAGTAGCGACAGCTGGGGAACCGAATTCTAGTGCGCCGACGCGAAATAGAGAGGCAAGACGTCTTCTAAAGATGTAAACAACCCCTTTCACTTTAGTCCGGCAGCTGATATAGGAATTCGTTGTTGTGGATTTATTAGTGCTCTTTTATTGTGTTTTTGTTAAGATTTTTTGGGGTTTTGTAGTAAAATATTTTATACATTAAAATTTAAGAATAGTGATTTAAAAAGTCACGGTTCAATAAAAAGCAAACAAGGTACACGTAAATTAAAGGACTTAATGCATGAATTAAACATTTACCTGTTTAAATACCTATTTTTTAATAAATAATTTATGATTTACACGTGGTTTCAATCTCTTTTTCCATTGGCCATAAAAAATTCATTAATTTTTCGGGGATATGTAATTAGAACCAAATAAATAACATAATTAAAATCTTTTAAAATAAACGATTTTATTAGAGTCGTCAGAACACTAACATGAAAAAATATGCACTAAAAAGTGAACAATATGTAAACCTGACAAATAACTGCTAAAAAAATATTCGTAAACTAATTAACGCACTCAAGTAGGTACCCAGTAATCTTGCCTGATTTAAACCATCATTTCTGCACTATCTCAAAGATATATGTGCCATTGACAAAAGTACTAATTCTTTTTGTTTAATTAAATAAAGATCTGTCCATTCAATTTACTGCAATTTTGTGCAATTTTGTTGATCCGGTGACTAATAAAATCATTTACCTTAATTAAATGTCCATTAAATTTATTGATAACTTGAATAACAACATTATCACAGTATTATCATTTATGCGTAATTATTACAAGACTTTTTTCCTGATAACTTTTCGCAATTTAATTCCTCAAATCACAGTCAGTGACCTCAAACATACCAAATCCAAGTTTGAAATAAATCGGCTCATCAATACAAATGTCTGCCAATTTTATCTTTGTTAAATTCAAGTTAAAACTCATATTTGGCGGGCTTAAACATCCCCAAGTTTAGGACAATTGGTTCATTAGGAAAGTCCGCCATTTTGATATTTTTATGTTTAGATCAAAAATTGTATTAAGACCACCAAGTTTCTAGTTTGAGACAAATCGGTTCTTAAACGGAAAAGTCCGCCATTTTGATTTCCTTGATTTTTTGTCAGAAATCACAATCAGCGACATCAACTTAACAACCCCCAAGCTTAAGTAAATCTATTCATAAGTAGAAAAGATTGTCCCCTATTTTGCTATTAACTACGAAAGCGTAGAGGGCCACGGTGAAAAAAAATGACAGTTATATCTTCCATTAGTGCTACTGCTAATTGACATTTATATCTGTCAATAAGGCTAATTCATAGTTCTGTCTGTTAAGTTAATTGACACTTACATCTGTCAATTAATGCTAATTAACATTTACATCTATCAATTAGGTCTAAGTGTCAATTAATTAGCATTAATCCGACAGCCAGAACTGGGATTCAGGCCTAATTGACAGATATACCTAAGGCCAATTAGTAGTAATTGACAGCTAGAACTGGGAATTAGACCTAATTGACAGATGTAAGTGAAAATTAGCACTAATGGACAGATATCACTGTCAATTTTATATATTTTTCACCGTTTAAAATACAGCGGTGTGATTCGGTATATTACTGGACTCTTTCAATTCAATTCAAAAGTATCCGAACACCGAAAAAAGTGTCCGACATCCAGATACTTACAATCTGGGTCAGGAATATAGAAGTATTCGAATACTACGCAACTCTGTGTCCTAAGCATAGCTTGAATCGCCATTTCCAACCTTCATAAGTTACGATCATTTTGTTATACTCTGCTTATTTCGCGGTTCATGTTAGATTCGCTAAGTTGAATTAAACTAAGAACAATAGAGGTAACATAAAATCTGTTTAACTAAAATCTACAGAATAAACAAGCAAAAAATTCATACTTGGCATGCAAAACGATGGCAACTGAAGTAACCTACGTCTTGTCTCTGCGGGTCCAGTTTGGCTGCTTGTTTCCAAGGGTGGTACAAGGCACGCCGATTCTTCGCACATCCTGGTTCTTGTTTTTTTTAGTAGTTATTATTTGACATAATTTTGATTGGTTACCTGAATAAAAAGGAATAATATTAATATGTTAAATGATATCATTCTAGTAGTTTATGTTATGAGCCCATTACTTAGATCTTTACATGAGAGCACGTAGAGAGCAGGTAACGGGCGTGTAACGTACAACGTTTTATGGTATACTGCATTTTGTAACCAAAACTCAAACAAAATTTTATCATTTGGCACCATCATTATAAGTTTCCCATTGATCTGGCAACCTAGGGATACGACATACGTAATCGGAAAGTGGCACCGGTCCGCCATTACTGTGAGTGCAAATTGTCAAATTTTATAGGTTATATTTTAGTGTCATTTGTGTTAATAAATTTGAATTTAATTTGTATTTGAGCAAATTTTGAGTGTTACAAACCTATAAAGTTTATAATGCATTGTTGTGTTATATGTTCCTGGTCTAGCGATAGTCGTTTTTGTAAAAAATCGACTGGAATAACGTTTCTTAGGTTAGTATCAAAATTATAAATATTATACAGGACAGTATTATGACATGTTTGTATAAAATGTGTAAAAGTATGCTTTTAAAAATGCAAAAAAATATCATCTATCAACTTTTGGGCCTACCTATATTGGAATAATACTTTTTCATATGAAATAATATTTATAGATTTCCAGAAAATCCTGAACAACGTAGCGCGTGGATATTTTGTTAACAGGCATAATTGGGAACCTTCTAAATTCAGCTGTATATGTTCCAAGCATTTTCTTGAGAAGTACATTAATTGTACGCCATTTCGTTTATCAAATTTAGAGGCATTTTATTTTTTTATTTCTATTTAAATATAACCTACATTTGCTGCTTCCACCAGTTTTATTTATATTAGTTCTAGAGCTGATTGAAAAGTAGAGCTTCATGTTTTGTGTATGCATGAGTATTGTTTGTTTTATTATAGATAATGTAAAACAATATTAATAGATCTTTTTAATTGCCTATAATTTGTTTCAGATTAGTGCATTTAAAGGAATTGGTGAAAATGAAGCGATTCGCTAGCTTTGGGGATGTTCCAGTAAAAGTGACATCGAAATTATTCAACGTTTCCAGAATAAAGTATTAAGGTTGATGTACCCTTGTACTGCCACAATACTGATCTTCATAGGGACCTTAAAGTTGAGACTGTTGAAAATACAATACAAAAATTTGCCAGTAGGTAGTCACCAACAACGACTGCTCCAACATGGAAACCTCGAGTTTATCCAACTCCTCAACAATGCCAATCTAATAAGAAGACTCAAGAGAACCAAGCCTTTTGAGTTAGTTATGTGATGTTAAAGCAGATTATAGTGCAGTTAAGTGATTTAGACTCTAAGGTATACTAGAGAGTAGAATATCAGTTTGTGAAGTTGTTTATCCCTTGATAAGTTAGAATAAAATTTCTAATTGATCTTTAATGATTAGATTGTAATAATCATAAATGTTTCTTTAGTTGGGGCATTTAAAAAAAAAAAACTATTTGCTTCAGATTAGTGCATTTAAAGGACTTTATGGAAATTAAGTGATTTGTCTTTATATTTTATGAAACAATGTTTAAAAATTATTTATTTGTTTGTTTTAAGAATCAATGTTTGAGTTTTGTGTATTTTAAATAGACATGTGTATTTATAAATGTCTTTTTAGTCTAATAATATTTTAGAAAAAAAAAGCTAGAATACATTTCTGAAATATTACTATTTAATATCTCTAAAAGATTTCAAATTTTTATTTCAGAAATATTACTGTGAAATATTATATTTGCAGGATATTTTTACGTTTCAGGCGCATTTCAGAAATGTTTCTGAGTTGTTTCGTAATATTTATACAATTCAAATATTTCAATGTAATATTTTTGAAATATTTCCGAAATGTGTGTGCTGTATGGGAAAGTGCTCAAGAATAAATTAAAATCGAAAAATGCATTAAGAAGATGCTTCTCATTCTTTTATTCCTAGAGTGATAATATCTGCTAATCGACTTAACATATCTCTCTCCCACAGAATTTAGTAGTTATATTTAGATTTTTCATTAATTATTATTAATAATTTAATAACTGTAATATGTATTATTGTATTGTTTTAATAGGCTCTGGTCCATACATAAATCATATACCTCCATTCAAAAATAAAAAAGTATTTTCTGTTGTACGAATTTGAACACTAATAAATACTTTCAAGTCAGTTAATAAATAGTTTTTAAAACACTTGTAATATTTAAACATTATAAATTCATAATTATATTTAATTTTGTTCATATTAAAATGTTATTGACCTGTTTATTTAGTAATAATACCACAAGTGCTATTAATATAAGCAAAAAAACACAAAATTATATAAAGAATAAAAATCAAACACAAACTCATTTCTTCAATAATTTTCGCTTAACTATTTTATCTAAAAAAATTCATCACACTAATTTTTGATCAATTTAAATTAATCTGACATTTGTTGTCACTGTTGAAAACCTACCAACTATTGCTGCATCTGAATATCCACATCTGATGCATTTTTTATGTCTCAAGCATTAAATTTGTTTATCCACATTGGACACATCTACTACATCTGCGTTTGTTTATCCGAGATGTAGCTGTCTAGATTACATTTTTTACATCTCTAAAATGATCAGTTACATATACAGGATGTTGCAAGACGCACTATACAAACTTATATATCACATTTTCAAAACTTTTAGTTGTTTATCAACAATAATTATAAACGTCAGTTGACTACTCAGTACTACACTTGTCAACTACGTTTCCTTTTTATGATAAATTTAAATTTGCAACATGCCTTTGCTGTTTTTGAATTAATAATATGCCAACATAGTGTAACTTTAATGATTTTGTCATGAATATTCGTGAGCTACTTGTATGGAGTGTTTCGACATATTTGAACCCATGGCATACTATGTTAATATATCTTTTGATATTTAAACTCTTGTAGCTTGGTAACCATGTAGAATTGGATATTTGTTCATAGGACATTTTATGCTTGAAATGAATTTAGGAATATGATATTTAAGTTTGTACAGTGCATATTATGAACACACTGTATCTAAGTTCTTATAATAATAAATATTTTATGATGCCTTGGTAGGATTCCCCACTCGACCATTCACTGTTGGGTTCTAATTAAGAGTACTGTTCCTGAAGTGGCGCTGGGAAACAGTAACAGAGCCTACCCAGAACACACACGATTGAGAATTTAAACACAAGCTTGAGACTGGCATATTAGGTATATACACCTAGGCCATAAATCGAAAAAAAAAATAACATCATTACTCACTTAGTCTTTTTACTTTCCTATCTGTATACAGATATAAGGAAAGTATAGGAATCATGATTTTTTTCGACCTCGAGTTTTCGACGGATTTTTACGTTTTGAGGTCCCCTGAATCCGTTTTGACTATCTTCGCGATGATGTCTGTGTGTGTGTGTGTGTGTGTGTGTGTGTGTGTGTGTGTGTGTGTGTGTGTGTGTGTGTGTGTCTGTGTGTGTATGTGTGTGTGTGTGTGTGTGTGTGTGTGTGTGTGTGTGTGTGTGTGTGTGTGTGTGTGTGTGTGTGTGTGTGTGTGTGTGTGTGTGTGTGTGTGTGTGTGTGTGTGTGTGTCTGTATAACGCATAACTCATGAACCGATACACGGAAAAACACCAAATTTCAAACTTAAGCTTTGTTCCAGCGTCTAATGAGCTGATTAGATTTTGGGCAGAGTCGGAACATCTGGGGGGTACTTTATAGGTTTTCATTTTTATATTTTATGGAATATATCTGTTATTTACGTTTGGGAAAGAAAATTCTTCAAATGAAAATTACTTCTTATTTTATTATCTATAATTTTTGTTATATACAAAATTTTCCTAAAATGGTCCGTATTCGCGAAATTTGACAAAATGTAAAAAAATATTTTTTTTTTATAAAAATTGTTCAAACAATAATAATATAATTCTCTATAATTTTTATCCTATAGATAATTTCTCTAAAATGGACCGTATTCGAAATATTTGAGAAAATGTGTAAATTTCGAAATTTGAAGAAAACTCAAAAACGGATAAAGAAAAAAACATTAAATTTTAAACTTAAGTTTTATTTCGGCCTGACGTGAAATGATTAGATTTTGGACAAAGTCGGAACATCTGGGGGGGTACTTTATGGGAGGCCGTTTTTATATTTTATGGAATATATCTGTTATTTATGTTTGGAGAAAAAAATTGTTCAAATAAAAGTTACTTCTTATATTATTATCTATAATTTTTGCTTTATGTAAAAATTTGCTGAAATGGTCCGTATTCGAAAAATTCTGATTTTTATGAAAATTGTTAAAATAAAAGTTGTTTGCGATATCGATCTCTATAATATTTGTTCATACATGATTTTATTAAAATGGACCGTAATGGAAAAATTGTAGGAAAAGTGCTAAATTTAAATTTTTCATTATTTTCATTTTCAATGAATATCTATAGAAAAATGTTTCGCGGTAGATGTATGTGGACAATGTATATATTTAGTTTATCCTCTAAACATTTATAGAGATGCTGCAATAGGTTGTACACAATAAACGGAAAAAGCCTGTAATAACTAGATAGGAAAGTCATGTGTTGTACACATCAGATTTTTTTAATGTTTAGTATTAAAAATAAATAACACTCATAGATATGGATAAGAAAATATTAAAACTTTATTCTTTGTACACTTTTATTTAATCACAGCACACATTATTTGCATTTACAATATTTGCTTGACCTTTTCTAGCGACTTTTTCCTGCTAAACTTTGGTCACTATTCTACTTCCAGGTAATGAATTATTCAACCATTTAATCAACAACGAGGTTTTACTTATTTTACAGTAAGTTACTTATCTTTAATGTTCAAGTTTTAGAATTTGAACTTGGCTTAGGCCATTTTCATCAATTTTGTTCTTAGAGCTTTTGAAAAAACACTTGGGAAGTACTATCACAAATTTGTTTCTTATTTTGCCTAGCGAAAAAATTGTGTATTATGAAATATTCTGGTTTTTACCTTAGTTGTTAAGAAAAGCGCTTACAGCAGATGATACTTTTCGTAACTCGACAAACATTTATTACCTAGATGTTGGCCTCCCTTTATCACCAGCCTAAAATTTCAACTCTTACTTTTAACTTCATCTGTGACTTTAACTATGATTGAGACTTTAACTTTATCTTCACATTCTTTGTCTGACTTTCAATCATACATGCATAATTATTGTGCATAGACCAATTAAATTGGACAGGCACTCTTGTGGTGATGTTGTTACTATGGTAGGCCTTTACATAAGTAGTCATAATCTCTGCAGATGGTGAGAAGCCCAGCTCAAAGCAACCACCATATTATCGTCACTGGATCTATAAGTCTCAAGTAAGATCACTTCATATTTTACATTTGTTAGAAGTGCACCTGTGTACCTACCTGCACACCGCTGGTTGTGGCTTCGCTGTTTTACTGAATGTCTTGCATAAAGATACACATCTTTCAGTCTGAATCTACAAGAGTACCAAGACCAAGTAAAATTAATCCACATTTTGATTTCCTGAATAGTGCATCTACCTACACAGATTGTCTATTAGCCATTTTCCTCGAGCCTTTTAGTGTATGAACATTTGTTCTTAATTTCGAGGAAGCTGTTAATTAAAGTAAGGTTAGATTACTTGACATTTGCGACCTTATACTTTCCGATTTAAAGATAGAAACAGAAAGCATTGGGCTACGTATGTGCCCTAGTGAAAAAGTGTGACGACTGGGGTAGTATTCTCGAATCACGAATACCGACATTCGCATACGTGTTTTACAATGTGTCTCACTTTGTTGAACGAAAACCAAGTGAGACAAATCATAAATCTCGCGTGCGAATCTATATTCGTGACTCGAGAATACTATACCCCTGATCCAATAAATCGAATTCGCTTTATTTTTGTCGCTTATGTGAACTAAAAATGTGCTATTTATTTTTTCTGTGAATGATTTCAACGCTTTAGGATTATTTCCACCATTGTGTTAAAGTTTAAACAACCTAATTGAAGATTAAAACTTCATTTTATGTAAAAATGTCATTTTAAACTTCGTTTAACCCAATGGTGAAATCGGCCCCAAGTTAGTTATATCATGGTCATTGATTAGTTGCAATTTTGCAAATAATATATTCTCCAGCACTTAATAGTCACACTTGAGTGATAATTAAATCAGTTATATTTTATTTCTTTCATTTACTTTATTCAGCACTTCTCGGCTGAAAACCGGGTATATTTAAATCTTTAGACCCCCTTCTTTTGTAACCTTGGCCTTCCACCACCTTTTAAGTCAATGTGTAAGTTTTTATCTATAATAAAGGAAATTCATTTTTTATAGTTCAAATAATGATACTTAACCAGAAATAGTACAATAAAAACTTGTAAATCCGGTTCTGCTCTTCCGCCATTTTAGTGAGTGCAAAAGCCACGCCTACCGGTCCCAATTTTGTATATCAAAAATAATTACATATGACGTATCCTTACGTTGCCAGATCAATGAAGTTTCCCAATATGACTTAAAATAATGACAGTTCAGCTACAACTGATAGTTCATTCATAAATGTTGTTAAACTACCGGGCTAGACCGTCATGACTCCCTTAATACCCATAAACAGTGGTTGGTTACCACGATATAATATATAATATCATAAAATATTTTTTCGTCCAACGATATGTTAACTATCCCACTAAGCAAAAAAACATTCCAGTTTCATGTCATATATGTTTTAAGTTACATTGTTACGTTATATAAAAAGGATTTGTTATAGCGTCTTTTTATTCATAGTTACGTAAAATGTCCTCAAACATAACAAAATCGCTCTTACGTAAACGTAATGTTTATAAATAAACATTTCAGTGAAACTATAACATTAGTTTCGTGTTTGAGATGTTTTTATTGCGTACTAACTAAAATGTTTTAGTCTTGTTACTTGAGTTACATTCTCGTTTCGAAACTAAAACATTATTTGCGTTTTTGAAATGCTAATATTTCCAAAGTTACGTTTTTGTTTCAAAACTATAACAGACTTGATTCATTTTTGAGATGATTTAAATACATAATCATAATAATGTTTTACTCATTTTTGTTTTGTAACTAAAACAACTAGTATTCATTTTTGAGATAATTCAATACCATTACTGATATGTAATGTTATACAAGGTGTTCTACAAGATCTATGAAAAACTTTGACAGATGAGAACTGGGCCGATTCTAAAAATTTTTTTCTTAAATAAACATAAGTCTAATTTGTTTTTGTTAAGAAATTAAGTTTGTGTAATTTTTATTATTTATTTGACAGTGTTATATTTTATATAAAAATGCATTTATTCACCACTTAGGTGTAACCAGATATTTTGTTTGTACATATGGATATTCCAATGGGAACGACAGGCAAGCAGCT
>OV651817.1:505766-605766 GCA_927349885.1 Psylliodes chrysocephalus | reverse complement strand
AAGTATAAAAAATATTGTTTTGTAAAAATAACGATTTAATAATTTATAATTTAATAAACATTTAACATTTTTTATAATAATAATAATAATAAGGTGGGTACCTACCTATACCTACCTAAGTGAAATCTGCCTGACCTCAATAGAGGTAAAAAATTAAATTTACTTAAAAGGTATAAATAAGTAGGTACTTAATCACATTCATATGTAACAAAAATTATATAAAAAAAAACATGTAAGAGAAAAACAACAGTATTAAACAACACCCAATTTCTAACGATGCAGTTTTAGAGTGGACTGCTGTATACCAAACTGCTCCTAGATTTTGTTTTACAAACGTATCATAATAATTATTATGTTAGGTTTCCTCTTATGTTAGAGGGTGACCATACAGCTTTGTACAGCAAACATACAGTTGACGCTATATTTGTCCAACAAATCGCCGTATTTGTCCAACAAAACGTAGTTATTGCCCAGCAAATGTAATATGTGATACATAATTTACTGAAACGTAAAACTCTGCATGATTCTGTTTTTTTATCTTTGGGTTGAAGAACTAACAAAAAGGTCCTGCATCTCACGCGTCTAGCATTGGGTCAAAAAAACCCTATGTCCAGAAAAAAAATATTTTTTTTTTTCGAGAAAAAAGTAGTTGGTGCGCGTCGTGGAAGAATGATCAGTCGATTTTAGAATATGCAAAATTTAAAGGTCCAAGAACCTTGTAGAACACCCTTTATTAGGTATTTGCCTTAACAAATACGAGCCATGAATAATTACTTAAACTCACCTTAAACTACTTAAGAAATTTAAAGGAAGACCAGCATGTCGACGTCGAAGGACATACAGAATGTCGAAGTCGGACGTCCAGAACGCACAGCTGCGAATCCGATATCGGACACGGAGCCACTGCCTTTAAATATTATGCGGTGGTCGCACTTAAACGCTCATCACTTCAGTTGGGACAGTAAGGATAACAACGCTAGAAGTAAGTCCCTTTATGATTATATTGTGATGTTTGTTTATTTTAAACAACAATTTATTAATTAATAATTTATTTAAACACTTATTTATTTAAAACAATACTATTCTAATTTATATAAATTTCGAATGTCTCTAAACTGTTCACGATTTATCTTCACTGTCTATATAATAACTGATACAGCGTTTTTCTCCACCAATATTTATAAATTATGGTGAAGGTTCCATCAGGTTCTAGAACGTTCTCGCCAAAAATTAGAAACACTGTCACGTTATATTTGGAATAGACTAGAAATAGTATCCCGTTGACTCTGGAATGTTCGCGAAAGTACCTCCGCCATAGTCGTCACATAGGTTTGGTCTTAAGGGGTTTAATTATGTAAATTAAACGGACAAGTTGAGCTTCAAAGGCCAAATAAAACAGAGAGGGACTTGGAAGGTTAGAGCATGACTGAATAATGAAATGACTCACATAACATTGCCCCCTCCTCAAGAGATAGTTCCTCCTGGAACTCTTACGAAACTAAAATGGAATGGTTGTATCTGCAACTGAACCCTCTTTTACAATTTGCAGTTGCATGGAAGTAACAAGGGGCTGTCTTCGCTGTAACCTGGGCACTGGGCGAATGGCTGCAGACCAGTATTTGAACTCCGGTATCTTGAAAGATTACTTCCATCATGTTCCTAATGATCCTCCAATCCAGCTGATTTCCTTCTATCTTTGGCACGGCTAGTTTCTGTACATTGGACTCCCGTACGAGCTCCCCTAGACTAAGTAATGCTTCCCATACATCCTGATAGGTGGATCGATCTTGGAAGGTGTTCTTCGTTATTAAATAAAAAAGATAACGTGACCCGTCTTGAAGTTTCAAGGCTTTTCCAGGGACTGGTAACTGACATTAAAGTTCTACCAGTCGACCAAACTTCTTACGGAACACATATGCCAGCCCTCGCGCGTCGTTGATGCTGGCGGAAGTACTATGGACCAGCGAGTAGTCTTTCGGAAGCGAGAGCAGATCTTGTTGTTTCTCGTTCGTAACACCATATCTGGCTTTTCCAGTACCTCCATATGCACCCATAAATTCTTCAAAGATAAGGTCTGGTGTTTCTTAAAGTTGGTTTACTTCTTCTTCATGGTCACCCTCAAATGGCGCCAGCCTGTTTTGGTGCAGTACCTCTGGTTTACCGTTTGGGATCTTACTAATACGGTAAATTACATCATTTATTTTATTTTGTCTTTTTGGGTTATGGAGCCAGACTTTTTCGCCTTCCTTGAAACGTCCCTCCGTAGCTTGAGTATCGTACCGTTTCTTCATCCTCTCATTGGCGATTTGGAGATGCGAGCGAACTAATTCATGCATGTCGTCCATTGTTCTTCGTAACTGGATCACATAATTTCTGCCTTGGTCACTGTGGATCTCCAAGGGCACTCCAAATCGACAGATAAACTCTTTTTTTAATACATCTGCAACAGTTGCGGCCTCTTGATTTGGAATGGCATAGACTTCCACCCACCTTGTAAAATAATCCATAACCACCAAAATGTATTTATTACCATCCTCGGTCGCGGGGAATGGTCCAGCAATATCTAAGGCGATCCTCTCAAATGGGCTACCAACGTTGTATTGCTTTATGGGTGCCTTCCTTTTTTCGTTGAGGTCCATTACTCATAGCACAGGTGGTACATTTCTTACACCGGTCCTTTACATCATCGGAACTGTTCATCCTGTAAAACCTTTCCCGAACTTTCTGAAGGGCTTTCCTAACACCGAAATGTCCTCCTGATGGACTGTCGTGTAACTGACGGAGTACTTCAGCTACTCTACTTTTTGGAATGACCAACTGTCTTCTGTTCTCGGAACCATCATCATTTTCAAGTACTCGCTTTAATAAGCCATCTTCCAGGATAAAGGAGTTCCACTGAGCCAAATACAACTTAAGTACTGGAGAGAGATTAGATACTTCTTGCCAAGTAGGTCGACGATTTTCCTCTTTCCATTGTCGCATCTTCTTCCTCTTTTATGGTCCTCACTTTATTGGATCCACCAGAGGCCTGTGTAGCTGCCTCTTATTCAAGGGCAACGGACAAGACATCGACCAATGTTTTGTGACGGGCTAGACGAAGTGTTTTTTGCATCTCGTGGTCACGAATTCCATCAACAAATGTTTGGACTGCCAAACATTCCATCATGTTTTCTGGAGCTGATGGGTAGGCAAATCACACCAACCTGGCAATATCTACTTAATATTCCTGAAGAAACTCGTCTCGTTTCTGTTTACGATTCTTCAACTGTGACTGGTAGAGATGCTCCAAGTGTTTGTGGCCATATCGCATATTTAGTCTCTTTTTGAGTTGCTCAAAATCATCTGTCTCTTCCTTGGGTATAGTCTGAAAAACATCCAAAGCGTCTCCTCGAAGGGCAATGGTCAAATTTATTGCCTTCTCTCGTTCAGACCACTCGTTTGCTCTGGCAGCTGTTTCGAACTGCTTAAGGTAGTTCGTCCAAGACATCTTCCCGTCAAAAGTTGGGGCTTTAACACGAGGAGGGTTTACAGCTCGTTCCAATTTCACTTTCGACTCCACCTCATGGCACTTAATTTCAAAGTTCTTGGTTGGGTCTCCGTGTTCCATTTCTTCTATCTTCTTTTCCATTTTTTTATTTTCTCCTCAACGGAAGAAATCTTATCCTCCATAGAAGAAATTTTGATTTTCATGGAAGTCATATCAGAAGAGATTTTATTTTTTAAAGAAGATATTTCGGAAGACACTTTTTCTTCTAAGGAAGAAATATTGGACGAAAATTTATTTTCCATTGAAGACATTTTGGTTTCCAAGTCGGAAGAAATTTCGGCTTTTAAAGAAGATATGTCAGACGAAATGTCTGAAGAAATATCGGTTTTCATAGAGGTCATATCAGACGAAACTTTGGTTTCTAAAAAGGAAATTTTGTTTATCACAGATGATAAACCGGAAGAAATTGAAGAAATTATAGAAGAAGCGTCATCCGAAAATAGATACGTTTCCGGATCCATACCTTCATTTTCTAGTGCTTCTTTAAGCCGCTCTGCCAATTCTGCTTTCTTCCCTGTCGTCTCCAACTCGCGATCTTCTAACTCCCGACGTAGCTCGGTCACTTTTAAATCACACAGTATTTTAGCCATTATTGTCCACTATTTATTTGCACTATTCCACTTCTCGACACCAATGTGATGTTTGTTTATTTTAAACAACAGTTTATTAATTAATAATTTATTAAACACTTATTTATTTATAACAATACAATTCTAATTTATATATATTTCGAATGTCTCTAAACTGTTCAGGATTTATCTTCACTGTCCATACAGTAACTGATATAGCGTTATTCTCCACCAATATTTATATACCAATTTAAAATTATGGTGAAGGTTCCTTCAGGTTCTAGAACGTTCTCGCCAAAAATTAAAAACACTATCACGATATATTTGGAATAGACTGGAAATAGTATCTCGTTGACTCTGGAATGTTCGCGAAAGTACCTCCGGCATAGTCGTCACATAGGTTTGGTCTTAAGGGGTTTAATTATGTATAATAATCGGACAAGTTGAGCTTCAAAGGCCAAATAAGACAGAGAGGGACTTGGAGGGTTAGAGCATGACCGAATAATTAAATGGCTCACATAACAATATAATTACCAAAAATCTTTTTATTTGAAATAAAGGTACTGCACCAACATTTTTAAACTCTCGCAGTTAAACTTTATCCACAACTGGTATCTAAAATCAATTCTAAACTGGCAAGTGTCTGATAACATTTAGGGAAGAAATTGATCAATTGTGAAAAAATAACCAATAAGCGATCTTTGGTAAGCTAGTTTTGATATGTAGATATATATTTATATAAATTATAACAAACAATGCGAAAGTATTTAGCATAAAAACTAACATTTGAGTTGATAAAATTGTTGACATAGTCTGGGAGCTTAAGAACATTTAAAGAAATTAATTTGAAATTGAATTTATCAAATGGAGAAAGAAGAAGTCAGTAACGCAACAATTTATCAACTTCTTAAGACAGTAAATGAATCAAATCAGGCTATAAAAAAACAAATAATTGAAATTAACAAACAAAATACAGAGCTAAAAGAAACTTTTGAGAAAGAAATAAAACAACTTAAATACGATTTTAATAGAGACCTTTCTGAAATCAAAAGAGAAAACAATAAAATACAAGAAGAAAATCAGCAACTAAAAAATAAACTTCTAGCAGTTGAACGAAACCAAAAAAAATATAATATAATACTATATGGTCTTAAAGAAGAGGATCCCCAGCAAGATATAGTGAAACTTATAGATATATTGAAAAGCCAACTAAACCTTAACTGCAATTTTAACGACTTTAGAGACACTCGCAGAATTGGCACAATAACTAGCACCAAACCTAGACCACTAATCATTGAATGCGTGAGTTACTATTTAAAAGCTGAGATATTAGGAAAATCTAAAATCTTAAAAGGAAGTAAGTTGTTCTTTGCTTACGATCTAACTCAAACAGACTATCAACGTAAAAAAATACTGGGCCAGAATCTAAAATTAGCTAAGAGTTACAACCTTAAAGCAAAAATCGAAAAGAAGACAAAGAATACAAATACGAAGATCTTATAAAAATACCAAATGCAATAGAAACATTAACAAACAACAAAAGAAACTCTACCCCAGAAGAAAACCAGTCGTCACAATCAGAAACAAAAAAATTAAAGGAAAACTCAGAACCGGAGGTTACAAAACGGGTAACCAGAAATCAAAAAAACTCAACTTCTAATTAAATAAATAGTTATTTTTAAATTTTAAATTAGGTAATACTCATTTTATGTGTCTTTTAGCATTACCGGAAGTTTATTTTAACTTTTATTATAGGTACTCCTGTTGATTTAAATATTGTATTGTAATGTAGAAATTTAATTTTTCAACAAATTTTAATATTTATTAAAATTAATTGAAATGGATGCTTATATTAGGGACTATCAAAATCATCCAATTCAATCAACTGAAATTCAGATCCCAGCAGCTTTTAGAAATTATATTAACATTACAGACTTCAAAATTTTTCATATGAATATTCGCAGCGTAGCAAAAAACATGAATGAACTTCTTGTATTATTAGATAACATGCATGCTGAATTTGATTTGATAGTATTATCTGAAACCTGGCAGCTATATCATCATAATATCTACCATATTCAGGGATACGAAAGTATATACAATAATGGAAATCTAAACCAAAATGACGGCGTTTTGGTTTTTGTTAAAAATCATTTGAAATCTAATAAAACTATTGAATATATTGGGGATATTAAAGTAATTTCTATCTTAGTCACAGCAAAAAATAAAAAAATTGAAATTAAATCCATATACCGATCACCTAGTACTTGTTTAAAAATTTTTAATCAGAATCTAATCAATTATTTAAATTCATTAAAAAAACACGATATAAGCATTATAACAGGTGACATAAATATAGACTTATTAAACAGCAATGATGAAACAGTAGAAGAATACAAAAATATAATGACCTCTTTTGGATACATTTCATACATTAACGAATACACTCGTTTACCTAGTCGAACATGCTTGGATCATTTTTATGTATCTAATCGCAACACGCTTGAAGCTAAATCATATATTTTTAGATTTAATATTACAGATCACTGTCTCATAGCCCTTACGTTGGAAATAGAACAAAACAGCATTAAGATAAAACATCAATTAAAGTACAAATATTACATAAATTATCCATTACTAAAAAATGCATTAATATTGGAAAAATGGGAACAGGTATACAATGAAACGGAAGTTGATAATATAACTCTAAAATTTATAAATACTCTTAAATATCACATTAATCAAAATACACAAAAAGTAAAAATAAAACAAAAAATAAAAATATTACAAAATTGGATGAATCCTACATTAGTAAAATTAATTGATGAAAAAAATAAATTGTACAAATTAACCTTAAAACATCCCGATAATTTAGAAACAAAAAGGCAATACAACATGCACAAAAATAATATAAATAAATTAGTTAAAAAAGCAAAAAAGGACTATTATAGAAAAATCATCCAAAAAAATCAAAATTCCTCCAAATCTTTGTGGGAGTGCATTAACAAGGTTTGCGGCAAAACGGCACCTAAAAAAACTATTGAAAAAATTAAATTAAATGGAACTGAAATTACTGACAAATTGAATATTGCAAATGAATTTAATAAATACTACTGTGAACTAGGCTTAAATTTAGCTGAAAAAATACCAAAAGTAACAAATTATACAGAAAATATAAATTGCTTAGAAAGTACTATGTTCCTTAGCCCTACTGATGAGGTTGAGGTCATTAATACAATTAGAGATTTGAAACTTAAGAAGTCACCAGGCCTCGATTGTATAAGGTCCGAAACCTTAAGGGAAATATCTAATAAGATTGCAAGTCCACTAACCTACTTAATAAATAAATGTTTTAGTACAGGCTCTTTCCGAAAATTCTGAAAAATGGTCTAGTTAAACCACTTTATAAAAGTGGAAAAAAAACGGAAATGGTTAATTACAGGCCTGTATCACGAAAACAATAGAAAAAATAATAAAAATTAGACTTTGTTCCTTCTTAAAAAAATATAAAATTTTATCCAATCGGCAGTATGGCTTCAGAGAATCTAGGTCGACTGAAGATGCGATATATAAGTTAACTTCTCTTATTTATGATTCGCTTGATAATAATATTCCTGCTGTGTGTATCTTCCTAGATCTCTCTAAAGCATTTGATACCGTTTGCCACAAATCGTTATTAAATAAATTAGAGAAGTATGGTATAAGAGGAAATACCTACAAACTCATTGAAAGTTATTTATCAGATAGGGATCAAATAGTAGAAATCGATGGAGTAATGAGCACACCGCAAACAATTACTTACGGTGTACCTCAAGGAACCGTTCTTGGTCCACTTCTGTTCCTTTTATATATTAATAGTATGCTTTCCTTGAATATTCAGGGTGAGCTCATCAGTTTTTCAGATGACACTGTAGTATTTTATAATTCATCCAACTGGCAAGATCTAAAAAATAAAATAGAAAATGATTTTCCTGTTATTACTAAATGGTTACAATTCAATAAATTTACGCTTAACTCTAGTAAAACAAACTACTTACCTTTTTCATCCTACCTAACTGGGTTACCTAACTTGGGGCCACTGAACATCGGGACGACTAACCACATTGTAGAAGCAGAAAAAGTAAAATACCTCGGTATTACAATTGATCGTCATATGAGATGGGATCTACAATGTAAGGAAATAGTAAAAAAAATAGGAGGTCATTTGCCAAAATTTAGGTATTTAAAGGAAATTCTTGAAGTTGAGGAATTAAAAGTCTTGTATTTCTCACTGGTTGAGTCACTGCTTTCTTATGGTATTTTAGGGTGGGGTGGAGTAAATGACTGTTTCTTAAATAGTGTTTATATTGTACAAAAATGGCTTTTAAGAATCATATTCCAAAAAAATATTTTATTTTCCTCAGATCAATTATATCTAGATGCCCAAGTAAAAGATGTACGACAAATTTTCGTTCAAAAAATATTGTTTTTTATATTTCAAAATAAAATAAAATTTGTACATCATGAACACTCTTATAATACTAGGAGATATGAAGGTATCGTTTTCCCACGAAGTGAAAAAACTATCGGGAAAAGAAATACTAACTATTTAGCCCCAAGAATTTACGTGCTGTTATCTAATGATATAAAAAACTCAAAAAGTTTTAATTTATATAAAAATCTAATTAAAAAATGGATTATGGAAACAGAGAGACGATTTTTTACCGAGATAGTAAATCAAACTCTACAGTGACAAAAATAGCCATTTCAAGAATATGTGTCTGCAAGATTATGTGTCTGATGTTTTAATTTTAATTTTAACTTACCTCTATTTTGTCCTTATACCCCGAATGTGTCTTAAACTGGATTTGACATTATATTTTTTTTTTCACTGGGTTTGACAAAAACCCTGTTTGTGTCGCCCAAAAAAGGCAAAACAAACTGTATTAAGGTCACAATACAAGTAGTTCTAAAAACTACTTCTGTGGCTTAACTTTGTTTATTCACCCTCTACTTAGTATGTATTATTTTAATAAGGTAGTTACTAAGTCTTTTTAATAATATGTTACTTGTATTTATCCTAACTTTTATGTATCTATCCTTATATTTATATTTACTATTGAATTTATGTACTGTACTGAATTGAATTGAATAAACATTATTATTATTATTATTATTTCGATGTCAGACCACCGCTGGTTAACATTCAAAATAAACTTGATGTTTCCGACCTCCTCGCTATCTCAGAACCCTAGGAAGACGGACAGGGTAACCTATGCCCACCTTCTCCAAGAGGCTCTGCGAGAGATAGAGGCTGAAACACCAAACAATAACAATGCTTTGGAAAAGTACTCGAACACTATTCAAAACACAATAAACAATACCTATAAGAAATCCTGTCCGCTGAAGCTGGTCCAACACGATCAGACGACTGCCGCATAGTGGTGTCACGAGTTGGATCACCTCAGGAAGATGGCTAGGAAATCCTATAATAAGGCAAGAACCACAAAACTCAAAGAGGACTGGGATACTTACAAATCTCACCTCAGAGAATACAAAAAATCGTCAGATAAAAACAGAGAGATGCATGAAGATCCTACTGCGAAGAAATAGAAGATTTCCCACAGACAGCGAGGCTTCAAAAAGCTCTCTTAAAACATCCACATCGAAGCTAATCAAAGAGGATGGCACGAAAATTGCCAACCTTGAAGATAGCATCTAACTTCTGCTAACACAGTTCTCTGACTCGGTCATTACAGACGTGGCCGACTGGGCAGAGGAAGAATACAATCCAACTGTCTATGATTAGCAATCTGCCAAACACGTAGTAGACGATGAAAAAATTATATAAGCAATATCCAGCTTATCTCCAATTAAATCAGTAGGACCTGACGTTATCTATCCAGCCCTAATGTGTAACATGGTGCTCGACACCCCCATCAGCCGCCTCAATAATGACAGTAACTACCCAATCTCTTTTTGTCCGTACTGGGTTTATCACATTAACATTTAACGCAGAAAAACCTAACTCTCGTAAACATCCTTAGTAATATGACATTTTAAAATATTCGTTTTTTTTTTCAATCTTAGTCCTGGCCCTGGAAACTCTAAAAAACTGACTTAGGTTGTTTCTGAAATAAGCGATTCAATTATTTCATTTCAATCACTTGTTTGTGTTGTCCATAGGTGTTGTTGGGGTAGCTAAACTTAAATTACATAAGACATTTTTGTTCGTGTTTCTTTACAATAAAATCATGTTATATCCTGTATTTAGGAAATTTTTGATGAACATAAATACCAAGTTATTTATTCTGATTAGGACAAACAGTTTTCATTTTCTTTTTGAACTAGATTTCAAGAAAGTGTGTTATTTTGTATAAGTACTTGGATATTGACAATTTTGGTTTTTTTCTTTATAAAGTCTATAAAGTCGTGTATTCGGTCGTGTAAAACAGTGTTTTGATGATTTTGTGCAAATTTAAAATTGACCAAGACTGTTTAAATTAGCGACGGAACCAGAATTACAAATCGTAAGTTTCCTGACAAAATCTATTTTAACATATTGTCAACACCTTTCTTTCTTCAATATAACCTTTCAAAAGCTTTGTTAATTTTTTAATTTAAAAACCAAAAAAAGTAGATCGTTCTGACACTTGCTGCCAGATAGCACAGGACGTCCTAACAACGTCCATTACATGTCCATTTATCGTCTGTACTTATAGGGCCAATTCTGGACGTTTTAAGTATGTCCAGTTTAGTAAATCCTCGGGACGTCAAGAAATAGATATCCGAAGAATGTCAATTCTACGTGCTTTATTATATTTCCATGAATTCACATTTGCATTGTATTATTATTTGGTTACATATATAAACAACATAAATAATTATTAAAAATGGTCCAATATCTAATTGAATGAAGGCCAAATAGACAAAAAACGAAGAAGGTCATTGCAAGAAAGTGACATTGTTAACAAGTGACATTTTATTATTTTTTATTATTTATTTAGATGTAGGCACTGAAATATTCTCAGGGCACAGGTTTTATAAAAAAAAGAAAAAATATGGTAATCAGTGTTCAAAATTCGATGGTATGTACATATTATACGAGTACAAGTTCTATCATTCCGCCATTTGACTGTGATTCGACCCTGTGAGTTGGTGGTTGATTAATATTAATTTTTTGCAGATTGTACTATTTTTATCTCTAAGAAAGGTGAAAGTTTTCCAGTGAATACTACAAAGCTAAAAGGTTAGTGAATTCATAATGTCTAGCAAGGCAAACTTAAACAAA
Source organism: Psylliodes chrysocephalus (assembly GCA_927349885.1). NCBI lineage: Eukaryota > Metazoa > Arthropoda > Insecta > Coleoptera > Chrysomelidae > Psylliodes > Psylliodes chrysocephalus. The sequence continues at coordinate 594,380 of OV651817.1, read as the reverse complement.
CAGATTGGATTTTCATATTGATCTGCCTTTCATTTTGAATAAGGGATTAAATTATTTTCAGGTTCAGCTGAGAAGGCAAATATGGCCAACTCAAGAAACAAACTGAACTGCTGTCAATCCAGGCATGGTTGAAAAAGGCAAAGTAGAGGAGAGACGGGATGAATTTGATGAAAAAGTTTTAATAATTTTATTATTCATAGGTTATTTGCTTCCAAATAAATTCCATAAGACGTGCACGTCCACGAAATGGACGTTGTAAGGATGTCCTGAACGTACAAGCAGAACGTTTTTAGAACGTTCATAAGACATATTTGTGATATCTGAGCTGCGATTACAAAAGATGTCACTTTATGTGTCAAAAATCTGATGTGTCCAACACATGACTTTCTTATCTAGTTATTATAGGCTTTTTCCGGTTATTTTTTACAACCTATTGCACCACCTCTATAAATGTTTAAAGGATAAACTAAATATATACATTTTCCACATACATCTACGTCGAAACATTTTTCTATAGATATTCATTGAAAACAAAAACATTGAAAAATTTTAATTTAGCACTCTTCCTCCAATTTTTCCATTACGGTCCATTTTAGAAAAATCATGTAAAAACAAAAATTATAGATAATAATATAAGAAGTAACTTTTATTTGAACAATTTTCCTCTCCAAACATAAATTACATTCCATAAAATATAAAAACGGCCTCCCATAAAGTACCCCCCCAAATGTTCTGACTTTGTCCAAAATCTAATCATTTCACGTCAGGCCGAAATAAAACTTAAGTTTAAAATTTAATGTTTTTTCTTTATCCGTTTTTGAGTTTCCTTCAAAATTCGAAATTTACACATTTTCTCAAATATCTCAAATACGGTTCATTTTAGATAAATAATGTATAGAATAAAAATTATATTACAAACAACTTTTATTTGAACAGTTTTTATAAAAAAATATTTTTTTTTATTTTGTCAAATTTCTCGAATACGGACCATTTTAGGAAAATTTTGTATAAAACAAAAATTATAGATAATAATATTAAAAGTAACTTTTATTTAAAGAATTTTCTTCTCCAAACGTAAATAACAGATATATTTCATAAAATATAAAAATGACCACCCATAAAGTACCCCCCCCAGATGTTCCGATTCTGCCCAAAATCTAATCAGTTCATTGGACGTTGGGATAAAGCTTAAGTTTAAAATTTGGAGTTTTTCTGTGTATCGGTTCAGTGGATACAGACGCACGCACGCACGCACGCACGCACGCAGGCACGCACGCACGCACGCACGCACGCACGCACGCACGCACGCACGCACGCATGCACGCATGCACCCACAAACACACACACACACACACATACCATCGCGAAAATAGTCAAAACGGATTCAGGGGAACCTCAAAACGTAAAAATCCGTCGAAAACTCGAGGTCAAAAAAAATTATGATTCCTTATATCTGTATAAAGATAGGAAAGTAAAAATAGGAAAAATATATTACGGCCTTGGATTGTTGTATTCATTTCATATGAAATGGTATTTCAAATAGCTTTTACGATTTTATTTAATTTTAAATAAATTTTCAAACAAGTTGTTTCTTATTTTTAGAAATCTCTTAAAATCCATAAAAAAGAAAATCAAAATTCTATTACGAATTTTTATGGTTATTAGTTCTATTGTGTAATTAAATCCTTAATATTTTCGAATTATGTTTAAATGTTTTAGTCCTGTACACTTCAATGCGCAAGCGCGTGGTTCGCTTTCAATTCTACGAAGTAATTTTAAAAATCTGATGTCGTTCCTATCTATTTACAATCTTTTTTCGGTTATTTTGTACAACCTATTGTAGCACCTCTGTAAATATTTAGAGGTTAACTTAATATATACATTTTCCGCATACATCTAACTCAAAACATTTTTCTATATACACTCATTGCCAACGAAAATGCTTAAAAATTTAAATTTTATAATTTTCCTCCAATTCTTCCATTACGCTCCATTTTAGAGAAATCATATAAAACAGACAAAAATTATAGAGATCGATATAGCAAACATCTTTTAGTTCAACAATTTTCTTAAAAATCAGAATTGTTTACATTTTATAAAATTTCACGAATACGGGCCATTTTAGGAAAATTTTGCATTAAACAAAAATTATAGAAAATAATATTACAAGTAACTTTGAATTGAAGAATTTTCTTCTCCAAACGTACATAACAGATATATTTCATAAAATATAAAAACGACTCTCTATAAAGTACCCCCAGATGTTCCGACACTGCCCAAAATCTAATCAGTTCACTGGAGGTCGGAATAAAGCTTAAGTTTAAATATTTGGTGTTTTTCTTTGTATCCGTTCATGAGCTATCGAGGATACACACACAAACACAGACACACACACACACACACACACACACACACACACACACACGCACGCACACGCACACGCACGCACGCACGCCCACACACATGCACGCACGCCACACACACATGCACGCACGCACGCCAACACACACACACACACAGACATCATCGCGAAAATAGTCAAAACGGATTCAGGGGACCCCAAAACGTAAAAAACCGTCGAAAACTCGAGGTCGAAAAAATCATGATTCATACTTTCCTTATCTGTATACAGATAGGAAAGTAAAAATTGAAGGAAAAGTGCTAAATTAAAATTTATCAGTATTTTCGTTTTCAATGAATATCTATAGAAAAATGTTTCGAGTTAGATGTATGTGGAAAATGTATATATTTAGTTTATCCTCTAAACATATATAGAGGTGCTGCAACAGGTTGTACAAAATATCACGAAAAAGCCTATAACAACTAGATAGGAAAGTCATGTGTTGGACACATCAGATTTTTTGAAGTCGGTTGAAAATAATTACAAAACAACAATTGTTTGCCATTACTAGTGTAGAAGTTAGCATTTGTTCGTTTTCATTTCATTTATTTATATTTTTGTGTGTATAGTGTTCAGTTTGAAATAAATTTAATTAAAAAATCAAATATTACTTTTATTCATTTCGAGTCATATGTATTTATATGGCGAGGGTGAATATTCATTGATCAAAAATCAAAATGTTTCACGTGAAGCAATATGTGATTCATACGATCCAAACAAATATATTACCTTTGGCTTTTGGGACACACTTAAGTACTTCACATGGCGATTAAAGTTCAATATATTTTTTGAAATCAACCCCCTTTAAAAAACATTTCAATTACTTGTATTTACTTGGCAATCTACTTTGTTTTTAATCCCCTGGTATTGTATTACATCTAAGAATTGATTTTGAATATTCATGTCAAAAAATAGTAATTCTACTTTAATATAGAGATAGCTGTTGCCAAGACTGTTCAATTAAAATTAAAATAAATAGTTATAATGTCAGTAAGCCTTTTAATTGACCATAAGCCTAGTCACTAAGATCATTAACCTATTACTACGAAAGACATCAAGAATATTAATTTTGAATAGGTACCTATGTAAAATAATGTATAATAAATAAATTGTAAACCAAATCAATTCTGATCAAAATTTGAATCTTTTAAAAACTTCTAAAAACTAAAAGATTTGAAGTTGCAGTGTAAAAAGAGAAATTCAAGAAATGATGTTTTAAATAATATCAGTAAATTTGATATTAGGCAACAAGAGCTGTATTAAAAGTAATTTTGATATTATCAATAGTTATATATCGGTATTAATAAACATTTCTAAACTATTTAACCTTGATAAAAGACAACTAACTTCCCAACCTTCAATTTTCCAGGCAATTAATCAGGGTTAATTACAGAACATGGAATGTAAATATTAGTATTACAACTAGGACAGTAAATATATCAAAATGAATTACCTACACCAATATGACAGGACACTTACATGTGCATTTCTGGTCAGCTTAGTTACTGATATTTTGTCTAGGTATAACCTTTCCACAATTGAGGTAGCATTTCAGTAAAAATCGTTTCACACTTTTATTACTCGTGTAGCTACTGAAGTCATGCTAAAGGAAAACTTTGCTACCGGTTACTTATTGATTTTTAGGCACAGAGACGGCATGAGCGTTGGTTGTTTTGGGGTGTGTTAATAGCTCGCAAAAATCCTACAAAAAGATTCTATATTACTAAACGATTAAATTTAACTGTTATGTTTATTGTTATTTTTATTATTTGTAGTTGTTCATGTTAATATTTGAAAATAGTGAAGACATTACAAAAATTTACGAAAATAAGACATTATGAAACCTAATAATAATCCAAATTGATCCACTGAGAATCCCAAAGTTGATATCCCAATGCAAACGATTCCAAAGATATGAGGTGTTTTCGTTTTAGATTTAGAGTGGTCCCTCGCGGTCGCTGTCAAAATCGGAACCACTCGATGTCGATTTAAAAACTATGACGTCATATAGCAACCGCAACCGCTCGCAACATGCATGGAACATGAACCAAACAAAACCGGCCTTCGCAGGTGGTTCGAAGAGCTGGTATATGTTCATCTTTATCGCACATTATGGTGCTATCCTTTATTTATTTATCCTCTAATTCGATTTCGAATTTCAGGAGTCAAAATTTAATGATCTGTGGTCAAATCAAAATTATGAATGATTTTAAGAAGGCTCTTGACAAATATTTAAACTTTTTGGGTTTTTAGCAATAATACTGAATAATCAGATATTCAGTGTGACTAAAAATTGTAACCAACTGTTCTATAATGTTTAAAGTAACCATAGGACCCCCATTAAGAGGGACAGAGACCCCTATTTATGACAAGTACTCCCATTTGATACAGTAAGTAGATAAGAAAAAATATCCATGTTTAACGGAGGTGACACAGGAAATCAGTGGCTTAATATCATTATAGAGAAAAACTTAATGAATAGGGGAAAGAGGTCGAATATCGATCACTTAAAAAATATTCAAGACAAAAGTCAAACTTTTAAAAAAATAAGGTATTTTTTGCATGGAACGTAAACTTTATTCATTTTTTAACATAATGACATAAACAATTTCTGTATATTTTGATAAGAAACATTTTAAAAATTTGAAAAAAAAAACTATTACCTGATCGATATTACCACCTATGGTCGGGTAATATCGATCAACATAAAGGGTAATATCGATCATAACATATTGGCATTCAACGCACGAATCCAAATCTTCTGGACGCGATATTTTACTGCAGGCAGCATACAGCCAGGTGCCACATGCCCTACAGCGCCACCACAGTTCATCTTTCCCTGGTTCGCGCATATTGGGCATAAGTTGTTCTCCCCATGTTGTTGTTTTCCGATTTTTCTTTTTGAAACAATTTTTTTGTAGCCTCATCCACATTCTTTTTTCTTTCTTTTCTTCCTTCTCTTCCAAAAATGCTTGCAGCGGGGTGGCTGTCAGTATTTGAGACTTTTGTTTCCTCCTTCTCTTAGATTGTGGTTTTTCTGTTAACCGGGGTGTCGGATGAAAGTCTTCAAAAGATGTGCTAAGTAATTTAACAGTTTTATCTTCATCATCAGTTGCGTTCTCGTCGAATACTTCTGTTATCGCTGATGAAACACTATCGCTAGAGGAAGAAGTTCTTCTTTGATACCTCCTTCTCTTTGATTGAACAGACGTCTCCTTGTTGCAGGCTTCTAGAGGCGGTGTAACATGACGCATATCTAAGTCTGAATCTCTACTAGTTCCAGGTTTTGGATCAAAATAAATATCTTCCGGAGGTTCGCTGGGGTCTTCGGGAGGTTCGCCGGCTTCTGCCTGAACTATGGAATTTGCATCTTCTGTTAGTTCAGTAAACTCTTCTTCTCCGAATACGTTTCTGTCTAATGGGAAAATTCCCGTATTTTTAAATCCGTTGATACCTTTCTCTTTAGAAGTGATACGATTGTATGCTTTAGCAAAAAGCTCTGCGATATCAGTCACGTCAATTTTGTTCTAATGATGGGATTTTAGATGGAGATCACATTCTTTGCTATATGCTGTCTTCTATGAACTGAAAAATGTGACGTCCAGTGGCTGGAGTCGATGAGAGGTGTGTGGAGGAAGCGAAACAAGAATGATCCCATTTTCACGACAGAACTTGTACGATTTCAAAGAGGAGTGAGTGGAATGATTGTCTAAAACAACTAGAACAGCATTTTCCTTAGAGGCATTCACAAATTTTGCGAAATGTTTCAGCCATTCCAGAAATAACTCTTCTGTAATCCATCCTGATTTAAAGCAGCGGTAGATAGCATCTGTGGGACCATTTTTTACCAGACTGTTATTCATGCGTTCGCGTTTAAAAATAAACATTGGGGGCACAAAGTCGCCTGCCGCACTCATACAATATACAACCGTCTTAGTCTGGCCTCTTTCTCCACTTGTAATCGCACCCACCTGTTTTCTGCCCTTTTCCGCCAAAATTCGAGGGGGTTTATGTACCCCACTAATTCCAGTCTCGTCCACGTTATAAATACGTCTTGCAGGAAATTTATATTTTTCAAAGACCAGTTCTAAATTGTCGTACAAGCGGTTCACATTATGTCGATTGAATGCGATTACCTGATTGATACTTGTGGCTTCAGGACGTCTTAAAGAAATTTTCGGGTGTCGGTCTAAAAATCCACGCAGCCAATCTTTACCGCAGGTTTTCTTCTCAGCATTAAAATTATTTCGTAAGTGATTTGCAACAGCATATTCGAAAGCAAGCCGTTTGATTGTACTTGGCGTCAACCCGTAAAACTGTTTGACAATTTCAAAATGTGATTTGCCAGTTCCGTCTCTTGATCTTCATTTAACACAGGCTTCCTTCCTAATTTTATCTTCTTACTAGGATATCTGTTGTTTAATCTATCGCACAACGTAGCATACGGTATTCCATTTAATTTTGCTGATTTCCTAATGGAATGAGTCTTCTGCTCAACCGCCTTCATAGCCCTCTTCAAGTCTTCCTCTGACCAAGAAGAGCGATTTGTTCGGCGAACATATTTTTTTGGCATCTGCAAAAAAATAAAAATAAATGAGGCCAATTTCGATCACTGGCGGGAAATATCGATCATGCCGATCGAGATTACCCGCTTATGAATGACATTGTTTGGACACATACAACTCCCAACATCAATAAGATAAAAATTCCGTTTCTATGATATAAAATACCTTTGATTACCATGTCATTATCAGCACTAAAGTAGCTTTGAAATATCTATCCTTAACAAGTACATACCTTATCCGATAAACTTGAAAAATAAGAAAAAAACCGCACGAAATCTGTTTACTACCAGTCAAACTCGACGTTACGATGAAACTGCCCGCATATGCTATGGGTGATTTGTATCAACCTTGAGTGATGGCTGGAGCTATTCTATTATTTTGAAGGTCGGATGCGTTCCGAAAAAATAAGGTGATCGATATTGCCCGCTGATCGATATTCGACTCCTCTCCCATTGCCCTTAGTATAAGAAAATATTTAAGAAGTTTGTTGGAATCTGGAGATGCAGACCAACAATGGTTTTCTTGACAAGTAAAGCTGTTTTATGGAAACAATTAATATTTGGAGTAATGGAGTGCACTATTTCGTGTTGTTGGGGAATTTAAATGGATTCTACGATTATTCATTGGAGTGAAGTTCAAAAAACTTATGAAACCATTTCTATTAACATACCAGAAATTTGACATAATCGAAGATAAACTGTTAAGTGAAATGACCTATGTAAAAAAAAATATGTTACTACTAAAAATATTATTGAATGTTTCGAAAAAAAGTTGGAAGTATCATTGAAATGGGTGGAAATTTTAATCCACTTTTCACAAGATTATATTAAGTAATAATATTTCCTTTGACAATTTAAAAAACATAACTTGAATTGGTCTGTGTCTTCCTAGAACCAACGCAGTAACAGAAAGATTATTCAAAGGTATCAATAAAATTAAACTGCAGAAAAATTGGAGCCAAGTGTGGAAATCCTAAAAATATTTTTATGGCGAAATTCAATGTCGTTTAAACTTGCCAAGAGTTCTATAACAACAGAGATTTCTTGAAAAAAGTTAATAAATTTGAGAAGTATCTGTAATATCAAAAATATTTTTTAAGTTCGTACGTTTTTTAAAATGTTTAAGTGTAGTTAGTTTAATAAAACTGTATTCAAAATTGCATTTTAAATTATTGTAATGTTAAAAATTTCAGTTTGAGTTTCGTTTTCTACATACATAGCCTAAAATAAATTTAAATAAAAGATAATAAAATTAAGAGCAATCCTGTCCCTTCTGACGTCACACCGCACGAATCTCACGAGCTCCCTTTAAGGGCGTGCATTGGAACAGAGAAGTCTGAACAAGTCCTCCCAGAGAGAGACAAAATAAAGTTATCCGAGAGGTGCTGCCTCTAGTTAGCAACTAAGTAACAAATATACGTTCTCCATTTTCGCTTCTGCGAATAAAAATGTATTCTTCTAAACTCACAGGTACGGGCTTTTATATGGTATAAATTAAAATTTTTTTGACTTGGCCTCCCACTTCGGTGTCACCAGCTGAATTTTTCAGGGATAAAAGTACATGATAAGCTTACCCTTATTCCGGAGGTAATACAAAATTAGACAGTGCAAAAGGGCACTATCATAAAAAATCGAGTTATTGATACCACCATATAGAAAAAAAAATTGCTTATTTTTTTGTTCTAATGCACAATTAGATCTTTGTAGGAAGTGTTTTTTATAATTATTTAAAAAAAATCATTTGCATTAGCCCTTATGGTCGAAAAAAAATTTAAACGTCAATATCTCGGTTTCAACCGTCCACAAATTTGTATAAAAAATCTTTTTTTAGAAATATACCTCTCATTTGACGAAAAACAAAGGCCTAAATGAGAAAAAACTATTCTTCATAAAAGTTTCGCCTATGTATTATCAAAGTAACAGTGCTTTCCCCATATTTTTTGCTTTTATATTAACAAAAATATAGCAATAAACAATTAGTTATATCATGGTTTAACTAGAAAGCAAACATTGAAGGTAAAGCTTCTCGACTCTCTTTCTTCTCTCTCAGTGCTAAAATGTATGCAATCAGTTTGACTCTCTCATATTATTTTATTCAGGGATTATTGATTTATACGCTATGATTTATTTCTGTATTTTTTTGAGGAAAATAAAAAATAAGAAAATATGAACTATTTATTGAAGGTATAGACGCAGTATATATAAGTATCGATTATTAACAGTAATGCTATTGCTTTGCAAAATACAATAAATTCCCAATGTAAAAAACATTATAATAATAATAATAATAATAATAATTAAATTAAAGTGTTATAGTTAAATAGCGCCGAAAATATGCATTTTAGAAAAAAAAGTTTCAGGCGAAAGTTTTATAGTTTTTTGGGGGAAACATTTTGGCTAAAATTTTTTTTTATAGCTGATCATAATATGGCCATATCGAGGTGGACTTTGTTTTTTAAATGGGAACCCCATTTTTTTTGTAAATATTCTTAAAGTACATAAAAAAATAGGAAACTTTAGATGGAAATAATTTTCTTATTCGACTTTCACTTTTTGAGTAACAGCTACTTAAAAATTTTGGTAGCCGAAAAAAAAAGTTGGCCATATTATGGTTAGCTGAAAAAAACGATTTTAGCAAAAATTTTTCCCCACAAAACTATAAAACTTTCGTCTGAAACGTTTTTTTTTATAATAGGCGGTATTTAGCTGTAACACTTTAATTTGAACACCCGATATAAAGCATAAATTAATATTATTAAAATTTATAAGTACAAGACTTTTAAACTAATCAGAATCAGATTCACCACACGAATCAACATTTTCCAAAACATTAGCGGCTGTGATCAAACTTTTGCTGCAGTTTTTCTGTGCCATACAGGTAGGTGCAGGAACCGATACAGCCAATATTTTTTTCCTGCATTTACAAATTTTGCTTTCTTAGTCTAGAACAAAATAATATTATTAGAATATTGTACATCTATGAAAATTATCGGTGTATAGTACCTTTTTTGCATTTGCATGATGTAAGTTCTGTTATGTCTGGTGGCAGGTCGGACAGAGTCTTAGAGTGGGTATCAGCCTTCCATCTTGATCTACTTTCTATTCATACTCTTTAACATTAGGAAGCTGCATCTGCGGCTTTAAAGAGCTTAGCCAAATATTTAGCTGGTAAAAACATCTTAAACAATGTTATCTTAGGTCGTCTTCAGTCGGTGGCAATTTAGCAATGGTTTTTAAAGAGGCCATTAATCCCCTCAAAATGTTAATGGAAGTAACACTGGCAGTTTTTAAATACATTTTTATGAAACATTTTTCAAGATTAGAGAATATGTTTTCGTTTCCAATGCCAGACTATTGGCTGGTTGCCTCATAACCGGTCAGAGAAAGAAAAGCAGGCAAATTTTTTAGAAGATACCATCCAAATTTAAATCATGTACTGCTAGAAATCGTCTTGAGTCTCTTCGCCCTGTTCTGAACCATATCTCTTTAGTCAAATACTTCTTGAAATAAATTTTTAAGACTAGAACATCTGTATCGTTGCAATCAATAATGCAGCATGAATGCTCCGAATTTTTGGCTAACAATATGTGCAATAAGATACGAGTATCAGCTTCTTTATGATTTGAATTTAAGAAATCATCTTTTGATAGTTCAAAATTCGTCCCATATTTATTGATATTCGCGAATCCACCACTAGTTACAAATTAAATATGCTTTTGCTGAATGGAATTTTGAAGAAGTTGCTCTGACAGAAAATTTGTTAAACGTCTATTGTTAAATATCGAATGAATAAACAAGTTTCATTGTTGCGGAAGTGGTGTATTGGGTCGGTCAATTTCTATATCAATTGATTTCTGGGATCCTCTCTTTTGACGAGTTTTTGATAGAATGTTCTTTATAATGATCATATACCACATCAATCCTTTAAGCATTAAATTTATTTCTAAAAATAACGTTTACAAATACATTAGCATATTCTTTAAATGATATACAACTTTTGGACTTTCCCAAACCTTGGACTATTGCCATCCCATCAAAAATCTGACAAGTTTTGCCAGAGTCAATAGGTGCAAGTAAGTGTCTTTGTGAGTAAATGCCATATTGTTCTAAAATATTTCCCAATGAACTCTTATTTGTGGAGGTGCCGAGATACCCATTTACTGTTAGATGCATCGGAGAGGCTGTCAGCTCAAACTTAAAATATTTCGGCATAATTAATGCTTCTACCCACATCCTTTGCTAATAAATTTTTGAGTTTTCTGTTGATTGTCTTTGTCCATTGTATTTTCTTTATAAAAATCTGGAGTATCAACAATACTTAAAAAACTCTAAAAAGTCGTTTGACCCTTTTCGTCTACTGTTAATTTTAAGGCCTCTACTTTTGCACTGTAAATTTCCTTAGTTGATATAGAAGTTAATTTCGATGATACATATTTAAAAACATCAAATTTATTAGGCTGTTCCACTAAAGTAACCACCCATTCTTCATCTAATGCCATTCGTTTTGTTCTCTGTCTCAGCGTTAAACATGAAATATGTAATTAAAATATTGACCTCTTATTTTCATCCTGTTTGTTGAATCAACAAGCATATTGACTTGGCGAGGATTAAGCACATCCTTATTTTGATACCATTTTTGTCTTTGCTTCTTGCAACAACAAATCCGTAATTAAAATTTTAAACGAAATCCTATAACTTATAACAAACAACCTGCAGGGTGTTTTGCTTTTAAAAAGTATAGATTTGGTTCGCACCTCGTTTATGGACCACCCTGTATATTTAGAAATAATTGTTAAATATAGTCATACAACTTTTATACTAAAAATTTCGTCGTTTTTCTAATAATAAAACAGCTATCTATCAAATATACACACTGTACATGTGTTATTGGCTAACATATTGGTATCGTTGTATAGACAAATTTTTAAGGAATGTTATGATAAGATAATATACACGATGATGCATTTTAAAAATTGAGTAAATTGAACTTAAAATCAGTTCTATCTCCACTATTCGTTAGCTTAGTATCTTATAAGTCTGTATATTAAACAATTTTGAGATCAATGTAAACCTACCTAAATTATGATAATTTAATTTGCGGTCAGCATCATTCTCTAATTTCAAAAAAAAAATAATGCTTGGCAATACTGTAATATTTTATAAAAATATTCAAGGATTGAATACAGTATTACTAAAATATTCTAAAAATAAAATAAAATACATACATTTTTATTTGCCAGGAAAAACGCAATACCCTGTATATCCAAAAATATTTTTTAAATATCTATTTTTCAAATCTATATAACTTTTATTAGATTAAATTTGAAGTTTAAAATTTACTGTTTATTCATTTTTGAATTATCTTCGAAACCTAAAGTACAGTTGAAAACTAGAAGTCGAAAAAAAAAACAATCCTATATTTTACTGGATACATGAAAGTTAAAACCTAATTTGAAAAAAAAAATACACTTAAGCATATTAGATTTGTATAATTATTTGAAATATTCAATTTTATAAAACAACTAAAGGCACCATTAACACTCTGGCTCCGATATCCAACAAAATAAGCAAGCAATCGATTTTTGCTAAGAGGCCGTTTAGTCGTTTTTCTAAATTTTTACCACTTCCGTACAGACATTTTCCGGACCACAAAACGTAAAATCAATATCTCAAAGAGGCTTTCTCTCATTACTTCTCCTTTCTCCTTCATGCTCTTACGCAAATATTAAATATGTTTAATAATTGAAATAATATGCATATTAATTAGTAAACTCCTAAATAAGAACCTGCGTATTTGAATTTATTTCGAGTCGACTTTAGCGCCATCTATTAGAGAAGCTCCGAATTAACCTGTGGCTACTTGTATGAATTTTAAGAAGTTTTCTTTTATATTCTATGCAATTTTTACATATAAATGGCGATTTATAATTTCTTCCAAAATTTACTTCAATGAGCTTTTAAGGAAATTGACGCAATTAATTTAAAAATTTTAAACGACATTTGTTGCTTTAGTATATAGCCTATTCAAAGAAGAATTATTTTCATCATCGGGTAATTATTACTGGTATATTTTTAGCTTTATTTCATCGTAAAAATTACCATATTTTGGGAATTATTTTTAAACGATCCCTGATAGTTAGAGACACCAAAAACCTTTATTGAATAGTAGTATATATCTATTATCGGCAGGAATTTTTTCACTTTTCTCTTTGTTGTAGTTTCAGCTAAAAAGTCATTGAAAGAGCGTTGTGTATGCCTATGTTAAATACATTGCCCACGCCCGCCCTTAAAGTATTTGGAACCTTGTTCGCTACATAAATTTGGCAATGTTGTGTGTCGTACCCTGAAGGGTCCGATTACAATTCAGGTATAATTCGTTGGCTATCGCCGCGCGCCGCCTACTGGGGGTTAGTGGCTTGTAAATATACGAATGTAGGAATACTATTTTTAAACCAAACATCTCAAATATTTTTTATTTATTGATAGTTATAGATGATATACAGGGTTGTCCCGAAATTATTTTAACAGCGTAATCTACATCCTAAAATAGTAGTAAAAGTTCATATAAACAGGTCCGAAAACTTTTCTTTTCCGAGATACAGGGTGTTAAAGGTGAAGTCCTGATACCACACTTTTGTAAATATTTTTTAAACGTTTAAAGATAATTAGGTAAAATTTGTTACAAATACTTACCTTTTTACGTTTCATTTATTGGACTAAACCCCACTTTATGGGAGTCCGTTTTTATAATTTATTGAATACATCTGTTATTTATGTTTGGAGAAGAAAATTATTCATATAAAAGTTACTTCTAATATTATTATCTATAATTTTTGTTTTATGTCAAAATTTCCTGAAATGGTCCGTATTCGAGAAATTTGACAAAATGTGCAAAATTCTAAACTAAACTAAAAGTTGTTTGCGATATCGATCTCTATAATTTTTGTTTATACATGATTTTTCTAAAATGGACCGTAATGGAAAAATTGTAGGAAAATTGCTAAATTTAAATTTTTTAGTATTTTCGTTTTCAATGAATAACTATAGAAAAATGTTTCGAGGTGGGTAAATTAGGGGGAGCTTAGGGTAAAATTGTTGTGTGTGTCTATATCCACCATAACTCATGAACCGATACACAGAAAAACACTAAATTTTAAACTTAAGTTTTATTTCGGCCTGACGTGAAATAATTAGATTTTGGACAAAGTCGGAACATCTGGGGGAGTACTTTATGGGAGGCCGTTTTTATATTTTATTGAATATATCTGTTATTTATGTTTGGAGAAGAAAATTATTTAAATAAAAGTTACTTCTAATATTATTATCTATAATTTTTGCTTTATGTCAAAATTTCCTGAAATGGTCCGTATTCGAGAAATTTGACAAAATGTGCAAAATTCTAAACTAATCTAAAAAATGTTTGCGATATCGATCTCTATAATTTTTGTTTATACATGATTTTTCTAAAATGGACCGTAATGGAAAAATTGTAGGAAAATTGCTAAATTTAAATTTTTTAGTATTTTCGTTTTCAATGAATAACTATAGAAAAATGTTTCGAGGTAGATAGATGTATGTGGAAAATGTATATATTTAGTTTATCTTTTAAACATTTATAGAGGTACTGCAATAAGTTGTACAAAATAACCAGAAAAAGCCTATAATAACTAGATAGGAAAGTCATGTGTTGGACACATCAGATTTTTTGACTATAAAATTTGGAAAACCAATATTTTCTGTATAATAAAGCTACATTTGTTGCATCTCGCTAGGACGCGCCATTTTCAACAGAGAAGCATGTTACCTTATTCGAAAGTGTAAACAATAATTAGTAGGTCTGTAGAATTAGAAATTTTATTTTTTTTAACTTTGAAAAACCGGTAACTAAAGAAATTTTAGAAAATATTTCATCTGGACTTCACTTGTAACACCCTGTATCTCGAAAACGAAACGTTTTCGGACCTATGTTTATATAAACTTTCACTCCTATTTTTAACCGACTTCATAAAAGGAGGAGGGAGGTTCTCAATTCGTCGCAATATTTTTTTTATTTTTTTTATGTATGTTCAGCGATAATTCTTTAACACGGTGTCCGATTTCAAGGATTCTTTTTTTTTTGTTAGAAAGGGGGTACTTCAGGGGTCATCCCATATAAATTTGGTCAAAATCTAATAATTGGGTCCATGACAAAATCCTCAAACTCTTCATTTTTTATGTATGTTTAGCGATAATGCTTTACCACCTTGTCCGATTCATATGATTCTTTTTTTGTTAGTAAGAGGGTACCTCAGGGATGGTTTCATATAAATTTGGTTAAGATGTGATGACGGCATCTGCACATTTTTGAAGTCGGTTTTTTTAAATTTTTAATTTCTAATACTTTTATTTATTATAGATACAAACTAGCTACAGCATTGAATATTTTATAAATAATTATCATATACATAAATAATTGGATAATTGCAAATAAGTAAAGTCCTTTTTAGCTAAATGATTTTATATTTTAGTTATATTTAAATTAATAAAATCTTAAAATATTTATCCTTGTTTAGTTAATATCCATTATTGCAATTTAGATCTATAAAGACCTATCGAATTTAGGTTTTTAAATTCCACCGGAAGTGCGTTAAATATTTTAGGACCGAGGTATGAAACAGTATTAGTTTCGAAAGCAAATATAATTATTATCACAGTATAACACTGATTCGTGATTCGTATCCGTGATCCGAAAAAAAGGATTCGAATCACTTGATTGAATCCTTTTTTTTAAAAAGGATTCGAACATTGGATCCGTGATTCGAATCACATCTCGTGATTCGGATTCGTGATTCGAATCCATTTTTTCGAGGATTCGTCCCAGCTCTGGGTGACGGCACCTGCACGTTTTTTAATTCGGTTTTTTTAATTTTTAATTTCTAATACTTGTAGGATGTAGATTACGCTGTTAAAATATGACCATCTAATTTCGGGACACCCTGTATATTGGAAATTCGAAATAATAGTTATGAAGTTGCGGTGTTTTTCTAATTGTAATCGGACCCTAGGTATATGGATACGGAAAGTGATGAATTGGAGATAGGTAAATTGTATTTATTGTATTAAAGGAACAACAAATATAAGTACAATTAAATAAGTATATTAATATAACAATTTTTTAAAGTCTGTATTAAAAAATTTTTTTTTCACATAGATTATTAAATTAAAAAAATAACTATTAAAACACGAAATGTTAATTTTGTCTCTTTTACAACACAAAATATACAATACTGTTGAATCAAAATTTTCTCTTGGCAGCAGGTGGTTTTTGTGACGCGACAATTATGATGCCTTGCATCTCATGAATTAAAGTTAATACTCTTTCAATCTTAAGGTGTTCATATCCCTTATAATTATCGGACAAGAATATCTCAAAATATTTAAATTTTGGCAAAATAAATTAGGCAATAATATCTATAATATGCATATATTTTAATGTTTTAATTCCTTCCAGTTTCCCAAAAAAACTAAAAGGGCTTTAATTTTGAAATATCATAATGAAAATAAATGCATTCCTCGACAGCACTATTCTTAATATAATCCCCAAATTTAAGCCTCTAATGTCTTGTTAATGATTTCTTAAAATTCGCCAAAATTAGTGGCTAAAACGCTTCGTTAAGTGCTATCTTCTGGTGTAAACTGGTGTAAATTATTGCAAGAAACGAATAATGACAGAGTGTACGATACGATAGTTACAAGCCCGTTACACTGTTTTCCACTCAATTTATTAAAAAAAAATAATAATAAATTAGGGTGTTAATTTTTTTTCTCTGAAGCTATTGGTTTTGGGAAAAAAATTCAAGAATAAAAAAAAATAAATAAATGAAGGATTTCATAAAAGTTCATTTCGAAAAAAAGTTTTGATATGAAATAAAGTTAATGTTGCTATAATTTCACCCCCCTATAATGTAACAGAAATATTGAAAAAAATATTCGTGGTTAGTCCTTTGCGATTACAGGATTTCAAGTTTCTAGCTTTACTGAAATTTTAGAAAAAAAATAAAAACTCAATTTTAGTCACCACTTTTTAAGGGTGATATCTCGAAAAGGGGTGGGCTAAGGAAATTTTGTTATAGAAAAGACCCATCTTAATTTTATACGAGCACTCATTTCCTGAATTTTGTCGCATGTATTTAGAAACACCCTGTATATTACTCATTTTTTTAAGCGTGCAAAATTCTTAACAATCTCTTTTTCCTAATTGGCACATGTCGTATTTTTCTGGGATTTACTAACTCTGGCAGCAAACAAATAAAATAGAAATTTGTCAGCTGTGCATTTTTGCCTTTCAGAATTTTTCATTTCATAAATTAACTAAAAACTAAATTAAACAAAAACCTAACAACGCCTCAACAACAAACTAAGACGATCACAATAATTTCGCACCTCTTCAAAAACAACTACCTATTTTTCGACACAGGAATTAACAAATTTAACTAAACGGCAGCTACCCTTTTAACCACGGGCTTCAAAGACTAGCAGCGTTGCCATATTCACTGGTATCATTGTTTTAATAGAATTAGTATCGGAATGAAAACTATGTTCATCTTCGGTCCTGTTTAAAATTGGTAATCTTTTTGAAAAAAAGTTATTTAGAAAATAGTTAAGATATTTGTTATAGAATGCCGTTAAAGAGCCAAAAAATTAAATTTATTAAAAAGTTGAAATTTTTGTTGTTTTTCTTTAAAAATATAAGTTTTTCGCGGTTTAGCGAAATTCTTGGTTCATTTTTACAACGATTGGCCTGAACCATTTTTTTTTACAATTTTTTTTAACTGCCTCAAATGTAAAATTTATTTTTGGTGGAGGAGCGCCTGTCATGTTTGCTCTTAAGATGGAAACAGTGAGACTTGGAATTAATATTGTGACTTATTTTGAGACAAGTATAGACAGTACATACCATAATGGGGATTTGCTATGAAAATAAGGGCAAATGCCGATTGAGCGCAAAACTTGGGATCCCAGCATGGATCTTATAATCGGATGTGCCAATTGAGCGCAAGGATTTAAAATGGTATGTTGCGATTGAGCGCAAAGCGAAAGAATAGTATATTATGCAACGATCATGTAATGATGGTTATTAATACACGAGCATTAACCGGGATACGAAACGAGCCAAAGGCGAGTTTCGTATGGTTTATGCGAGTGTTTTAATAACCATTACATGAGAGTTGCATACGCTATTTTTTCTACACCCGATAAATAATCAAGACCTATAAATATTCTATTTATATTGGCATTGAACACAATAACAGTAATTACTCGTATTTCTATAAAAAATTCTACAAAATTGTAATTAATGGTATTACCTTGGGTATTGGTATTACCACAGATTTTTGGGGCAAAATATTTTGTACTGCATTTTCTCCTTTCTCCGATATGTGTGGAGGAGTCTTCTATATCGCTGATATCAGACATTTTAATATTATAATTATCGAAGTTTAGCTATCTACGAAAATGTAATACGTTTTGACAACTAAAACAATTACATAGGAATTTAGGACAAACGTCAAACATCATGCTTGATTGAAAAATTGTAGGTTTCTATTGATTAAAAATCTGTATCATAATGAAAAATCTGTATCATAATGGGTATCATTATGAAACGGATTATGGGCATATTAGTGCATTATTATAATACGGGTGTAGAAAAACTAAATTTAGTTATTTAACACATCTAAATGTATGTATTTGATGAAATTTTAAATTATTTTAATTTTAAATAAATATATTAATTAAAAATGTAATTCTAATGGGATTTGTTTCAATAAAAGCAAACAAATAATTTAAAAATAATATTTATTGTCACATTTTATAACTTACAGTTTGTACAAAAGCAATCCTAGAAATATTTTTTCTTTTATAAAGGTTGATTAAATTTCAAATTTATTCTAAACGTTTCTTATAATTAGTATTTCTAATTTTGTTTTCAAAATTAACACTATTTAATTTAATATAGGTTTGTGTTTGGGCACTTTTCAATTCGTTTAAAAATACAAATATATTTGGATGAGTACAATAAAATTTAGCATTGAAGTGGCTATGAAACGACTCACATGCGTTGGTACTTCTTTCTCTACTAGCTGAACATGAAGCCCATATTTCTGGTGGATATCTTGCTGACTCACTGATGTAATTGACCGTTAAATAATCACAGAAAGCAGTAACTCTAAGGTCAGCACGAACAGTAGCTATGAGGTTTTCTACAAAACAGCTAGCGACTTTGGTGGAGTAAAAGACTACGTTAAAACATTACAAGAGAATATAAAAAGAAATAGTGGGAACTTTTGGTCATACGTAAATTCTAAACGGAAAGATGGTGGAATACCTGAATTTATGACTTATGATGATTTAAATCTTTTAAACATGCAGGATATTGTAAATGGATTTGCTACTTACTTTAAAAATTCCTACAGTAATTCATCAAATTTTGATGTTGACTTTGAGAGTGATTTATCAAATAATTTACATATAAATATAGCTGAATTTAAAGAATCTGATGTGTCAAAGGCAATATTAAAGTTAAAATCTAAATTTACTAAGGGACCTGATAATATACCATCCTTCATGGTTCGCGATTGTTCCCATACGTTAGCTATTCCTTTAAATAAAATATTTAATTTGTCATTGCGTACTGGTACATTTCCTAATGCATGGAAGAGGTCAAGAATCTGTCCTGTTTTTAAAAAAGGTAAAAAAAAATTGTATTGAGAACTATCGACCCATCACTATTATATGTAATTTTGCCAAAGTTTTTGAAATTTTACTATACGATAATATTATACCACACGTCAAACATCAGATAGTGGACGAACAACATGGTTTTTGTAAGAAAAGGTCAACAATAACAAATCTATTCTCATTTACACAATACAGTTCTGTAATAGTTGATGGCGGCGGTCAACTAGACGTAATATATACAAATTTTTCTAAGGCTTTCGACAAACTCGATCATAGAATATTACTTCAAAAGCTTAGCAAGTTTGGATTGTCCAAGCCTGTCATAAATTTTTTTCAATCATACTTGACAAACATAACCCAGTTTGTTGAAGTGCGTGGATTTGAGTCTGTCGATATCTTAGTAACCTCTGGCGTACCTCAAGGCTCGATTCTGGGACCGCTTTTATTTATACTATTCGTAAATGACATCATTAATGACGTTAACGTAAAATATTTAATTTATGCAGACGATGTCAAAAATTTTTATCAGGTAGATATCTTAAATGATTGTCTTAAATTCGTTTTTAACCTATCCCTTAAATCAGGAATCTTTCCAAATTTCTGGAAACATAGTTTTTTGAAACCAATTTATAAATCGGGCCCAAAAGAGAAAATTGAAAACTACCGAGCTGTTTGT
Source organism: Psylliodes chrysocephalus (assembly GCA_927349885.1). Taxonomy (NCBI): domain Eukaryota; kingdom Metazoa; phylum Arthropoda; class Insecta; order Coleoptera; family Chrysomelidae; genus Psylliodes; species Psylliodes chrysocephalus. Next base: position 574,022 of record OV651817.1, on the reverse strand, counting down.
ATCCAGTCCGATATTCCTAAAGCATTCGATTATCTCATGAGTAAGTTCTTATCTTGGGAATGTAAAAACATCATCATTAATGAACAGCATGGTTTCTGTCCTGGTCGGTCAACAGTGACTAATCTCTTGCTTTACAACACTTACATAATTAATGCTTTAGAAAATAAGTCACAAGTTGACTCGATCTATACAGACTTCTCAAAAGCCTCTGATCGAGTAAACCATAAACTTCTTATAAACAAACTAAAAAATATTGGAATATCGGGTGTCATGCTGACATGGATTCAAAGTTATTTAACAAATCGTTTTCAAAGCGTGAAAATTGCGGGTGTTGTATCTCATGAGGTTACAGTTCCTTCAGGTGTACCTCAAGGTTCTCATTGTGGACCTATTCTATTTAATCTGTTTATTAACGATATTTGTGATACATTAAAATTTAGCCAATACCTACTTTTTGCAGATGATTTTAAGTTATTCAAATCTATTAATTCACATTCTGATATAATTGAATTGCAAACAGACCTTGACTCCCTGAATATATGGTGCAATCTAAACCAAATGGATCTAAATATTAAGAAGTGCTTCTGTATATCTTTTAGCAAAATTTTGTCACCCATCATACATGACTATCAAATTAACAATCATAGTGTGTCAAGAGTTGATACCATTAAAGATTTAGGTATCATGATGAATAGTAAATTGTCTTTTCAGGCACATATAGATATGATAACAGCAAAGGCATCAAAACTATTAGGTTTCATTTCTAGGTCATCCACGGATTTTTCTGCTTATACGTTCAAAACGATGTATTGTTCTCTAATAAGATCACAATTAGAATACTGTTCGATTATTTGGAATCCATATTACAATACTCATAAGCATCAAATTGAGACTATTCAGAATAAATTCTTGAGAATATGCGCCTATAAAATGGGTTATATAAGAGGAGATTACTCATATGCTTCAATTAATTCTCAATTAAACTTAAAATCACTTCACTTTAGAAGAACAGTTTCTGATATAATTTTTATAAATAAATTGTTAACAGGGAATATTGATTCTCCCCAAGCAGTAGGTCTTATTAATTTTAATACCTTTAGTAGGACTAGACAATTCGACTTATTTAATATACCACTACATACCACTAATTATGCCTTTAATTCACCAGTAAGTCGAATGTTACGTGAATGTAATAAGTTGAAATGTAAAAATTGTGATATTTTTGGAACTATTAATGCTCTCAGCACTTATTTAAATAATATGGAAGTCTAACATTTTTTTTGTCTTCATTTTCTAACTGATTTTATAATTGTTATTTGATGCCGTTATATTTTATATTTTGTATAGTATTTTATATTACCTATATTAGTATTAGTTTAGTATTTTGTTAAGTATTTATTTTGCTGTTTAATAAATAAATAAATAAATAAATTACAAAGTAATATCAATAAAATAAATAATTGGTGTTTAAAAAATAATCTTCCATTAAATTCAAAAAAATGTAATATAGTGTCATATACCAAAAAAGATTTTCCAATTCTCTATAACTACTGTTTGGATGGTGTTATATTAAATAGGCCTGATTTTGTTATAGATCTTGGGGTAAAGTTCGATAGAAAACTTACTTTTAATGAACATCTAAATGACGTGGTAAAAGCATCATTCAGAAATTTGGGATTTATCATTAGGCATGCAGTTGACCTCAATTCTATCGAAACCATGAATATGTTGTACAATGCGTTTGTCAAATCAAAATTAGAATATGCTTCAATAATATGGAAACCATTTTATGATATTCACATAAGCGCTCTTGAAAACGTTCAAAGACGATATCTAAAATTCTTGACATTTAAGATAGACGGAACATATCCACCAATTGGGATAAATCACACGTTACTTCTAAATAGATTTCAAATGCAAAGCTTAGAATGTAGACGAAAAAATCAGTCGTTAATATTCCTCTGTAAACTTATTAACTACCAAATTGATTGTTCCGAGTTATTAGAACAACTTGTATTTAAAGTGCCAAGAACTGAATCTCGAAACAACTTAATGTTTTATCTCCCGCTATCTCGGACAAATTTATTAAAAAACTCGCCGTTGTATTTTATGTGTGAAAACTTGCAACAACCTGCAAGGTAGAATTGATTTATTTTCTTGTAAGCTTTCGTAGCTCAAAAAATTGTAAAGTTGTTTCGGTACTATTTGCTTGTGTATAGTCATTAAATTATTTAATTTTTTGTCATATTATGTAATTTTTATTATATTGTGTAATTTTTGTTATGTTGTGTAATTTATCTTATATCCAAATTATGTCTTATTGTGCAATATGTTATATTTATATTTACTTCTGTAATTACAATTTTTTTCCTGCTCTATAACTAGGCATTTAGCCTGTAGAGCAGTGTATTTAATAAATAAAATAAATAAAAATAAATAAATAAATAAATAAATAAAAGAAATGCTATCTTTTTCACATGCATCTATTATTGATCTTAAAACTTCTTTGTAACTCCAGCTTTTTTGTTTTTAACTAAAGCAAAAACTAGTGGAATGTAGTGCCCATTTTTGACAGCATGTATTGTGAAGAATTGCGTAAAAAATTGTGAAGAGTAATTAAAAGTTCCATCACAAAAAAACTTCTTCACAAAGAAATTGTAAATTTCTTATGGTGCTAAAGATAATAATCCTTGTCTGTCTAAGTTAAAAATGTTTCTCCTGTCGATGTTTGTCTATCCATGTTTTCTAATGCTTCAAAGACTTCGTTGATAAGTAGTTTTCTTCTGGAGCGGTATATAGCATGCCGAATATTTGCTATATCATTTGAGGTTGCTGAATGAACCGCACCGCCAATTTCTAAATTGATAATTTTGTTTGGACAAACAGAAATATCTTCCACTGCTTTCCTTTTAGCACTGTTTTGGATTTTCTAAATAAAAGATTCATAAATTAGATAAAAAATAGGGCTTTAGATATTAGAGTTTAAAATTTATGCTTAAAAATTTTGTTTATCTTCTTGAATTTTATTGAATATTACATTGCATTAATGTCAAAAATGTTTTTCAATTTTCAATCGGCATGTAAAGTTGCAGGTTAAATTTCTGCACCCTATGTATTAATTTCGGCCCGCCTATTTTATCTAAGTCGTTTATTGTGGTTTCCGAGTGTCATAATAGTGTTTGACTAGATTAGATTAGATTAGCAGTTGGACGTTATTTGTCCTTGTCCACCGCGACCTTTTCAGATCTATTGTGGGACTCCGTTTATTTTAGAGTATGTCGTCTAGCCTGGTCTTTTTTATTAGACTTAGTAGCTTTGACAGTGGCTATCGCATGTAGTTGCATGTAATTTGCTTTTCTTCGCCCAATGTTAGAAACCTCATTCCAGCCAAGCCTTCACATTGGCACAGGACGTGAAATGATGTTTCCTCTTCTTCTTCATAGAACCTGCACAAAGTTGCTTCTTCTGCTGGATTTATGACACTCATGTGCCTTTTGAAGCGACAGTGTCCAGTAAGAAGGCTTACTGTTATCCTAACGATTTGACGTTTTTGATAAAGTAGGTCTTTCGTAAACTTGGCCGACGGTTTCTTGATGAACTGTTTGGCCTGTCTCAGTCTTGGATAGTTGTTCCACCATTCCTGAGACTCTTTTTGCATCCATTGTTTAATGGATGCCTTGCACAATGCCTTAGCAACTCCACAGAAGGGTTCAGGGCCTGTCATGGCCTTATCTGAGCCTTCTCGGGGTAATTCGTCGGCTTTTTCGTTGCCCTTATATTCCTTATGACCTGGAACCCAGGCTAAGGTCACCTTATTTTGACTACTTATCTCTGTCAGGTCTTCTAGACAGTCTTTCATCAGTTGTGATTTGATTTCTGGTGAGAGAATTGCCTTTAGAGCTGCTTGGCTATCAGAGTATATGGCAATAGTTTTGCCTGATACTTGCTGATTTAATATTTCTCTTGCACAGTGTTGTATGGCTATTAGCTCAGCCTGGAACACTGTTGCATATTTTCCTAAGCTTAGGGAAATCGTTGATTTCGACTTAGGTCCATAGATTCCAGCACCGGCTCCTTCCTTGGTTTTTGAACCGTCTGTGTACCAGACGAGTTCAGCCTGTACGGGAGGTCCCTGTTTCCAGGATTCTCGGGCTGGTATTTGAATTTGAAAATTTCTTTCAAATTTGTATGTGGTTATGGCTCTATCAGTAGGCATAGCTAGAATATTATCCCTTTTTACTTGCTGATATAGCCTTGTGTGGTCGGCGCTATGTAGTTGGGTTTTGTCCCTGCATTAGCCTGTGAATAGCTGACCTGGTTTCTCCTTGTATGAAGATGTACAATGGCGTGAGATTTAGTAATACCTCCATTGCTGTGGTCGGCGTAGTGCGCATGGCCCCAGTAGCACTTAGACAGACAAGCCTCTGAATGCTAGTGAGTTGGCCTATTACACTTGCCTGCGCAGTTGTGGTTACTTACGCCACTGCGCCATAGGTTATCATGGGTCTTATTACCCTTGTGAATAACCAAATGGTCATTTTGGGGTTTAGACTCCAGTTTTCCCACATATTCTTCTACAGATTACGAGAGCTATTGAAGCTTTATGTGTGAGTTTTTTGAGATGTTGGTTCCATGTCAGCCTTTGGTCAAATATGACGCCGAGGTATTTGGCTTCTGTGACGAATAGGATAACTGTGCTGTTTAGTACTAGTGGTCTTAGACCTATGAGTACCCGTTTTTTTGTGAATGGTACAACTGTTGTTTTTTGTGCGTTGATGGACAATTGTTCCTTTTTGCAACAGTTGTTCACTATGTTTAGAGCTGTTTGAGATCGCTCCGAAACTGTACCTGCAAATCGCCCCCTGACGATGATTGCTAGGTCGTCTGCGTATCCTAGGCACTGGTAGCCTTCTTTGGACAATATTTTGAGTAAGTCGTCTACAAGAACTGACCACAGCATTGGAGATAGTATTCCTCCTTGTGGACAGCCCCGTGTAACTTTTGCCTGTATAGTTGCCTTTCCTAGAGTGGATAAAATAATCCTGTTCTCTAGACAGGCAGTGATCCATTGGCATATTGTTACTGGGACGTTTCTCCCTTCTAGAGCCTTGGTTATTGACCTGGTTGAGGCATTGTTGAAGGCTCCTTCAATATCTAAGAAAGTGGCTATTGCGATTTCTTTGTCATCTATTGACTTTGATCCCCTTGTGACTGTAGCTCTCTTGGTCTCCTGAGTCTAGTCCTGTAAGGATAGTTGAGGCCGGAAAGTGCACTTGAGTTAGTATCTCCAGACTTTCCTCTAGTGTCGTGGTGTAGGTATCATCCTCTTTTTTAAGGAATCCCACTTGACTAGATGTACTGTCTTTGGCTATAACTCTATGGATTCTAGCGCTGGCGGTGGTCTCTGAGACCTCTTCGCAGAACTTCCTCCATGAGTTTCTTTTAGCCTTGCCTACTTCTTTGTTATACTCTGTGAGCTTATTTTTATAGTCTTGTGTGGATTTGGCTCTGTTGAATAGCCTTCGCACCTCGCCTCTAAGGCTATCTAGGTGTTTATTCCACCAGACTGTTTTTCTCGTTTGGCATCTCTCTTTTTCGGGACAGTTTTCTTGGTAGGCATCAGTAATTGCCTTGTTTACCAAGTCTACTGTCCTTTCGAGTGTTTTTGTTTCTCGTACATTGGTGGTTTCCTCCTTGAGAGACTCCTTTAGGGATTTTATGTACCCTTCCCAATTCGTCTCTCTCGGATTTCTAAACCTGTCTGCTGTACGAGTTGGACATTGTATATGGAATCGGATATGTCTGTGATCTGAACACGATGGTTCATCGGACACATGCCAGTCCCTGATTTGGTAATTTGTGCCTCTCGAACACATGGTCATATCTAGAACTTCTTTTCGGTTGGCAGTGACAAAAGTTGGTTTGTTGCCTTTATTGGCAATTTCTAACCCTTCACCTAGAATGAATTGTAATAGTGACTCACCTCTTGGATTGATGTTGGTGCTTCCCCAGATCGTATGGTGTGCATTCGCATCGCATCCTATTATGAGGTTGAGTTTCTGCTCCTCGCAATGGGCAATGATTCTGCCTAGTATTGCTGGTGGGCATATTCTCTCCTCTCCCTAGTGTTTGACGAAAAAAATTAATGACGTATAGCATTATTTAATTGAATGTCTTATTTTAAAAATATATTTTATCACGTATTTCCGATTCATCAAAAAAATTAACTATATTTATTTGTTGCAGTTATTTTCTGCATGTGGCTTTTATCAAACTTTCTAACAGAAAACCTTGATAAAAAAAATATAATCCATAAGAAAGGTTTCCCTTTTTATTTAATATCATAAATTAAACTAATTAATCCCCACTAGCATTTAAAAATTCATTTCTGTAGCCTTTTCCTTCAAAAACGTCAGTTTGATTGTTAATAAAATGCACAATAAGTAGTTGGTTGTTATTTAAATGCAGATTTTCAATTAATTATAGAAACGTTAATTTAAACTCCTTATTTTTGCATAAACAGGTGTTGCAAATTATCTTAAACTATTAAAAATCTATTGAAAAATCTGATGAAAAATCTGACTTGGATTAATGTGTTGGAATTAAAATCTAATATAGGAAAAAAATGTTTTTTTTATATTACTAATTAAATTAAATAACACAATTAAATAATTGTTTTAAGACCATGATTCAATATATTAATAAACGAATAACATCTTAAAAAATGTTACAATCCCCTGTTTTTTTTTTAATCGTATGATATGGACTATAACAGTCAAATATTTTTTATTACCTAGTCTATTTTAAACTTTTAGAAAGTACTTTAGCAAAATTTTGCCACTGGAGGCCGAGACGAAGGAAATCATTATTAAAGTTGATATTTTTATTTCCCCTATGTCCCCAAATCCAATTTAAAAATTAAATTCTTTTAATTGTATTGGGTTCTGCAACTTTTTAAGAAATACAAATACAACTTTTAAAATGTCATTTTTGTATTTTTCGTTTATAACGTTGTATTAAACACAATAAACGGATTTCAGGTGATACCATATAATAGTATATTACATTAAGAGTGTGGAAAATCACTTTTCACAAAAGTGATGTACAATATTTTTCCTACGACTGTAACGTTCATTTTTGGCCACACGAATTAATAAAATTGTTTTGGCTTACCTGGTTAATCATACGAAAAAAAAAGGGTAAAATCGTATTGATGATATCACTATTATTTTTGTCATTAACTAATTTCACCTGTATTCTAACTTTCGGACATCATTATTATAATTTATTTCATCTCACCACTAAGTAAAAGGATGGTAGCTCACCACTAGTATAATACTTTGTACAATGGTCATATTTGCAGTGTAGTGTTCACTGTTTTAATTTGCCAGATTCTCCTAAAAATAGACCAAGTTTCGTTGTAAATTTATACATATTATGTATTATAGTCTCACCTTTGGGTAATTAATTATTTACGAAACCATTCTTTAAGATTTTCTTTGTTTATTTTTGTTTATAGCTGTCAGTATTGGGTTAATGTTTTTTAATTATGACGGTGAATGACATAAACGTCATTTGACGACAGAACACCGACAAGTGTCATGTTGGTGGGACGTTCCAATATCGGGCTCAGAACCCGAGGTAAGGTAGTTCCACAATGAGCGATTTTAAGTCGTGAGGGATTTTTTTGCGATCGCTGTTGTATTAATTTTTGTCGGGAACAGTTTCCCAAATGTAGTTATACTGTACATAAATATAGTTTTTAGGGTACCTTTCGTAAATGGTCTCTTAAGTTATATAGTGGGGAATTCTTGAGGATGAATTTCTGAACCCACTTGGCTTGAAATTTATCGGAAAGGGATTTCGGCCATTTTGGACGACTGACGTATTTTTTTAGTCAGTGGGTGATGAATCACGAGAAGGACGAATTTTGCGTCGAAGTAGAATTTTGTTAATATTTAGCCTCATCGGCTTACCTAATTAAAGGGGATTTTAGATTCTACTTCATGGTTAATTGTGGGTAAATGGGCATTTCGTATTTTGAGAGGAATTTTAGTGTATTGGTAAATTCCTATGGTCATTGGTCCAGCCCATATCTATTATAGGATTTTAACGCAATAATTGGAAGTTCACAGCATTTGGAGTGTGGAATATTGTTGTGCTGTGGATCATCTCACGTGTTTCTCATCCTTGGAAGGCTACCAAGTTAACCCTTTACGAAAAAGGTATGTTTTGTATATATTTGGTTATGTTACCAACCATGTGGCTGGCAATTTTTTTTATGTTATGGCATGGTGTAACAGAAGTTTAATTATTTGAGCTCATAATACTGTTTATGACTCACTGTTGAGCCAATTTAATTTTTCTTCATCCTAGATGCTGAATAGTTTCTAATTTATGTACATTTTTTGGTAATCCTATAGTTCGGGATACTTGAGTCAATGTGTATTGACATTTTTCTTTGTAATATTTTAAGGGTTTCACCCAGGGGGTTGTTAACCCAGGATTCGACAACAATTTTTACCCAGGGGGTAGTGACTCAGGATTTCAACAGTTGTACACAGAGGGTTATATCGTCCGGAGTTCAACGGTTTCATCGTGGACTCATCGAAGGAAACACAGAACATTGGTATGCTAGTCGCCTAGCTTACTTGTAGCTAGATTTACAAGGATGATTCTCGTTCTGGATAGGAAGATGGGAATGCTGTTAAAGAAGACACCCTACTATCAGGTTTTTTCTTATACGTTATATTGAAGGTTTCATGCGTGCATTGTTAAACTATACATTCACTTTCAACCGAATGTTGTCAAGGTATTCTCAATATTATTTATACTTTTGAGCACAGAATATTTTAGGGTTCTTTCACTTATAACTTAAGTATTATCAAATGTTACATCGTTTAATTGATTAATATTTTAAATTTTTACTTAATTTAAGCACTTAATGCTGATGTAGTAATCCTTCGGGTCGCAGAACACTTGGACTGCTTCCACGTTTAAGTTGTAATTCTTCAGTTATTAAGGGCTACTGCCATAATTTTACTTTATTCAATTTATTCATTATTAAATGGACCAGACTTAACGATTAAGTTAAGCAATCTCAGAAGACCCGTGTGGGGGCAGAGATTAAGTAACCTCTTCCAACCTGCGAGTTTAAGTAAATAACCTCTGTGTCTAAAGTCCTTTATATGTTGTATTTTTATTTTTTTTTGATATTTTTATTTAGTTCTATGAATTATACTTAACTATAAAATTTCATGGTTTAATAATTTTCTTTTGGGTAGTTTGGTCTTAACTAAAAGTTAAGCAGATATCGCCTTCCAATTTGGAGAGGGTTATAGGCTTATAAGGATTATAAGTTTATTGTTTAGTTTATAATATATGATGTAGTATAGGTGCGGTTATGCACAAGATTTAAGTTAACTATTATTTTATATTTTATTTTTTATGTAAGGTGGAAATTAATATTTTGCGCAAGCGTCATGCCTGGTACCAAGCTAACGACGAACCGTGCCATACTTTGATACATTATTAATTTTTTTTGGGTTACGCATATACATATACAGTGTAAATTTTCCCTTTTATTTCCTCCAACTTTTTTTTGGATTATCTAAGCCATTAGGTAATTAGTTTGTCCATTATAATTGTTGAAATCTAAAGCCGATATATTTAGTAAATATTTTTTTTTCTTTATAAAGGAACATAAGTTGAGGTTTGTCTTTTATTTCTTTCCTCATTTACTGGGTTTTTGGGGAAATAGGATCATAGTTTGGCCACTATATAGACCCAGTTGGCGCCTACTCATTTGTCTACTATTTCCGGAATTATTGTAAGCTATCCACCCCCTAGCTGCCGTCTGAGCGACGTCGAAGGCCCGAAGGTTGACACCGGAACAGCCGAAACTTGTGTAACCGTAGTAGACAACATTTTTAATTGTAGTTAATACTTTAATAATTTTTTTTTAAGTTTAAAAATTTTGGTGGAATCACCAAGTTCATTTGGTAGGTTACACGACCACAAAATGTCTTTAAAAAAATGTAAAATGTATTACTACCTATAATAATTAAAATGTATTTAAAAAAATAATCAACAACAATCGTATTTATTTAATTTTCACATTTTCTAAACAAAAAAAACTAAAAAAAAAAAAATAAAAAAACAAAAAAAATTCTGCCCCGCCAGAATTCGAACGCGGTCGAAAAATGACAAAGTTGATAAGTTCGACGTCCTAACCACCTGAGTTAATAGCCCTTGTGTCAATTGAATAATCTAATCGGTTATGTATTTAACCAGAATAAAGAGCAAACATTTTAAATTTATTTTAAGGTGACAGTTTAATTGTATTTAATTTTATTTTCTAATAAATATGAAAACTATACAAATTAAAGAGCTAAGATTTTTTAGACGTTTTTGAAATAAATCAGAGCAGTTGCTGACGCCAATATTAATAACGTAACATTGATTTTAATAAAAATAAAAGTTTAAACAATTATAAAAAAATGTAATATGATTTTTTCAAGCGGTCAAGCAAATACTCTATTAATAATCAAATACAATTACCTTAAAACCAATTCTCAAATCAATGTAATAACGGATCAAAATTGAGAAATAAAATACAAGCTGAAATTTTAAATAATATACGCGCCAGACCCTGTTTTACCAACATTTTAGTTCAGGCACTCGTCGATAGATCTAAAAACAAGCAAGTCACCAACCATTTTCGATCTTTCAACACGTGCCATTCGGAATAAAGTTTTGATAGGTCTAAACCGCAAACAGACGACGAAATAATGTGGGTTTCAAATACACCGGGAATTAATTTTGGCAACACTGATAATTCGTTCTTTGCACGCTCTGTATTTGTAAATTATATTTTATACGAAATCGTTAGAAAATGATTTGTATGATGGATGGGCGATTAATTTGTCGGGCGATTAATTTGTCGGGCGATTAATTTGTCGGGCGATTAATTTGTCGGGCGGTTGACTCTGTTTATTTATTTTTTTCATTATTTAGGTAATATAGATAGCTAAAATGGCTTGCGTATTAAGTTACTACTTTGATATTAACGAAATAAAAAACTTTTTTGTGACACGTGCCGGTGTAGGATATATACCGGGTGTCCTATATGATTCTGGGCAGCTATTGTCTAAATGATTTAATAGCATCAAATCAACCTTTGCCAAACCACCTAGAAACCATCCCTAGCCGAGCGGCTAGCGTGAGATTAGTGTACATCCGCGTTCTCGCAACAGTTAAGCCGTGATATCTTCAGTCACGTCGTGAATGATTGTCGGCTGGGACGATTACCATAGGCCATGCCACCATGTGATTTAGTCAACATCGACGATGTGAAATTAATAACGGGGAATGAGTAAGTAATTGATAAAGGAGTGGGACGTTCAAATGGTGGTACAATAAACTGCAAGCTGCAGTGACACCATGCTACAAATGGATTAGGGTAATACTACGGAGGGTCCAATGGGTGTAAAATAAAATAAAACCATTCCTAGCATTCATTTTTCAATTTTAAGCTCATGTTTTTTTGTTATTATGATCAAATTTATCCCCCTCACTTCAGTCATATATCATATTGCTTTTTTTAGGTTGTATTTATATGGTCAAAATGGTAAAAAAAGGATGACTTAACAATGAAAATATTTTACTATGTAATACAAATTTAATTTCTTATTTTTGTAGGCGGTAGTTTAAATCAACCGCTTGTCAAACCACGCACACGTTAGAAACAGGTTAAATGAGTCTGTTATTTACAATTTTGACCAATACGTTGTATAATATCGTTGACATGAAGCGAAAAATGTATCACATTAAAAAAAAGTATGGTGGCGTGGTTTGAAACATAAATGATAATACCAACGCTCGTCACCAAAATGTAACAACCAGTTAGCCTAAAGATCATTTGTAACTACTGATAGGTCTTTAGCTACTGTTACTATACTATTAAGGGATAAAGGCAGCGCTTGTCACCAGCCCTAGGGTCCTGGCGTCCTGAAGGAACATCCATTCGCCAGTGGCAAAATAAAATAATAAAAGAAAATAATAAAAATACAAAAAAAACATCCCTTATTAGCATATGTCGAGCGGTTTTGGCAACTGACTTAAGACTCTCAAGTCCTTAAGGGTAGGAACGCCGAGGCTTAACATGCTCGGAATATTTCTTACTGGTTTTTGGAAAGAGGTGAGAATAAAATAGATTAATAAACAATAACATGTATATTTAAATATAAGTAAAAAATGAATAACAAATTTCAATAAATCAAAACAATATCAATTTTTGAAATACGACAAGCAAAAATTACTACCCATAATTATAAATCTTCATTATGATAAACCATGTTATTATAATATAATATATGATAAAACTTTAATATAATGAAAGCTTTTACATCAAAAAAACTCTTTATATGATAAAACCCTTAAAACTGATAAACATTTAATAAGTAAACTTGGGACGAAAATGAAAGAATTGGCATTTGAAGAAGACTAATGAACTATTTTAAAATACATAACCCAAACAAGAGATTTAAACATGTTAAAATAAAATAGATATTACCTTTGAAAACAAAACACACTTTACTATATACAATAAATTTTTAATAATTAATAAGTTACATTTTTGGGCATAGGTTTGGCCCAACGGCCGCCCCTTGAGTTTTTTTGTGTCAACGATTGACTCTCTATTTATATCAACCTCAACGTGATTATTTTAAAAAGAAACTCTACTTATTTATTTTTAATGATTATTCGCACGATTTGTCCTTTAATTTTCTAGTACAATGAACTATTTCTAATTGTTTGGTTTTAATAAATATGTTGTGTTAATTTAATAGATATTAAAAATATTAGATATTTTTGGGATGTTTGTTAAATTCTTTATATTTTAAAAATAATAATGCCAATTATTACAGTTTCTAGCGAGTAGTTTTATAAGAGGTTGATTTGGATTCATCAGGTAAAACACTTTTATCCCTTTTAACAGTTATCCAGAAACATATGGGACACCTGGTATATACATTAATGTATTTTAGTATACTATTGTTTAAATTTTGTATTCTGTGTGATTTGCGTTGTTCCTTTAGCGGTTTGTTTCATGACATGCCGAAAACAAAAAACATATTTTTTGTTGAAGAAAATTGTATCCTCGGTTTCAAAGCGGTAATGCCATGTAGGTATACCGCCGACAACAAAAAAACTTTAAAACGGTCGCCAAAATTGGTTTGAACTATCCTGCAATCGCCGCCAAGTGTGGCTCGAATTTAGTTAGTCATATAAGAATTTTGTTAAAAAGAGATAAATAGATAAAATGATCTAGGCACATAAGTTGTATTAAACAATAAGGCAAATATAAAGGAATACCGCAAATGCAAAAAAGGTAGGCCACTGCTTGAAGTACTCGAAAAAAATTGGTGTGCAAAACGAATTGTTAGCGGGAAGTCAACTAACTAAGAACAACAAATCGATCTCTTTGATTTATCGCCCATAGACGCAGATATATTGTTTTACTTAAAATGTTATTCGTATATTATTCATCATTAAGTCAAAAAAATATTTGATTTATATTCTTTTTTTCCGCAATGAATAATGATTTTTTATTTCACTTATTAATTAATATAATTAATCTTAGAAATTGAAATGTTTGTTGAATATGTTTTTTTTACAATGAGCCTATCCGACATTTATTCTTAGTAAGTATTTAATAAAAATTTTCTTCTAATTTGTGTTACAAAGTAACATTTTTTGTAATCTAAAGTGTCCAAATAATCCATACCTACTTTAAGTAACTAGTTACATAAATTAAACTGGTTGTCATAATTATGTTCATTATTAAAAAAGAAAATGAAAAAAGGAAACATGTTTGGTATTTAAATTAATATATGTATAGGTACATCTATTGCCTTTGAAAGTATAGGTATATGGGAAGAACGAAGATTGGTTATATAAAAATACATTTGGACAATGTGCTAAGGTACGATTAGTAATAATACTAGTTCATTCGCTATTTTAAAAAGTCATCCTAAACCTGAACAAAATAATCGAAACACTGTTTCACTCAATACACGAGAATAAAATTAAAATATCCCTAATTAGGTATTCAACTCGAAATTTTGACCTATAATTTTTTTGTTTAATATGAAGTAGTAATGACTGGTATATCCAAAATTAAAAGATTTTAATTTTTTTCTTTTCATTTAACAAAGAAAAAGGCAAACAAAATACTACTGCATTTATGCAACTTGTAATGCATATACGTCACTGGGTTGTTAAATGCCATTTAAATCCCATTTGAATACCCAAAATCTTAGATCTGTTACCAAGTGTGTTCTGTGCAACAAGTGTCATGTCATTTGTCAACTGTTGTTGTCACTTTCGTATTTGGTTATTTGTTGTTGTGGTCGAGTTTGAACTTTGTTTTATTACAGTTGTTATAGTTTTGCTTTTTTGAGAAAATATAAATTTTAAAAATTATGAGTTCAGTGATTAAACTTTGTTTTGTGCCTTATTGCACTAATACGTCTAAAACGATTCCTAATAAGAAGTTCGTAACAGTGCCCAAAACGACTGATCGACGAAAAACTTGGTTCGAAGCAGTTAGAAGGACATTTAAAGCTTCAACAAATTACTATTGCTGCGAGGACCATTTTGACGTATGTGAAATATATTTTAATATTTAAGACAAATATAATAAAATATTTTCTTTTTTAGCTTAAAGTGGATCAAGAAAATTATATGGAATGTACCCTGATGGGAGGTAAAATTTTTTTAAAGAAAGATGTTGTGCCTCATATTTTTAATTGGCCAGGCGGCTCTTCAATTAAGAAGAGGAAACTTGAAATAGAAAGTGTACCTCAAAGTGAGCCATCAACAAGTTGGGAAATGTATGATACTGGTGCTAATGTAAACAAAATAGATGTTGGTATACAGAATTCTGTTGAAAGTAAGTCTGTTTATCAGCAAACCAACATCGAAATGAAACATGTTGCAGTGTCTTGTGATTTGAAGTTACTTTAAGCAAATGTTAAAATTGACACGACTAGTTTAATTTACAAAAGAAGTGTCGCAACATCACCATTACAGAAGAAAATGAAGTTTAAGGAGACTTCTGGTCCTGAAGAAGTTGAAGTAATGCTCTCTAGTAGTGATTTTATTCCACAAAGTGACTCAAGTGACACAAAAAAGACTGTGGAAAGTGATCAGTTCAAACAAATTTTGAATCTCATAGAGAAATACCCCAAACGGTATATAGGTGTTCCAAAAATTTGGTATCCAATGTTAATACATGCTTTTAGACTACCTATATAAAAAATTAAATGGCAAATAGAAGTAACACTTTATTTATGACTACGTACAAACCTTAGATTAAAGAGACCGAAGATGTAACATTGCACACTGCGCATGTTGTCTATTTTAAGCCAAAGTAACCCACCAATTGAAAATCATTGTTGCACGACGCCACCCGAATTGCTCCGATTTCCATTCAGCGATCACCTCCACCTGAGTTTAATCACCACTGACAGCTGTTTTTTGATTTATTTGTTGGTATTTTAGCAATTTAAAGTGTTCTAGTTATTCAATTTCAAGTTCAAAATGTCACGATATATCTTGAAAAATTGTATGTACTTATAATACAAGTACTACTGTTATGAATATATTCGTTTTCAGCGGTAAATATTTATTAACGTTTTGACATAAAGCGCCATGATTCTCTGGGCTGAATACTTCAGATCCGCATTAAGGGGTTTCAATAAATATTAAGCATCACAAACTCAGATTTCATATTACTTACATAAATTTACAAAAGGGTAAAATTTTGAACATTTAATTTAAATAAATAGTAAATAGGCATTATTGCTAACGAAATTTTGTATTTAAAAAGTAGTTTTATAAGAATGTTTTCTAAAGGTAGTTTTTAGCCCTTTTTGGTAGATAAATAAGAGGTAAAGAATCATAGTTGCTAGCTAAATTTTATTTTTATAAGGTATTTTTATAAGGTATTTTTATAAGGTATTTTTATAAGGTATTTTTATAAGAATATTAGATGAAATACAGGATGACCTACTTAAAATTTCAAGGTTCATCTTATTTGCGGTCAAATTGAAAGTGACATTGAATTTTAAGTCTTAAAACAAAGTAATCTAGTATAAGCAAAAAAAAAATACTAAAGTTAGGTCCGATTCCACCGTTGTGTTAAACGGATATTAAAATGACAGTGTTAATGTTTTTACATTTTTATGTCATTTTAAACTTCGTTTAACACAACGGTGGAATCGACCCTTAGTCACGTTAATAAAATGTTACATTACAAACCCCTAAACAACTCGAACATAATTTTCGTTTACTAAAAAAAATCCAAAATTTAGCAATATTTATTTATTATACAATCGAATGCGATTTCAAAGATAACTGGATCAAAAAATCTGAATCTCTAAATTTTGGAGCTAAATGCTCAGATAAAAGCAAGCGACCGATAGGGGTTACAAAAATAATCGATTTATCGATAATTCTGATATTTTTTAATGAAAATCGATTTATCCGCTGTTTTTAATAAATTATTTTCGTTTTTTTTGAGATAATGTATTAATCGATTTTAAAGGAAATACAAAAAAGTAGATTTATTCAAAATAATCGATTTATCGTTTAATCGGTTTTTTAATTATTTGATTATTTTCGATTTTTCAAAGATATTATATGAAAATAATCGATTGGATATAATCAGTTATTTTACATAATCGATATTTTGGTTATTTTTTTAAAATTATCGATTTATTGGATAATCAGCTTTTTAATAATCAATTATTTTCGATAATCGAATAATCAATTTCAAATAAAAGGAAATATGAAAAAAGGATTATTAGAAAATAATAGATAATTCGTTTTATTTTTTGGAAAATCGATTTATCATAGAATCGGCTTCTTAATTAATTGGTTATTTTCGATTAGGCGATTATTTTGGAATTATTGATTATTTTTGGTCTTTCAAAGATAATCGAATTATCGATTTTAAAGGAAATACAATAAAAATAGATTATTGATAATAATCGATTGATCGAAAATTATCGAATATTTAAAATAATCGATCATTCTGTTTTTTTTGAAAATCGATTTGTCAGTTAATCGACTTTTTAATTAATCGATTATTTTTGAAATACAATAAAATAGATTATTGGTAATAATCGATTTATCATAGAATCGTCTTCTTAATTAATTGTTTATTTTCGATTAGGCGATTATTTTGGAATTATCGATTATTTTCGGCATTTCAAAGATAATCGAATTAACGATTTTAAAGGAAATACAATAAAAATAGATTATTGATAATAATCGATTGATCGAAAATAATCAGTTATTTAAAATAATCGATCATTCTGTTTTTTTTTAAATCGATTTATCAGTTAATCGACTTTTTAATTAATCGATTATTTTTGATTAATCGATTATTTTCGATTTTTCAAAGATTATCGAATAATCTGTTTCCATGGACGAAAAAAAAAATGGTTTATTTGAAAATAATCGATTATTTAAAATAAACGATAATTCTATTTATATTATATTTTGTAAACACTGATTTATCGGTTAATTAGCTTTTTAATTAATCGATTATTTTTGATTTTTCAAAGATAATCAAGTAGTCGATTTTAAAGGAAATGACAAAAAATATATTGTTTGAAAATAATCTATTGATCGAAAATAATCAATTATTTTCAATGATCGATAATTTATTTCGATAATCACTCATCCCTAGCGACCAAATGACTTTTAATAGATTTAAATTTTAAAATGTTATCTGGTTTCAGACATATGCATTTCTAGAGTTTTATGTGACTCATCCTTTATAATAATTAATATTCTTAAAGAAAGAAGCCTTAATATACTTTTTTCTGAGGTTACAATACAAAACAGCATTTTCTCATTTTGACTAATTTTTAATAATATGTAATAGCCGTAGAAAAAATATAATGTTCAACTCATAAGGGTAGATTTGCAGTATTAGCCTGCGCACATGCTATTTTTATAATACTCGTAGACAATGAGTAACATTTTTTGCTCTATTAACAATATATTCTATTTCAACATTATACTGTAATCTCTTGCAGAAAAGTCCGTAGTAAATAAACACTAACGAAATATTCTATAAAAGGTCTTCTCTTTACATAAAATGTCGTGGCATCTGTTTGATATTAAAAAATAACGTTAATTTTATTTCATAATACAAAATTCGATTAAATACCTTTTAAATAAACCTTCATTAAGATGCTAATAAACAAAGTCCGGTCCCTGTCACAGAGTTCGGGTCGCCGCGTGTCGCCGCCCAGTTCCCCCACTCCGTTAACCCATCTTTAGAAATTGGGAACATTTGCGCAGGTTTAAAACCGGTGTATGTTATATCTCTGGTCTCTTTTATCTAAGGTACAAACATATATTCTAAACATACTTACTGAGCTGCTTTAGCACCTTTTAATTCAATTAAATTAAATCTATCATCTCGTTTTAAAAATTCGTGAAGAATAAAAATGTCCAAACGAGGCAGATTATTAGAGTTAGCTTTAACATATGCTGCTGCCATTTTGTTTTATAAAAAACAAATACGTACAACCAATAATTATCAAAAATTAAAATAAAAAAAAACTAACACCAAATCAAGCCAAATTATTTCAATTCAAAACAACAAATAAAATAATATTGACATATGACATATAGACCTAATGACGGGTACACAATTATAATTTTCTATTGATATAGTCTATTTTGATTGGCTAGAAAATGAATCACTAGTTCCGTCCTTTTTTTATTCTCAAGAGTAAAGAGTGGCGAGAGGAAGTCGCAAACCGAGCATCTGATGCTGTTATACACACTAAAAATACGGTCAAGCGTAAGAAGTTTGTGTTCCATCCAGTGAGTAAGTGACGTCACAAGCCCAATAGCGGACTTTTTAAATCCAGTAAATTAGAATTTTTGAATTGTTTGTATAATCCGAACCACACAATGAAATTAAAAAAAAATAGGTGCAATGTGATCGTTTAATTCATTTTTAACCAGAATTTGATAACAAAAAATTATTTAATTTTTAGTTGAATTCCTAATTATGTACTCCCATTTTCTTGATAAGAAAAAAGAAAACTGTTTGTGATGATAAATATTTAAATATTTTAAAAGTATCAGATTGGTGTGAAGTTGACTATTATTTCCAAATATTCATTTTCTAATATCTTTGATTGGAAGTACAAAAAATTATCGGTCAGTCATTTTTTTCCAAACAATTCAATAAATATAAAAAATTTAAACAAACTAACCAATATTTAAATAATAAACACACATCAAGACGCCACAGGCTCTTCCTAATTTCTTCTGCTTCTACATGTTGTAAGCGACCAGCTCGTCTATACCGGTTAATCTTAGCAAAGTAGAGAAAGATAATGAATAATTGGAATACTATATATTTCGTACAGAGTTAGATCATGTTATTTTTAAATATTATTTTCGTTGTATACTAATGTCAACAAGCATCGTATAATCAATACGCCCAGTAGTCACTTCTTTTTAAAAATATATTGAGATATAAATTTTATAGTAATTTTTTTTGAAGCATCTTCAAAATATCCTATTAATATTATCATGTAAAACCTAATGCTTGTCGTAATTAAAAAATACACCAGTCCTTCACATTGGCCTGACATATAGTGCCAACGTTAAGCCTCAATCCCCTTCCATTTCTAAATTCCGTTATTTTTAAAACAAAGATGCATTTTAATAAAATATTTTTGTGCCAACTATTTCTATTCCTACGAAAAAAATAAGATATCGGGATTTATAATATGTATCGGCATCACTGCAATATATCCGTCGTGTCCAAAAAAATGCGTTCATCTGCGAGGCAGTAGCAGAAGCTTCCATACAAATTAGGGAAAATAGTTTTGAGAACGTTTTTAGTTTATCGCTGTTATGACGGGTTCGAATATAAGAGGTTTGTTCTGGTTCTCAAAATGAAAACTGTTTTGAAACTGCGCCGGACCGTATGCGTAAAGGCAAAAAATCCCCGACTGTTTGAAATTATTGGAAAACCAGAACACGTCATAAAGGTGTTTTGTTTATTGTTTATTATAATAATGAAGTTCCTTTTGAAAGCTCAGCTTCAAATAACATTTGCATGTATATGTTTATCATTATCATCACATTTCAATGGAATAAATAAAAACAGAATATTAAAAAATTAATAATTCTAAAATTACTATAATTTACAAATAAAACAAGAACAAGAGACATTCGTCCACATATAAATAAACAATTTGGGATTGTATACGTTTCGTATGGTCTAAAAAGCCAATACAATATTCATAACACTTCAAAAACGCATGCGCGGTCAAAACAGTCCGAGTCGATCCACACTCCCAAGCATGAACACTTTTTGACTGTTTACAACAATCACGGATTATTTCGGATACGAAACCAGAACACTGGACTGAGAGATCCGAAGTAGTCCCAGAAAAACCAGAACACTTTTTATCTACTGCGCCCGACAGTTGTGGATCGTTATTTCTCAAAACCAGAACAGACCTAAGATAGGTAACGGTCCCCGATCGCCGCGGAGGTCGTATTAAACTGCCGCCTTAATAATAATTGTTAAAGGTAAATATCTAGGATCTAATTTACAACGATTTCAATAATTTAACAATCATATCGATTTTAGTATTAATATGGACATTACATAGATCAAAATAGAAATTAGATGTTTGACCTTTTGTGACAACTACTGCGGAAAGTAACATATTCTCACTCGGGTGGAAAGTAAATTCTTATTCATACGCGTGTGATATAGGGCACTTTCCATAGGACTATATAGTGTGATATGTGTCACTTTCCTAAGTGGTCGTAGGAAAAATTCTATTTCCATCTAAGGATTTGTTTTGTTCTAAATTTAATCCACTTGGTCTTTTGATTGTATAAGCTAACAGAGTAAACAAATTTTATTTTATGTGATTTATTTACACGCAAATGTACTGGTAATAAATTATAAATGCATTTGTTTTTAAATTTGAACATAGATTATTATGTAAAATCATTGTTTAAAGAGTAGAGATAGTTTGTCAGCGCCTGTATAAATTTTGTTTGACTACCTCTCGCACCCTCCAGGCATAAGGAGATGGTGCCTTACTGGTGGAGAGAAGCCGAAACTGTTAATTGATCTGTTTAAAAGTAGAAATTTATCTTTATACAATAACGGCTACCCAAAATATTCTAAGAGTTGGCTTTAGTTGCCATGTTGGAAAGGATACGGAGTAAGAGAATAAGTTTCTACGACTTATTACGAGGGGTAGTGAAAATGTTAAATCAAAATAACAGTCTATTGATATTTTGCAATGTATTTTATTTACACGATTTTTAAGACAAAAACGCATAAATTACTTACTACAGTATCCATAAATAACAAAAATAATTTAATACCCTAATTATTATAGTAAGTACAAAGAGGCAATAACATCTATCATCAAACGACAAAAAAAAAAAACAAGAAACATAACAAAGTTTTCAGATAAATTTAGAGATACAACAGAGAACTGAATTTTGAAAAGCATTTGTGTTTTTAAAAGATTTATTAAAAAGTGGGTTTACTCTTAAAGTTGAAACATTTAAAACCAGCACAAGCCAAAATGTTTTAATAAATAGAACGATTGCAATGTAACAATTTATATGAGCTTTTATTGTTAATGACGTATTTGTCAAAACTTTTCATATGTTTAAGAAGTTAGTTTTGGTTATATTATAGTAAAATTAACTTATAGATCTTTAGACCACTCTATCGTTTACTTGAAATTTGTAATTCATAATAATAATATTAAAGTTTCTGATAGCAGGAAGGTGCGATATAAAAATAGTTATTTGAAAGATAAAATTAACTTATTTATTGATTCTGAAGTATAGACAGTTTTATATTCTTTTTGGGTTTTTAGTGTTGCTTATGTTTTTCCAATTTCGTCATAAATTTTTACAGTATTTATAAATTTGTACTTTAATTAATAAATTTAGGATATACAATATGTGTTTTTCACCATTTTGGTTACACTCGAACCATTCCGGCAAAAGAAACATTAACTTTTTTTTTAATAATTTCACGTATATTGCTCAACACTTTCTGATGAGAAAATTGGTCAATATTAACTGAAACTAGATATAAACATATATTTGTAAATTTTTTCATTACTTTAGTGGGGGTTTTCAACCCATTTAATTGATCTAAATTATAGTTTTTATAAAAAATAAGAAGTTCATCGTTCTGGGTAATATCTTCAGAACCTTCTAACCTAATTTCACAAAATTGGCATTTAAATTTGTCTAAAACTTTTTTTACCAAGTACCCAGAAAAATAAAAGGTAGAACAACTCTCCAAAGAAAATGAATTGTCGGAAAGAGAGGAAACTAATTTAGATTTTAAAGATGTTTCCACGTTTGTTTCCTCTTTATCATCATAGTTCTCTTTATCTTCTGCTTCTTCCTCTTCTTCTTCCTCTTCTTCTTCTTCCTCTTCTTCTTCCTATTCTTTTTCCTCTTCTTCTTCTTCATCTTCTTCCTCTTCTTCATCCTCTTCTACATTCATATTTTGCAAAATGTCGTTTGGCGTAGAACAACTCTCCAAAATATTTTCATCATTGTCTGGTTTTGAACCAGCATTTGCGGAAACTGGGGGCTGCATAAAATTATTAACAATATTTAGTTGATTTGAAGCTCCGCGCTGTTGGATTTCTATCGTAACCGCCTTTTTGTCTGTATACTGAAAACTGATTTTTTAGTGGGTCTTGAATAAGGCGACCAGTAAAAACATACCTGTATCTAGCTTGTATAACTTCTGTCCAAAATTGCTTAACTGCATTTATTGTTATTAAAAATCCATCAAAACTGTTAGGTCGGGTTAATTTTCCCTTGGGATTTTGTTTGTACCGATTTGATATTAAATCATAACCTGAATTTAGAGCTGTGACAACCTCTTGATTCTTATTACAATATACTCTCTTGTATGGATTTGATGCTCGGACACGTGTACTATTTAAGGCATCGAAAAGATTATTCATAGTCTCTACAAAGAACGCAGTATTTTCGACAGTGCTAGAATTAAACTGCCCTGTTCTCGTAGATGTTTTAATAGCAGCTGCAACGCTGTGACTTAATAATTGTGTGGCTAATTTAACACCCATTTTTTGAAAGGCATTTGGGTGTAAGTGTCTTTCTGTAACTTTTAAAAGAGCTTTTCCAGTTTTAGTGCGGTCATCAATTTCATACACCTTTTTCAAATCTGAAAAACTAATAAATTTTCCATTATATAAGAAATTATTATCAATAAAATTATTTCTGATACATTTAAAAAGATGAGGAACATCGTAAAAAGTAAATATTTTTTTCTCGTTAATAAAAAAATATGGACGATCTTTGTTTGCCCCGAGCAATTTAATTACTTTTTGATTGGTCGTTGAGAGATCACAGACCATACCAACTGGTTCTAAATTAATACTGCTCCATTTTCAGACAAGAAATATCCAATAGGTATTTTCCATTCGGAGAATACTCCTCTGATCATTAATACAACACTTTGAGTTGCAGCTACTGCTTTTCTTTGATTTCGTCCCAGATCTTTAAATCCTTCAATGATATCTAATTTAGAATTATATTCACGTACATGAGTACGCATTTTTTCTGTGATGAAGACATAGATTCTGTTTTTAGTTGAAGATTTTTAAAATTTTTATTGTTAAATCCTGGATTACAAATAAAGTTGCTAATCCAGCTTTTAATGGTCGATACAACAGGGAGAATTATGCCTTTTCTGCGAAGAAATTTATAGGTACTAGTTCCTTTATAAAATAAGGACAATGCAGTTTTTTTCTCTGAAGGTAACCAAACGCTTGTCTTTTTGTGGGGTATTTGTATATTAACGAAAGATCTTGAGAACTGTGACATGGGATATTGAAATGTTTGTAATCTTGCTGCCAAATTAGCTTTTATTAACTTTTTCTTCATGCCTCTAAGTTGAGTTTTCAGGCTATTAATTTTCTTTTGTCCTAACCTGACTTTATTTTTTAATTTTTCGTTTTCATGGAGAGAACGATTTTTTTTACCTTTTAATTTAGGAGAATCAGGCAAACATGTTCCAGGTCTACAGTATGTATAAATATCGGCGTCGAGAGAAATATTGTCTCTATTAGTTTCCATTTCCAATGAACTAAAATTGTATGGAACAGCATTAGCAGGCAATTTTCTACCTAACATGTCATTTTCCTCAAAGTGACAACTACATAAAAATTTTCGTCGTAACTTTTCTTCACCTAATCCCGCCAGTTCAGAGTTAACTGAAAAATATGTTTCACTGAGAACGTATATTATTATATTGGAAGAAATTCACAAGTCAATTTTTATTTTAAACTGCTTGTTTTACACTACAAGAGGATGTACTAATGACATCATCACTTTCGTGTACATTTTTTTTTAAATAGAACAACATATTTTTCTCTTAATTTTTTTTTTTTTTATTTACCAATGATAGACGATAACAAAAATGTATGTATTTATAGTCCAAAGTTAGTGTTTTTTGAATTAGAGACAAATGATATATAAGACCTTTTGATTCTAACATTTTATTGAAAGTATTGGACAAATAAACATGATATAGGTTTTTATTAATATCGTTTTCTTGTTTTTGACATGTATTGTTTTGGTCAATAAAATGTCTGATATACCATTTGCCTATAATTTACAAACCAATGACTTTGGACTATAAGTATTACATACATTTTTGTAATCGTCTATTATTGGGAATTCAATAATGAAGAGAAAAATATGTTGTTCTATTTAAAAAAAGTCGATGACGGCATGTACACAAAAGTGGTGATGTCATTAGTACACATCCAATTATTGCGTAAGACAAAGAGTTGAAAATAAAAATTGACCTATTAAAGCACTTTGTTAAAATAATGTTAGACAGAGAAGTATCGAATTTATTCTAACCTATGCGTCCTCATTGTATAGATAAAAACCAACCTACAGCCAGCCTGATTTATAAATAAGACGAATTGAATGAAAAACAAATCCAATTTGTTAGTAATTACCTGAGTTTAAAATTCATATTTTACAAATCTGTGTATTATTCGTGGGAAATCTAAACATTCTTAACGAAGAATCCTGTCTTGTTGACGTTCCACAATTGTAATAAACACTAAGCACTACATTGGTCCATATAGCTAAACACACTGCATACTAAAATCAAATAAATTATTTAAGTTTTTTAAGACATACCAACAATAATTTAAAATATTTAACAAAATTTCGCTATGTATATCACAAATGAAAATGGCATTTTTAGTGGCAGTTTTAAATTTACCACTACACCACTTACAACCGGAGTTTAAATGTCGTGAAACACCCTGTATTTTTATCAAATCTTTAGATTTGTGTAGTTGTCTTTGAAATTTGGCATACCCAATTATATGGGAAAAGCTTTTCTTTATTATTTTTAAAACTTATTGCTTCAACCAAATGTTAGCAACTATTAGCAACTATTAAATATTAAATATTATTTTTAAGCTTACGAAAATGCACATAGATTAAAGATTACTTTGCAGATTACATTACATACGTATTTTATCAAAAATAAAAGTATAACTGGCTACTTACTTTTAACGGCAACTGGTTAGATACCTACTCACAAAAAAAAACGATAGGCAATAAATGTCTAGTGTTTATAATTATTTATAACACAAAAATACCAATGTCTAGTGTTTATAACTATGCAAAAAACTCAATTATACCACCGTGAGATTGATTTTCAGTCGGCGGGATATTCGTTTTACAAATACCTACTTTAGGTAGGTAGGAATAGGTATTCATTCATGTTTCTGAAACCATACTTATATTTGAATTAGTAGGTACTGGGTACTGGAGTTATAAACATAAAATTTATAATTACTTTAATCATACCTACTACGTAGGTATATAGAGGATAGGGGTAGATAGGTATCCTACCTATATCCCTCTATCTACATAAAAATTTAATTAATTTTTTTTTGCATAGATTAAATCTCTTATTTCGAAAAAGTACCTATTCCTACCAAAATTGTAGGTAGGTAGAATGTTATGATAATTAACGCACGAAGTTTAATTTATAAACTCGTAAAACTACCCTGCTCATATTACCTATATAATAAAATATTATATTTATATTCAATTTAGGTAATAATAAATCTAATCTTAATTAGGTACATAGAAATAAGACCTACATAGAGATTTTAGGTAATTATTCAACGGCTACTTATAGCAGCTGATAGTAACAATAATAAAAACAACCAGCCAAGCGCCTGATTCAAATTTACCTAATCTAATAACAAAGAGAAAAAGATTTGTTATTTCATGCATTCTCAAAAATAATTGCAGGTAAAATTTCCTTCCCTACATATTTCTTCGCTTCGATGCAATGTTGCCATTTAAATAATTTATGGTTTGTTTTAATTGATTTTTATTTAAACAGGCAATCTGATTTTTTTTAAACTCTGTAGTCTCGGCTATAATATAATAATACAATACCTTACTCACTAATTTCGGTAATTAATTTAGATATAAAATTTCTCCGATAATGTTTACTCTGGCAACAATGATTTTCCTAAGTTAATCATTTAGGTGGACTAAAAATGGTAACTCATCCATTCTCTTTTGGAGTTTAATTTTAAATGAAATGACACATGGATAGAAAATGGCGTTCATTATATACTCTTGGGAACTCAAAAATAGTCGCCATCTATTTGCCGTCTCCAAAATATTCAACTTTGGTATATACGAAAACTAATTTAGTTTCGCTTCTTGGGTAGGTATTCTTGGTTATACAAATTTATGTTTGGATTCCTGGCGGAAGAGGGCAGTAGTCACAAAATCGATAAAACTAGCGATGCTGTATATTTGGTTGCCTATAAATAAGCAATACTAATGGTACACAATTCTAATGGTACACAATTCTAATGGTGTAATCCCGATAAATTACATGAGAATTTTTTTTAATATTCAAGATATTTGGAAAATATAGAAACATTTAAAACAATTCAATTTCTTTATTTTTTTTTACAATTTTTTTAAAATAGTATATTACGTAACAAGAGTTGTAAGTAACCCATTACGCACGAAAATAATTTTTTTTTCTCGAAAACGGTCGACTTTAGAGCGTATGACCAAGAGTATCTTTTTTGTGTAGAAAACATTGGCGGTTCAAGTGGGGGTCTCAAAACTGAACTTTTTCCAGTGGCGTAGAAATATTTTTTTAATTTCAACACGCTGTATCTCGAGAATGGTGCATTTTAGAGGGTAAGTTAATAGAAACGTTTTTTCATATTTATGGACGAGCTATCACTATCACGTCCTGAAGTCCTGCGCATATATTATGAAACACCCTGTATATTACAAATAGAAAATTTAAATTTTTTTTTAATTATCCCACCATCAGTGCAACATCTCCTATCCGATGCTCTTCTGAGCCATGTTTGTGATCTCCTGTTGATTTGATTTCATCGCTAGTTCCATTCTCTTTTGAACTTGGCTGCACCGTACTGATGAAGACCAATAGTCAGAAACACGTGTCTACGGTTTAACTTTAGGCATTTTTTTTTTTCATTTTTTGCGGTATTTGCCCAATAATCCTTTTATCTTTTATATTTTTTCGCCGCACTAAACCTTCTTCTATTGTTTAGTTTCCCTGGGCTTGGATGCATCTTCATAGCGGCTATAACTGCCTCCGTGGCAACGCTAATATTTTCCTAGTAATCACTGGGAATGTTAGCAAAGTACACAAATGTGTGGTTGGCTTCTTGAGTGATCTCCTGTTGATTTGATTTCATCGCTAGTTCCATTCTCTTTTGAACTTGGCTGCACCGTACTGATGAAGACCAATAGTCAGAAACACGTGTCTACGGTTTGCCTTTAGGCATTTTTTTTTTTCATTTTTTGCGGTATTTGCCCAATAATCCTTTTATCTTTTATATTTTTTCACCGCACTAAACCTTCTTCTATTATATATATATATATATATATATATATATATATATATATATATATATATATATATATATATATATATATATATATATATATATATATTGTGATGATATTTATTTAACTTCACAATTTATAATATACAATAACCTGTACTTACCTCGGCTAGCTTTCTTTTTAATATATTTTATCACTTTTTTTTTTTAATAGAACAGATTCTCTTACTCTCAGTGGTGTCGGTTCATGAATTATATATTTTTTTAATTTATTAAAATTTAGTTTATTTAATCTATTTAGTTCATTTATTTTAATTTTATTTTAATTTTATTTGTCAATAATCACAAAAGAAAAGAAATTTAAAAAATATGACTTGACCTGTTTTATCCAAATAAACAAATTTTCAAAACCAATTCACAAAATTTAATTTCAAACACATTAATAATTCTCAAATTAACAAGATACCCCGGTATTTATGTTCCTCGGTATTATAACATCCTATATTACTTAAACTACACTAACTTCATTCATTCTTCATTTACTCTTCATTCACACTAACTATCCTATATACTAATATTTACGACTACAAAAAATATAACTAATACCAGTGTCCTCTCTCATACAATTTATTTTCTGATTTAAATTGAACTTAGTTCCTAAACGCTACTTACTGTTACTATTAGATTGTCTATTTCCACCAGTATTTTCAGTGTCTTCGCTTTGTTCCTCCTTTTGAATATATCAATACAAATGTCTCTCTTCGGATAACAATTACGAACAATTTTTTTGTACCATTCATATATTTACCTATTTGGTTATTTCAAATTTGTTTATTTTACGAATAACTTATAGATCAGCTTTACTATTCCTTTTTTTTATGTTTTTAAAGATAAATCTCTTTCAATAATTTCTGACATTTCTATTTTTTTTTTAAATTTCAAAATTGACAAATTCCTAATTCTCTACAAACTAGAAACCCCCTGCTTTTTTTTTAAACCGACTTCCCAAAGTCTTCACTTATGACTTCATATATAATTTTTTACTATACAGGGTTGTAACCTTTTTCTTATTATTTATTACACTTTTTATTATTATTATTATTATTATTATTACTACTATTATTATTATAATAGCTGAGACATATATTCTTTCCATTGCAACATCCCCTGAATTAATGTTTTATTTTTTATCGCTTGTTGATAAATAAATAAAACATTCATTCATGTTTTAATTATTAGTTCTTTAGAAATGTATTTATTCGTATACGTAATTGTCATTTTCTTAATTTATTCTGATTTTTACAAATTATATTTATTCTAAATTACCACTAATGTCAACTTCCTATAGCTTACATTTTAACACTAACTTATATTACACTTTTAACAACATTAATATAGCTTCCTGTAGCTATTATTTATTATTATTTGCAATATTTTCATTTTCTTCTGTGACAAATTTGTATATTTGACTTATATTGAAAATCCCTCTGATTTTCTCGGAATTCAACTCTCTTAGGACATAACTATTTATACCACTTTCATTTTCCACGATATATGGACCTTGAAATGGAAGTTGTAGCTTACTACACTTGTTTTCCTTTTTACTTGGTACACGTAAAGCTTTAATCACCACAAAATCCCCTTTATTAAATGTTGTCTTCTTTTTAATCTTCTTATTTTGTCTAGTTATATAACTTTGTGCTGCTTTCTCCAATTTTCTGTTTACCTCTTTTAATATATCTTCATAGTTGTCATTATTTGTAGTTATCCACGGTCTATCTGGTGTTATATTTTTAAATAATAGAATAGGTGCTTTTTCTGTTATGTTATTGGGAGTATGATTTATAAAATTTTGTATTTTCTCTAAGTTTTGTTCCCAATTTTCATGATGTTCATGTGTTAAGATTCTCAAAAATTTTATGATTTCTTTTATATAACGTTCAGCAGGATTCGCTGCTGGATGTCTAATGCTTATATATTGTGGCCGAATATTTTGCATATTTAAAATTTTTTTAAAATTTTGATTATTGAAATACGTAGCATTATCCATTATACATATCTCCGGTTTTCCATGCATATCAAAATATGCGTTTAAAAATATTTTGACCACTTTTTTATTTGTTTTTTTACATGGAAATACTGTGACATATTTTGAAAATACATCTACTATTACAAATAAATGTTTATTCCCTTCTCTACTTTGTATTAAATTAGACAAAAAATCAATGGCAATCACTTCCAACGGTTTAGTAGCCCTTATAGATTTTGGCATATTCTCATTATGACTATTTTTCTCTTTTGCCAATTGACAAATAGTACATGTTTTAGTGATGTCTTTTGTTAGAGCTATATCATTTTTAGCAAAGTATGTCTCTCTAAAGATTAGCCAAATTTTTCTACTTCCACCATGTCCGTATGTTTCGTGTAAATTTTTTAATATTTTTTTCGCCAAATTTCTTGTGATTACAAATACTTCTTCTTCTTGTATTTTCTTATAATATAGTCCATCCTTTTTTAATAATTTTTCTTTTTCCTTTTCTGTAAGATTCTGTTGATCCAATTGTACTTCCATTTTTGAAAATAATCCTCCTTCTTTGTTTAGAATATTTATTCCTATCTTTAAATTTCTATTTTGATTTTTATCTCCACCATCCATTCTACTGATCGAGTCTGCCACAATATTCATAACTCCCGGTACATATTTTATTTCATAATGATATTCTTGCAACAATAGAGCCCATCGATGTATTCTTCCATTTCCATATTTATTATTTAAAATTGCCGTGAGAGCTTGGTTATCAGTTTCTATTGAGAATTTATTTCCAATCAAATAAAATCTTAATTTAGTAACACAAAATATAATACTGGCCAATTCAAGTTCTCCTACGCTATAATTTCTTTCATGTTTTTTGGTAATCCTTGATACAAAGCATATGGGTACTTCGTTTTCTTCCTGTAGTTGTAATAACACTCCCGCAAATCTTAAAATGGAAGCATCTGTTCGTAAAATAAAAGGTTGCTCATAATTTGGATGATAAATTTTTACATTGTTGCAAAATTCTCGTTTAATTTCCAAAAAAGCCTTTTCTCTCTCTTCTGTCCAACTCCATCGAATATCTTTTCTTAATAACTCTACTAACGGAATTTCTCTTTGACTCAAATCGGGTATTAATCTCTTAAAATAATTTAGAATCCCAAGAAATCCTCTTAGAGTTTTGAGATTTGTTGGTCGCTTATATTCTTGTATTACCCTTACTCGTTCGGGATCCATTTCAATTCCTGTTTCATTTATTACATATCCTAAATAGATGATTTGTTTTTTATAAAATTCACATTTTTTTGTATTTATTTTTAGGCCTGCCTCATCAAGAGCTTTCAAGACTATTTCTACATGTTTTATATGCTCCTGTGGATCCTTTGAATAAATTAGTATATCGTCTATATAATGCAAAACAAAACTCTCGTATTTATTTAAAACTTGGTGTAGTGCCCTTACTAACGCACAGCATGCAGATTGCAGTCCAAATGGCACAACTGAAAATCTGTAGATTACTCCATCTACAGAGAAACCTGTATAGTCCCTACAGTCTTCGTGTAGGGGTATTAACCAGAAACTATGTTTAAGGTCTATCTTTTAAAACACTGTTACATTTGTTATCCTTCCTAAAATTGATTCAACCGTCATTGGCGCTTCATATTGAGGAACCGTATATTTATTTATAACTCTAGCATCCAAACAAATTCGTAATTCTCCACTCTTTTTTTTACAATAACAATAGGATTTATGAATTGGGTATTACTTAACTCTATAATACCATTCTGCAATAATTTATCCAATTCTAACTTTACCTCATCCTTATACTTGTATGGAATTGGATATGTTTTCACTCGAAAATTTTCTATATTTTTGACTACCATTTTATGTGTATAATTCTTTGCCACTCTTGTTTCTTTAGAAAATAAGTTTTTATATTTTCCTACCAACTTCACAATACTTTCTCTATACTCTTCTTCACAATCAACTTCCTTTATAATTTCTTCTTCTTCATTCATTCCACAATAATTATTTAATTCATTTCTTATAAAATAATTTTCTTCATAATCATCTTCACACTTCTGCATTTCTTTTCTATCATATTCTCTACACATGTTTACCCATTTTTCCATCTCTTCTGTGGCATTTTCATCTTGTTCTTCAAAATTTATCCAATCTTCCTGAATTTTAATTTTTCTTTGTTCGTAGTCAATTATTGCTTTGTGTTTATCCAATTCATCTGTCCCTATTACTATGTCTGTTTCAATGTTGTGGACTATTAATAGATGTAAATTCATTTCTTTATTATTTATGTTAATGTTTAAATTCATCATACGATTAACCTCATACAACTTCTTATTATTCACCCCAATAAGTGTAATTTTTTGTATTTTTATTATATTTTCATTCGTATAATTTAATTTTGTTACTAAATTTTGATTTATCAGTGATGCCTCAGATCCTGTATCAATTAAAATTTTAATAATTATGTTTTATTTAATTTTGTTTTATTTTCGCTTTTATCATAATTAGACCTAAATTATTTTCATTTTTTATGTCATTATTTGTGTCAATGAACTCCCTGGGATGTTCATATCCACAAATATACAGGTTTTTAGATTTTGGACTCTGCACAGTTAAAAATTTGAGCTGGAAGGATGATCTCTATCTAAAGATCTACTTCTCATATTTTCTTGTTGTGAAATTTGTTCTCTATCTTCTTCTCTTTCCCTATCTTCATTTTCCACTCTACTTATTCTTTGAAAATTTACCTGTCTTCTACTCTCCACTCCTTCCCTTCTTATGTTACCTTCTGAATTTCTTCTTTCAGTTCTGTTTTCATTCCCACTTCGATAATTATAATTTACATTATCATTATAATTATTATTATTATAGTTTTGTCTCGGATAATTATTTACATTATCATTATAATTATTGAAATGTCTATAATTATTATTTCTTGCATAATTATTATTATTATAGTTTCCAAAATTATTGTTGCCGTGGTAATTATATCTATAATTACTATTAAAATTACGATTGTTGCTATTTCTGTTATTTACATTATAATTATTCTGCCTCTCATTATTATTTACATACCCAGCATTATTCTTAACTGCATTATGCAAATTTCTCTCTATTCTCATCAAATAATCAGATAATTGATCCATATTTGTTATATTATGGATCATAACAGTTTCTGTTATTTCATATTTAAATTGTCTTGCAATATAAGTTACAATTTCATGTTCCTTCATTGGAGGATCTAAATGTTGAGATATTGCATATAGACTCATGGCATAATTACTCATACTACTATTGCGTTTGTCATCAAATTTATCAAAATATAATCTTTCTCGAATCAAAGTTTGTGTATTTTCTCCCCAATAATATTTCAGGAACATTTCTTTAAAGTCTTCAAAATTATTCATGTTATCTTCTTTACTTGAAAACCAAATTAAAGCATTTCCAGTGACAGTTTCTCTAATGATCTCCTTGATTTCTTGAATCTCAATATTTGTTTTAATTTTATTTTTTAATATTTTCAGAAAAATTTTAGGATGTAACTTTTTAACATCTCCATCAAATTTAAGTTGGATTTGGCTACTTTGACATGACATAACAACTTTTGTCTCAGTATTCTTATTCTTTTCAATTTCTTTCAATAAAATTTCCCGTTCCTTTGCTTGTTGCTGTTTTATTTCTTCGATTTTATCTTCTATCTGTGGTAATTTTATTCGTGCAATTTGGTTTATTTCTGAACTTCTATCTACCCCTTTTAAGATTGTTTCTTTCATATGTTTATCTAGGTTTTTCAAGTCTTCCTTATTCTTTTTCCCGTCTTGTTTTATTTGACAGATTTCTTCCATGATGCCATTTTCTATTACATTCTTAATTTTCTCTTCCTGTAATTCCTCTACTTCCGTTATTCTTCCAATAATTTCTCTTCTTAATTCTTTCTTCGTCTCTTCTATCCTACTTTCTGTATATAACTTTGATTCTTCTATTTTCATTTTTATACTCGCGATTTCTAGTTTCATTTCTTCTTTGTCTTTTTTTATTTCTTTTTTTATTCCTTCTTTGATATTTTCCTCCATTTTCTTCATCTCCTGTTTTCTTTCTTCCTTGTCCTCTTTCATAACTTTCATAATTTCTGAAAACATTTTCATGAATTTTATATCATCTTCTTTCTTTTGTTCCAGCCATCTCCCTCTCTTCATTTTCATTAGTTCCTTGTGTATTTTCTGTAATAGTATTGTCTGGATTGCGTTCCTCTTTCATATCTTCTGAATCTGTTGAATCTTTTAGTACTTCTTCACTACTCATTCCTTCTACACTTTGCATTTGCAATTCTACAATATCTCCCTGTCCTTCGTCTCCTTCTTTATCCATCTTCTTTTTCCCACTTCCATTTGACTCATTTCTTTAAATTACTCAAACTATTTCTATAATTTTCTTGTTATATTTATAAAACTATCACACTCACTAAATTGACACTTCACTATTTTAAATACTAATTTTATGTATTTTGTTTTAGATATATTAAGTATAATAAATCAAGAAATTGACAGCTGTTATTTCAACACCCTGTTATTTATTTTATTACGTAATATGTACACCACTGTTATTTATAAACCACTCATTGACTAGAAAATTTGTAATATTTTAATTTAAATTTAAAAATTTATGTGTACGCCACTGTTTATTTTAATTGAGCCCCAAGTTGGCTAGCGCCATTTGTGATGATATTTATTTAACTTCACAATTTATAATATACAATAACCTGAACTTACCTCGGCTAGCTTTCTTTTTAATATATTTTATCACTTTTTTTTAATAGAACAGATTCTCTTACTCTCAGTGGTGTCGGTTCATGAATTATATATATTTTTAATTTATTAAAATTTAGTTTATTTAATCTATTTAGCTTATTTATTTTAATTTTATTTTAATTTTATTTGTCAATAATCACAAAAGAAAAAAAATTAAAAAAATATGACTTGACCTGTTTTATCCAAATAAACAAATTTTCAAAACCAATTCACAAAATTTAATTTCAAACACATTAATAATTCTCAAATTAACGAGATACCCCGGTATTTATGTTCCTCGGTATTATAACATCCTATATTACTTAAACTACACTAACTTCATTCATTCTTCATTTACTCTTCATTCACACTAACTATCCTATATACTAATATTTACGACTACAAAAAATATAACTAATACCAGTGTCCTCTCTCATACAATTTATTTTCTGATTTAAATTGAACTTAGTTCCTAAACGCTACTCACTGTTACTATTAGATTGTCTATTTCCACCAGTATTTTCAGTGTCTTCGCTTTGTTCCTCCTTTTGAATATATCAATACAAATGTCTCTCTTCGGATAACAATTACGAACAATTTTTTTGTACCATTCATATATTTACCTATTTGGTTATTTCAAATTTGTTTATTTTACGAATAACTTATAGATCAGCTTTACTATTCCTTTTTTTTATGTTTTTAAAGATAAATCTCTTTCAATAATTTCTGACATTTCTATTTTTTTTTAAATTTCAAAATTGACAAATTCCTAATTCTCTACAAACTAGAAACCCCCTGCTTTTTTTTTAAACCGACTTCCCAAAGTCTTCACTTATGACTTCATATATAATTTTTTACTATACAGGGTTGTAACCTTTTTCTTATTATTTATTACACTTTTTATTATTTTTATTATTATTATTATTACTACTATTATTATTATAATAGCTGAGACATATATTCTTTCCATTGCAATATCCCCTGAATTAATGTTTTATTTTTTATCGCTTGTTGATAAATAAATAAAACATTCATTCATGTTTTAATTATTAGTTCTTTAGAAATGTATTTATTCGAATACGTAATTGTCATTTTCTTAATTTATTCTGATTTTTACAAATTATATTTATTCTAAATTCTATAGATCAGCTTTACTATTCCTTTTTTTTATGTTTTTAAAGATAAATCTCTTTCAATAATTCCTGACATTTCTATTTTTTTTTAAATGTTGAAGTGAGTACAATAAAAGTCATTCTTGCCTACAGACATAATTTTGCTAATTCATGTCTATAGATTTTATAACGCATAACGCTATTTCCCAATATTGTATGCTTTAAAAACTGTATCAATAAATTGACCCTCCT
This sequence comes from Psylliodes chrysocephalus, assembly GCA_927349885.1. Taxonomy (NCBI): domain Eukaryota; kingdom Metazoa; phylum Arthropoda; class Insecta; order Coleoptera; family Chrysomelidae; genus Psylliodes; species Psylliodes chrysocephalus. Next base: position 537,784 of record OV651817.1, on the reverse strand, counting down.
TTTAAAACACTTAGTCTTTTGCCTTTTTGGATGATTCTTTACTTATTTTATTATAGGAAGCTAATGAAAATTACCATCAACCCTCAACATCAAGGGACGAAAATAAGGAGAATTTAAAAAGAAAATATGTTTCTAAAAGCACTCGATTATCAAAATCCCTTGAACATGGAGCTAAGCTTTTAGAAACAACGCAAAATAAAGTAATAATAAAAAATTCCTATTATGATAGGAAACTGGCAATAATGGAAAGAAATTGCAGAAATAATGAATGGTTCATGAAGAAACAGGTGAAGATTGGGGAACAAGCTCTACAAGAGATTCACGAAATAAAAGAACTAAAGTCTATTCAAATTTAATTTACGCCTGATGTAAACAGAAGCAGGTATACGCTAAAATTGAGCAGGGCCGTATTTTATTTTTCCGTCTTCCAAAAATGTAAAATAAAAGAGTGTAATTGTGAAATTATTTTTTTATTACGTTAAAAACATATTTTGTAAACTAAAACCATAAAATAAATGCCATACACGGTCTCCCAGACTTTAGTGAGATTTATGGACGAAGATAGGTGAGCGACATAAACTGCGTTAACCTGCAATACAAATTAATAAATGTATTTGACTTTAAAAGAGATGTTTGCATTATATTTAGTTCATTACATATGTCTACTGTGATACAGAGCATTAAAACAATCATATTATAAAATTATATTATACAGGGTGTCTAAATAATTGCAAATTCTTTAATAGCTAATATATATCTACTAAAAGCATTAAAACAACTTTAAATATAAGAGGTATTACATACCTATTATAATGTTTATATTGCTTACCAAGTTTTAGAAGTTGGATCTTAAGCATTTGGTAGTCGAATTCAATTTTTTTCCCTTATAGCCATTTTTAAATATCACCTTTTTTAGACGTCGTTGTAGGTATATTTTTCCAGCTTTCTCGAGTAATAATGCAGTTATCTTCTAATTTTGGTAGGGTGTTTGAAAACCACTCTTTGAACGATTCTCCATACATTTCTTCATGGTAGTCACCGGATTTTTCAACTTAAATACATAAAGTGCATTAGAGACAAAGCCTTCTTCACTTCCAATATGGCATATAATGAGCTGTTTTTATGCACATACCTGATGGGTTTTTAAAACCAGTTAAAAGTTCATCCAAAAAGGCTTGTCTGGATGATAAAACTGACATATTGAAACATACTTTTGATTTGGTGTGGCCTGCGTTAATCCAAGTCTCATCAAGATAATATATTTTTTGGTTTTCTTCTCTGTACCGTTTTATTTTTTGTGGCGTAGGACGAAACAATTTCATTTTTGTCTAAAAGCAAACTATTTTTTCCTCGAGTTTTAAATTTAAAATTAATGGTTTTAAAAAGCTTGTAAAATGTAGCTCGCTTAAAAGTAGACAAATATGGATCATCGTTGACTTCTTATAAAACCTTATCGATTGTTGGAAGTTAATTTCTAAAGAAGAATTGATGTACTTTGCGCCTTATTGCATTTTTATCAAAATCATCCACAGAGCCACTAATTTGTTTATAACGTAGCTTTCTTTTTGGTTCAGAAAATTTATGAATCTGCCTATACTCCTTTATAACATTAAAAACGGTTTTAGCGCACATCCCTGTTTTATCAGCAACTCTCCTTTCAACATCATGTACCAACATATCAGGGTTCTATAAAATGTATTGCTTATAAATATTAAAAACCATTTCTTTAGTACGGATGACCAAATGTCCCTTTTTCGGTCGCTTTTTAGAAGGAGTAAAAACATTTTTCTGGACTTCATCTGCTGTATCTGTGGAAGACATAGTGTCACGCAGCAGTTACAAAATATAGTCAATTAAATGTCCATAAATTAGAGTAAAAAATATTCAAACTAACAACAACCACAAAAACAAAACAAAAATAAATAACACAATATATGTATATCTAAACTATAATATAATGAATTATAAACAATCAAACATACAAAATGTCCAAACTAACCAACACGGTGAATGCTACCAAAACGCCGTTTGTAATTATCCAAATTGAACTGAATTCGACTCTGACAAAAAATATTTGCGCGTCGTCTAAATGACTAACGACCGATTAACCAATAGAAACGCAAAAAAAATGCCAGTGTGCTCTTGCTGGATGGGAGAGATTGTTTTGACGCGGCGTAAATGAAATCTGAATAGACTTTAATAAAAGAAAATTTTTGTTAAACTCATTATTATATTGAGCTATTCTTATTGGTATTAAAAACCCTGATAGTTGGTTTTATTACCATTTGATTTTTTACTATTTGGTTACTTTATTATTTATTTGAGTTATTATTATTAGTATTAAGAACTGTGTGTTAGTTGGTTTTTTACTATTTGGATATTTTATTATTTATTTGAGTTATTATTATTAGTATTAAAAACTGTGTGTTAGTTGGTTTTTATTACTATTACCATTGTGATTTTTTTACTATTTGGTTATTTTATTATTTATTTTGTTATTTTACTTACTTATAATATTGCAGTAATATTTTAATACTGTTTGGTAAATGTTTTGAGATATATTTTGTTTGTTTATCCTTCTGCTATACTACCCTAAACAGGAATAACTTAAAAGCAATAAATAAAATTAATTTCTTAATAGCAACCAAAAAAAACATGTATTATCTAAAGTGTTGCCTTATAATATTTTGTTGTAATCTTCTTGCTGCACCTAAATCAGGGTCTACCCTATTTTCAATTGCTTCACCATTGTTGATCTCTGCAGCATATAATCCATAGTCAATATCATCTTCTGGTGGCTCTGGTTCTCTAATATTATGTTCAATGCATAAATTGTGTAGTCAACACACGCATTTACTATAAGCCCTGCTTTTTCAGGTCCATAGTGTAACACTCTATGTTTTAGTAGGCATCTAAAACTATTTTTTAAAACCATTGCATCTTTCTATTGAAGACCGTGCTGTTTTAAAAGATGCATTAAATCTTTCTTCTTCCCCTCCATTTCTGACTGTTAATGGCGTCAAGAGCCAAGGTCTCAAATAATATCCTGTAAAAGGTTAATATATTTATTATAAACAAATTAAATTTCTTTGGTATAATTGATTGGTATATTTTTATTAAAACAGCACTACATAACATGTTTTGGAATAAAATTTAATATTTAGGTCACAGTTTGTTAAAATTTTAAAAACATTTAGGAACAATAAATATTTTAAACTTTTTATAGACGAAAACCACTATTTTTGTTTCTGCTATTGTAGGTGTATGTATTGGAATTAATATTGATATAACAAAATTGTTAGGGAAACAAAAAAGTTTTTACAAAATTAAAAATATCCAGTGGCCTTACAGTAAAAATGAAATAGCTTACACATCATAAAACAAAATATTTACACAAAAGAATAAAAAACCATATACATAGTATTTTAACAAATAATGAAAATTCTGTTGTTTTAACAAAACATGCATTAGAAAATTTGCCTCTTTCGATTTTCAAAATGGAAGAATTTTCGAAAAGGAGCCTAACTATAATCAAAGAATGATCCTTGAAATGACATTTAATGATTTCCTTTGATACATATTAAAAAAATATATTAAATCTGTAAATAATAAAACTGACAAAATATTTGTCAAACATTTATTTTAAGTTAATCAACTAGTTGTAAGCTATTTAATTTGTTACTGTAATGCCACTGGTGTAAATTTTAAATCTGTAAAATCTCTTTTCCATGATTTTGTTAAACCAACTGTTAATACTTCGAATACACACACCTACACTAGCAGAAACAAAAGATTTGTTCTGTCCATGAAAATTTTAAAGTGTTTGTTATGTCCTTTTCTTTAATTTGTGACTGTACACGAAGACGCAATTTAATTTCGAAACATATGTAGTGCAGTATTAATAAAAATATGTCGACCGATCATACCAAAGAAGTTTTATTTCAAAAATTCTACAACTGTCAGGAAATTAGCCGTTTTCTAAATATTTACTTATAAATGTATGAAAAGCACATTATTTTTAAAATTTTGTTTGAGAAAAATTGTATTTGTACTATTCAACATAGCTTATTTATTAATAAATTATTACCAGCATCGCCTATAAGAAACAAAGGATTTTCTGGATTTTCTCTGTAAACTTGTTCCATAACTGCAGATACAGGAGACTGTCGAAAAATCCTACAATCATGAACACTGCCAGGAAATGTTGCATTCACATTCAAAATTTTTAAATTCTCATCGCAAATCTGTAAAAAAACCTCTAGTTAAATACTGATTAAAAATCAATAAACATAATATTTACCAGCTGAACATTCAATGAATGGTAACCCTTTCTATTAACATATATATGTTCTGGATGGAGGGGATCAACTGTATAGGGGGCCACAATTGCAATATGTGCACAGTCTATTACCCCCGCTATTCCAGGAAAATTGTATTTTAAGTAGAATCTGCAAAATAAAGGTACAGCTTTATTTTTCTATTCAAGAGAAATATTATGTGAATGTGTACCTAGTTCTTAGTTGTTCCAATTCTCTAATGTTTCTTGGAAATTGGACCCATCTATTAAATATATTGAGGTTATTTAGTGCTCCACATACTTCTTCTATGGAAAAGATCTGGATTGATTTCAAACATAACAATAATTCAAACAATCATTACACACAAATTCAGCCTAATACATCTAATACTGTTTCCCACATTTCTGAATTTCAAGTATCCAGACAGTATTCTATTTACATTACTAGGATGAGGTTGAACCATGGTGGGTTTCCTTCCCACCTATTTAAGATCGGTGTCCTAAGGACACCCTTCTGTTCTTGTGATAATAATTCAGTAGGAGATCTTAATTATTTGATATTTGCATGTAACAACCACAATAAATATAGAAAAAAATGTTTAACGAAGTTATTAGATATAGGGATTTCTTTTCCAACCAATATTACGTTGCTATTGATCTCAAACAATAAAAAAGTATTTAATACATTGATAACATTTATTAAAGAATCTAAAATTAACATATAAACCAATAACAATTAACAATCAGTGGTAACAATTGTAATAAAAATAATAATGTCTGTGGCAAATGGGTTAATCCCGATGCCAGTCAACCACTGCACACACACACACTTCTTCTATGCAGCGACTAACACTAGACTGGCTAATCCCCGCAAAGTGGTTACTACCAACTATTTCCTGATAGCTACCAGTTGCTAGGAAACGTAAAGTAGTAAATACCTAGAAGATAAACAATAACTTTATTAATAATGGTATTCTCATTTCCCAATTATTACGGCCTAATTTGGATAGTAAATACAGAAATCATACCTTAGTTTCGACACTAAGTGCTGACCTACGACTGGGTTCTCTTAAATAAGGCAGTAGCATTTCAATTAGTTGCCTGGCGAGGGGCTTTGAGAGTCGAAACATAATGATAAAGTGGTTATCACTAATAGTAAATGGGTCCATTTTACCTAAAACTCTTCGTTCTACAGCCTCATTTAGTTGCTGTTCTGCATCTTCTGTATTATTTAAAATTTCAACAGCCACTAAATCGTCCAAATTCATTTTAAAACCAAAGTAAATAACACAACTATAAAAACCAATATAAAAAAAATATAAAAACCACTATAAAAATACTTCGAAAATAACCTACACACACAATATTTGTAGAATTAACAAACGATAAATGAGGTTATGCCTATGCCGTTACCCAGCTAGCACATAACGTTGCCAAGCCTTTCGGCGATGTTGTTTTAAGGGAACGTAATAACATTATCATATAACGTAATTGCAACGTACATGAGAAGTTGTTAAGAGAAATCAAAACCTCGCGAAACATCTATTTGTTACTTACGTATTTAACCTGCCTGTTATGATAACACAACGTAATAAAGTAACTTGCTAAAAAAGTATCCACGAGATGTACTATATACATCATTTTGTTTTCGAACGTACCCATTCGTTTGTCATAACCAACAAAACATAAAAAAATGTCGCTTGTCACATTTTCTTGTATTTATTTGATATTTTAAAGAAATTGTAAACTATACCTTTGAATAAGTTTGGTAAGTTCTTTTCAATAAAATAGAAACATATTTTCTAATTTATTGTCTGTTCTTTTAGATTGCAATATTAAATACTAAATACCAATACTATCGCCATATCCATACTTAGAAGCAAGTATCGTATCGCTATGTGTGTGGTCAGGAATAATAAGGTTTGTTCAAATATTTTAGTTTTCGCATGTGGTGAAACTTGGTAATATGATTAAGAGGTTACCACTGTTTTTTTTTTGTTATTTAATTATAAGTTAAATTGCCAGTTATTGACACTATAACTTGTACCAGGTAGAGTACCAGTAGAGAAAGAAAAGGTGTCAACTATAGAATATAATTTACTGATGCACACTTGTTTTTAGTTAAGTTCCCCACTCCATCCTGTTGAATGGGGGTTGTCAGCCGTTTAAAAAAAATCTTTTACTTGTTCGATACTTTGATACTTATAAATATCGATATCTTTAACATAATATCGAACAGTATCGATGCCTGTACCACAAAGTATCTCACATGATACCAGTATCGATACCTTTGACTGATACTCTTAGCTCTACTCCTATGCTACTATAAAAATTCAAAAACAAAGAAGTCATATGCTGCCATCCTAGGCTATCCTAGGCAGCTACCTGAAAATTTGTTGTTTTGAAATAATCGAGTTTTTAACTATTTTTAGCAAATATATTTATTATCTTTTAAACCTTTTTCGTGTAACCTTTTAACATTTTAGTACCTTTGATGCCAATAAGACATTCAATTTCAGTATTAAGAAAGATAAAATGTAGACAAATGCACATAAATAAAAAAACTGATAATTTTGCAGATAAAACCTTTCTTGCTAAGACGGCAGTTAGAAGTGCTAATGTAGTTCACTAAAGATAAATAACGTTTAAATTTGTTACATTTCAGTAAATTAAGTATTACCATTGCTGGACAGTAGTGACGTTTTGGTGGATAAATACAGCATTTCACTGGACATATACCTATGTCATTTTGCTGTACGTTTGCTGCACAATACCAATTGCTGGACAAACTTTAAAAATGCTTTACAATACAGCAAAATTGCTGTAAGTATGGTCGCCCTAGTGTAATAATATTTTAATCACTAAAAATAAATTTTAAAAATATTGTGTTGTAGGTTTTCTTTGTGGTAGATTATAATTCTAGTAAAAATGTCAGGAATTTTAGAAGCTAAAGTTAATAATACAGAATTGGTTGAAGAAGAATATATAACATCTGAAATTATTTCTTTTTCTTTCATAGCAGAATATCATGCTAAAAACATTGTTCTGTATAAGTTGAACATCCATTATTAAGTATCAAATTTGTAAAAATCAAAATATAGGTTATTATTTATTTAGGAAAACAAAGTAAGTAAAAATCAACTAAAAATAGGTGCAACGATTTAAACGAGCATATTTTTCATTTTAATTTGTATTAAAAAATAAGGGCTATTTTTTAATAATTATTATATTAATTTTAAGGATGTTAGATAGACGAAACGTGGGGTTAAAAAGCATTTATTTTTAAAAAATTAACATTTTTATAAACTATTATTATTAAACAAAATTTCAACAATATTAAATATAAGATAACAACTTTGCTAATTAATTAAACAACGAACTCGATGTTTTCGCTGAGTTGCAATTTTCAGGTTCGCCGACCAGATACGTTCTAATTTTAACTGTTTAATTTATGGTGAAATAAATTAAACTTTGATGTACAGGATGTTATTTTATTATGTTCTGATTGAACATTCTGGCGTCTCTCCAATTCATCTCAGGGGCTGGAGCTCGATTACTTCAGGCTGATTTGACAGATGTTGTATTCTTTGGATCCTCTTGTTGTATATTCGCTTTCCAAACCATATACCCAAGGCTACGATTCCTATGATCACTGCAGTTACCCCATTAGACAAATATGTATGCTGATGTAGTTTTTTCCAGGTTGTTTCTTTAATTTTTGTTTGAAGTGTCTCTTCTTCCGATTGTATATCTTTTAAGTTATCAGTAAGTTTAAACACAGCTTCTTCGGCGATAGTGTCGTGTGATGGCAATTCTATTGTAGTGTTGATAGTAGGCGCTAGAGCCTTTGAGTAACTACCTAGGACAGGAACAGTTTCCAATCTTTTTGGGGATAAAATATTTTCTTTCGTTTTTATAATGCAGTCCTGTGATATCTGAATAATTCCAGTCGAATTGAGTTTTACGTCTTCTCGTATCCCTTGACATATGACAGCCACGTTGACTGGTTTACTGGTAAAAAATAGCCAAGTATTGGGCATGTGAAGCTGTTTCCATGTTATTTGGGCAGCTCTATGTTTTTTGATCTTGCACTGAGTGGTGTCTGGTCTTTCATAAATTTCATCTATTACACAATTTGAATTTGTTTCGATGTTCTTCACAACAGCGGGTGAACAAATATATTGATTTGCCTCCAAGTAGATACAATTTTTAAATTCTTCACTTGTTAATTGGAAGTAAAGCTGTGTATTGTAGTCCACTCCTATGATCTCACTTAGAATATCCAATATCCAGTAGAATCCCTTATCTATTTTGAGAGGAGTTGGTGTTGCTTGCAATAGAGCGAATTCTGTAATATCTACGATTGGAAAGAATGCAAAGATTTGAATGTGGGTCTCATTAATTTCCATCTTCATTTTTAAAATCGGTGTTGGTAATATTTGTAGATTTGATGGGAGTTTATCATCTGCTGCGACAATGATGTGGCTAATATAAGGTGGAGATATCAAATCGTATAGGCTGCCTCTATTAAAATGAACGTCTAGGAGTTTGGAGTAATATTCATTTAACTCCGCTAAAAAATTGCAGGCCACCTGGTAGGTGCTCAGTAGATGGATATTGAGTTTATTTATATCTACTGATTTGTACCATCTTTGCATCTCATTAACTGCAACTAGCCCTTGATTAAGTTTAACTCTGAAGCGTTCTAGTTGATTTTTGATTCTTTTTTCAGTTTCATTGATTTTTGAGATAGTCGAAATCATAAATTTAGTTTGATGACTTGATGCCTTTATGAGATCTTGTTGATTTTCTTGAAGAGCATTGATGTCTTGGTAAACCTCGTCATTGACTCCAAATACGCTAGTTAGGAATTTACCCAAGATTCCTCTTTTGTTGCGATTCCCGTTGTTCCTTGGCAAACTGCTTCTATACCAATTGAGCTGATCTTCTTGGTCTATGAGATGTCGGCTAAGACTCGTACATTGAGTTTCATCAGAGAGTGCCTTGGTTTTATTACAGAGATCATTGAATTCTTGTACCACTACTGACACGTCTTTAAAGTCTTGTTCGAGCCTAGTAGTTTCGAAGTTTACCTGGATTCTAAATATTCCTCGATCAAGCCTTGCATGACCAATATGTTCCACGTATATTCCAGGATTGGGATGATGTATTACATACTTAGAATCGACTTTTGATATAACGGATAAAACTACCATCATACATAGGCATAAGTGGAATAAATAAGTACTCCGATACTGGTGTGTTTTTGAACCCGGTTTAGAAGCTTTCATGAAGATAGATGTACTTGGACTTGTTTGAGGAAAACCATCAATAGACCTAGTGGTAAGGTTTGTAACACACCTGGTTAGGTTAACATTTGTACGTGTAGCAACTTTGTTGGGAACTGGTATCTCAGGAACTCTCTCATTTTCGAGGGGCAGCGGTACTAAATTGTGAGTATTTCGTTTTAATGTTGTACCTGTTGCTCTGCGAAGAGTTACTACACGTACTGTTCCATCAGGTGCGGGATGAGTTTGGATTACTCGTGCTAATGGCCACTGACTTGGATTAATGTTGTCCTCTTTGATTATGACGATATCTCCAACTTTTAAATTATCTTTCTGAGTTTTCCATTTATATCGTTGCTGAAGTCTTGAGAGATACTCCATGGACCAGGCTTTCCAGAAATCTGTCTTAATCTTCTGAACGAGTCGCCATCTTTGTGATAGATTAGTGTTGATGTTGGTGTCAATTGGATTCGGTGGTGCAATTAATTCCCTACCAATCAAAAAATGACCTGGAGTTAGCGTAATCGTGTCATTTATATTTTCACTCAGGGGACATAATGGCCTTGAATTAAGAGAAGCCTCTATTTGATGGGTCAGCGTAGTTAGTTCTTCGTAGGTTAACTTAGCTTCTCCAACTGTTCTCTTCAGATGGTATTTCATGGACTTAACTCCTGCTTCCCATAAGCCTCCAAAGTGCGGAGATGCTGGAGGTATAAAGTGCCACTGAATACCTGTGGTCGTCATCATGATTTGTATTTCTGATTGTTTGACCATATTGGTAATTTCCTTTTGTAAATGGTTATTGGCTCCGACAAACGTTGTACCATTATCACTATACATGTGGGAGCAGGAACCTCGCCTGGCTATAAATCTTTTAAACGCTGCAAGAAATGTGTCAGTAGACATATCACTGACTACTTCAAGATGGATTGCCTTAGTAGATAGACATACGAAAACTGCGATGTACCCCTTATACGATTTGTGTCCTCTTCCTTTAGTGGCTCGCACCTGAATGGGACCCGCGTAGTCTACTCCGGTGTGAGTAAATGGTGGGTTTGGTGATACTCTGGGATAAGGTAGCTCCCCCATCTGTTGGTGTGCAGCCTGTGCCTTATATCGTAAACATGTGGTGCATTTATGAATTATAGACTTGATGGCTGTCTTGCAATTAACAATCCAATATCGTTGCCTCAGATAGGCTAATGTTGCTTGGTTTCCTCCATGCAATGTTCGTTGGTGAGCATCTCTAATGATGAGAATGGCGAGGTGACTATGGTATGGAATGATTATGGGGTGTTTTCTAGTATACGATAGTTGAGAATGTTCCAGTCTGCCCCCAACTCTTATAATTCCTACATTATCTATGAATGGATTAAGAGTCAATAATTTGCTGTGTTTATGTACCATTTTACTTTTCATCAAGGATTGGTAGTCTCCTTTTAATTCTTCAGATTGTGCTAGTTTTATGATTTGCATAAGTGTGCTATGTGTCTCTTCAAACTTTAACGGACCCTTGTAGGTGACATCTTTCAAAAATCTTCTACAATATGATAGGACTCGAATCATTCGTGTTAGGCTTGAAAATCTGCACCATATTCCATCGCTATATTTAACATTGGTATGGTAACACATCTTTAGTTCTTCGTTTGTAGAAGCAGCTATTGGAGTTTTAGGCCATCGCTTCGTATCTTGCAACCATTCAGGACCTGTCCACCATAAGATGTGATTTGATAGTTTTACTGGATCCATTCCTCTGGATATACAATCAGCAGGATTTTCATTAGATTTTACATGACTCCAGTGGTACGGTGGAACTAGTTTTTGTATTTCAACTGCTCTATTTGCCACGAAGGTCTTCCATCTTAAAGGATCTCCTCGTATCCATCCTAATGCAATCATCGAATCTGTCCAGGCATACATGGAGACATCGTTTAATTTGAGTGTCTGCTTAACTTTATGCAATAAGTTACTTAGCAGAACAGCGGAACACAGTTCAAGTCGAGGCAAGGTTGTCTTCGTTCTTGCCGGAGCAACTTTGGATTTGGCCTGTACCAACGATATGTATACTTTCCCATTATAAAATGTTCTTGTGTATACCACAGCTCCATATGCCTTTTCGGATGCATCACAGAATCCATGTAATTCAGTATGGGTTTCATCACAATGCAGCCATCTTGGTATGCGAAAATCTTCGACTGCTTTTATGTGAGACTTAAATTCAAGCCATTGATCAGTTGTTTGTTTGGTTACTGGTTGGTCCCAATCTAACTCCTGAAGCCATAATTCTTGAATAAGTAATTTTGCTTGGATAATAACAGGTGCCAGTAATCCTAATGGGTCGAATAATTTAGCTATTTCAGATAGAATAACTCGCTTCGTCAGTTTTTGGTAGTTTGATACATTTGTTTGAAATCGGAATGTGTCGTCTATCGGCGACCATAAGACACCAAGGGACTTCCTTGTTTCATCTCCTGTCAATTGTATTATATTGTCTTTAAAATTTTCTGGAAGTGTCTCAAGGATCTCTGGGCTGTTGCTTGACCACTTTCTTAATGTAAAACCCCCAGCTTTAAGGGTTGCTATTAAATCTTTCTGAAGTTTTACTGCTTCGTGTTGGGTACTTGCTCCAGCTAGGAGGTCATCAACATAAAAATCATTTAGGATGATTTTGGAAGCATCGGGAAAACGATATTCTTCATCGTTGGCTAGTTGTTGTAATGTTCTTATAGCTAGATATGGTGCTGCTTTGGTTCCGTATGTAACGGTGTTAAGTTGATATTCTTCAATTTTGTTTGAACTATTGCATCGCCACACAATGCGTTGGTAATCCCTGTCGTCAGGATGTATCTGGATCTGTCGGTACATTTTCTCAATATCTGCGGTAAAGGCTACTGCATGTTTTCTCCATCGTAGTAAAATGTCTGATAATTCTTGCTGCAGTTTTGGACCTGCATACATTTGATCATTTAAGCTGGTATTTAAGTCAGTTTTGGATGATGCGTCAAATACTACTCTCAGTTTAGTGGTTGTACTCGATTCCTTGATAACTGCTTGGTGGGGAATGTAGTACTTTCCTCGGTTTAGGTTATCGAAGTTTACTTGAGTCATATGTCCCATGTCTGCATATTCTCGTAGAAACTGTTTGTAATCAGTATCTAACTTTTCGTTTCCAGAGAGTTTATGTTCTAATTGGATCAATCTCGCCACAGCTCTCGTCTTGGAGTTGCCTAGTGTAGATTCCGAGTTTGAAAAGGGAATTCTTACTGTGTAGGTTCCATCTTCGTTTCTTTTGGTAGTGTCTTGATAAAACTGTTCACATAGTTGGTCATCTTTGTTCACATATTTGGGTGGATTAACTTCTTCCAGTTCCCAAAATTTTGTTAACTGTTTATCTTCTTCAGTACGGACAACCATACTTATCACCTTTATGGGGTTCGACTTAGTGTTTTGGACAAGACCTGACATAATCCATCCTAGTTCGGTATTTTGTGCTATTATACCATCTTCAGTTTTGTGGAGGCCCGGAAGTATGATTTTGGCATATTCTTCAGCTCCTAACAGTATATCAATTGGACCAGGTTTGTTACAGGTTGGATCAGCTATGAGCTTATTTTGCCATTTATTAAGGTCCATGTTTGGCAAGAATTCTTTTGGCAATGTTTGCGTTAGTTTGGGCAGTACAAGTAGATGTACAGTCAAGGTATAGTTGCTAGAAAATCGTGGTTTTATTGTAGCTTCAATTTGCCATTTAGAAATTTTTGGTTCTCTATCTCCCAATCCAGAGATGTCTGCTCGTATTCTTTTTCTTGGTAAGTTTAAGAGTTGTGCTGCTTCTTCGGTGATAAAGGATGACTGCGACCCCTGATCAACCAGCACTCGTAGAAGTTGGAACATTCCATTGGAAGTTTGTACATTTACCATAGCCGTAGGTATTAACACTGTATTATCTTCTCATCCTATGTGTGTCGACGTAGATACAGGTTCATATTGAGGAAGCTGACTGGCCACTATGGTAGTATTGGTCTGGGATCGTAAACTGTTAACAGGTCTCGCAACTCTAACATGTTCTGAAACCCTTGACTGTTCTTTTCTGTCTTTATGCAGCATACTGTGATGGGACATACCACAGGTGCGGCATCGGAGTGAACTATGACATTTTTCCTTTGAATCATGTGTCATACAGTTGTAACAAAGTCGATTGTTTCTGATAAATTGGTTTCTATCAGCTATAGACAATGTTTTAAATTTTATGCATTGGTATATGCTATGTAACTGCTTACAATACACGCAGTCTTGATTTTTTGGCTTAAAATCAGTCTGGGAGAACCCATTTGGCTTCTTAACGGTACTAGATTTTTCTAGTGCTTGAAATCGTCTTTCGATGAACTTCATGACATCTTCAAAATGTGGTATCTCATTTGGTTCGGTTAGGCTTTGCTCATAAATTCTGTTTGTTTCTGAATCCCACTTTCGCATTATGATACGTGTTAGTAATGGACCCCAATAATCCGTCTTGACTTCCAAGTTCTTTATGGCTTGAAGGCTTTCAGTGGTTACATCATGTAATAGCTTGATATCATTCGGCGATTCTCGTTTGGATACTGGTAAATCTATTATTCTATCTAATAATGTGGATAATATCTGGCGCTTATTTTCATATCTATTCTGTAATGTGTTCCAAGCGATCTCATAGTTATCTTCAGTAATTTTAAAGTGCTGTATTAACTTGAAGGCTTCACCTTTTAAACTGGTTTTCAGATATTGCATCTTTTCTGTTTTTGATAATGATGTTTCATGTATAAACCTTTTGAAATATATCATTGAAGGAACACCAATTCTCGTAGTTGCCATCAAAGAAGGGAATATTTATTTTTGGTAATACCACATTGGATTTAATACTTTCTAGAGTATTACCTGAGTTTTCTTTTGCTTTTGTATTCAGTTCTTCCATTATTATTTCATATTGATTTTCCATACTTATATATCTGTCCATAACAAAATACTCATGTGTAAAACGCGCTTCGTATACCATAATTTCCTCATGTAATTCTAATATTGCATCCCATTGTTTTTGCACTTTGTTGGTTAATGCCTCATACCTGTATTTTGTTTTACCTTGGGTTGCTTCTTGTTGTATTTGTTGGATAGTGCGTTTGAATTGTTCCATTTTTACCATTTGTTTTTTGATTCTAAGTTGCTGTTCCACTTCTTCATTACTATTTGGTTGTATATTTGGGTCTGCTTTGGAACAATCTTTCAGATATTCCTTGTATTCATCGTGTTTCCCTTTTATTTGATCAAAATACTGACTTGTAAAATACACATGATCGGAGAGACCTATTTTTAAGGCTTTGAAATGGTTTTCATTCGCTTGCTCCAATAAGTTCTCTCTTTCTTCAGTTTTATTTGCAATATACTCTTCTGTTTTTCTAGATGACGAGTCTTTTTTGGCATTGCTAAGCAATTGTACTATTTGCTTACCAATTTTTTCTTGATCTTTTGCTATTTTGTCAATTTCTTCGCTTTTTGTAGGCATTTTTTTTTCTGTACTATTGATTGACTGGACTATTAATTTAATATTTTTTACTTTTTTGCTCGAAGGACCAATGAATAATTTGTATTAAAAAATAAGGGCTATTTTTTAATAATTATTATATTAATTTTAAGGATGTTAGATAGACGAAACGTGGGGTTAAAAAGCATTTATTTTTAAAAAATTAACATTTTTATAAACTATTATTATTAAACAAAATTTCAACAATATTAAATATAAGATAACAACTTTGCTAATTAATTAAACAACGAACTCGATGTTTTCGCTGAGTTGCAATTTTCAGGTTCGCCGACCAGATACGTTCTAATTTTAACTGTTTAATTTATGGTGAAATAAATTAAACTTTGATGTACAGGATGTTATTTTATTATGTTCTGATTGAACATATACATATTATTTTCTTTAATAATAAACAAGTAAATTTATTATCTACAAGGTTATTTTTACAGAAGAAACTATATAATTAAGTTCCCATATTTATTTATTTATCTATCTATTTGTTTATAGTACGCTACAGATACATAAAGTTCTAAATGGTACATTTAAAATATCAATTAAAATAAAATAAAAAAGAAATTAATAAAATTGTCATAGTATCAAATTGAAGTCAATATAGTATAATGAAAGTCGACGCTTAAAAAAACCTACTAAAATGTCATAATTTGAAAAATACTTATTGTAATTGGACATCAGTCGGTCTACAAATAAATTATGTCCACAGTTAGTTCTATGAGTATTTACATAAAATAGTTTAATCTGCCTAGTAAGTCTGGCAGGAACAAGGAATCTAATAAAATGAGGAATAAACGATAGGCCCCTGTCAAAAATATTACCAAGATCATTTATAGTTCAGAACCTGCAGTGACATAATCATGCATAATGATATTAGCTGTTTTATTAAACCTTATAACTTTACATTTATCAATATTCAGTTTAATCAAGTTATATCGTATTAAAATGATTAGTACCAGTTGTAGGCAAATATATTTTTTTAGCATCGTACAACTGCCATCTTAATAAAAATCTAGTGACCTTTGAAATATACCTTATATAAATACACTTTTTTTTTATTACTTTTGTACAATCGTTCACCATTTTATCTACTAGTGAACCTTTGCAATATAGGTACCTTATTATACTCTTTCGTGCAAGCGTTCAATGTTTTTGATTCTAGTAAACTTTTGAGATATTCCTTATATACCCTTTATACCTACTTTTGTCCAATTTGTCAGTGTTTTATAGCTACCTTATGGTATCACACATGTGTAATTGCATTACCTGTATTATTACCTACCTCTACTTGTATGATATTGGTACTTGATTTCAATAGCTTTTTAATAATAAATTTATACAATTTTTTTATTTTGTTTTCTTCAGATTTTACTATATCCTTAATATACTATTTTGAATATAGTATATCCAAGGATGGATATAACTATACTTGTAAAGATATTTATTTTAAATTTTTCAAAAGAGGTATTTTTCATAATTTCTCAACGTTTATCGTATTTATTTAACAAGCAAAAGAAATTATGAAGAAGTACTTTAAAATTTAAAATAAATATTTTTACAAGTATTGTTAAGTCCATCCGTGGACACACTGTATAATGCTGTAGAAGGAATTTACATTATAACATCTATAGAAAGTTTCAGAGCAACTTTCGGGGTAAGTACCGTAAAAGTGCTAGTGTGATGTTTTCCGAACTTCACTTTATAACTTCTACGAGATGTGCTATAAAAGTCTTGCCATTGCGGACATTCGGTAGTTGCAGGGATAATAGGGTTACATTAACAGTACATTGCATGCGAGCTTAAAGAGCCTAAAATTGCAGCTTATTAACGTAGATGGGATATATTTGTGCTAGCTGGGTATGGGTCGCTTGCTTTTGATTGTTTAAAATTTGACATACTTCGCTACTGCGCATGATTGTGAATTGAATTCTCTCGTTTTTTCATTTTCTCTACCAAAAAGAAGGAGAAAGTTTTGAGAGAAAATTCTCCACCAATTTTGGTGAATTCGATTTGAAGAATTCGAATTTTCAGAAGGGAGTAGAAAGTGAGAATTTTCTCTCAATATTTCTCACTCCCCAATTTCAAGAATATGCACCATGGCCATATTATATTTTGTTATATAAATGAGAAATTTCACTTGAAATCCAAAGTAAGGAAAGCAATAACTGTTGCTTAAAAGTTTGATTAGGTTTTATTACTTACCGGCATAAAAATTCCCTAATTGAGAATAATAATATTTCTTGTCTACGCTTAAGAGTTCTACTTCACTAACGTCCATATTACTGCAGTTAAAATAAATAAAACCAAAGAAAATTTGAAAATAACTTGTTAAATCGACAGTGTTTTACAAAACACAAAACGACTGAAACTCTTTTTCCACCGAAATGTCGAAAAAGGGATAAGTTTAATCATTTGACAATCTGGCCGCGTGTAGACCGTCGGTTTATAAAACGGCTGGGCATTTTATAATCTGGCTAGCCAGATAGCAAAATAATGAAATGTAAACGAAAATTTGACAATTTGGCCGCTGTTTATAAAACGCCTAGGCAATTTATAAAACGACGAGTTTTGTAATCTGGCTACGACATATATACTGTTTCAGTGGATCCGTTTAATTTAGGAGATCAGAACTATAATAGATATATGTTTACAATCATAAGTCAACTAAGATGGAATATACAAAGCGATATAATCGTTAGCCGAGTGTAGATCAACTGCGGCAGCCGTTTAATCGTTTTGTTTTATATTAATTAACATAAGTCGATTATTATAAGACATTTTAGCCTCGCATCTATACCATACCTCGGTAATCTATCTTGACGCTCGACTGTAACAGAGTACTTCTCCGCTCGGTATGTCATATACTATTTCTCTATTATTAGGTAAAACATTCGATCATCCTTAATGTTCTCAATGTCAAAATCTACCCCGTACCAATTTAATTCAAATAACCAAGAACTCGGAAGTGGTAAAGTCTATTTAATAAAAGTGGCTAATTGACTTCCTAAGTGTTTTTTTTTAAGTGGTATTATTAATACGGGAGTCTCTATTTCCTACTAATAAAACCACCCTGCTGCCGAAAACTTAAAGTGCCATATGTGGAGACTCCGAGGCACCATCTAATTTCTTGAAGTATTAACATCCTTTCCTACTTCGTAGTGCTAATTTAATATATATTTTTTCAAAATCTTATCGTATATAATAATTATGATCTATTACAAAAACGAATCGTATATTATTTTGTAGGAAATACAATTCGGAAGGAGCATAAGGACCATGATGGTCCCTGAAAATGATTCATTTCATTCACTATATCAACAAAAAAGAGTTTGAGGTGAAATTATATGTGTAGGTGCCTAGATATATTGTTATTTCTTTCGATGACTTTCCTGAATTATTTACATATTATATCGAATGACTCACTCTGCCTGCCTATTATGACATTTTTTAATAATACTATTCCCACCAGTGGCGGCTCGTGGTAATTTAAAATTGGTGTTCACTTTTTCCAATAATTTTATCATTTGTAAGTTCGGATCAAAACTTTGTACAAAAGTCAATATCGCTGTCTTTTTTATTATTTGAGTTTGTATTAAGTGTAGTTGTTATTATCAACATCATACTGTTTTCAAGCACTACAACTATTAATAAACGAATATTTTATTTAGTGTAATATTTGTTTTGTTTTTAATAGGTACGTTGAAAACCATCTATAAACATTATTAGTTAGTAAACTGACTTTTTTTCATAATTTGAGATTATTTTTAAATATATATCAGGTTATGTAGAAAGCTTGACATTGATTTTTGTGTAAAAATTTAATATGAAACTTTACCTACCATTTTTTAGTTTAATCATTTTCACAATTTGTCAAAGATGTCAAATAATATATTTTTTAAATACCTTTTATTGGCAAATAAAATAAGAACTAAAATGTTTTAAATGTTTATTTTATAAGATCAGTCTCATCACAATACATAATATTACACAGACACAAACTAGAATAAAGATATATAATGCGTGGCATTCTAAATGATACTCTTCGCAGTTTAACAGAGCCCCTTAGTCCCCATGTTCAAAGAGATTGTTTTCACAATCAATAGGCCTCAACCCATTATAGAGTTTGATTTTTACTAAAAATTTCATGTTGATATCGCTTTTCATTTTTGATTTTTTTTTAATTTCAACCTCCCTTAAATCCCCCATATTTAATCAGATTTTTTTTATACTTAAAGGGCTTCTTCTTCTTTTAGAAATTGATGTTAGCTAACAATTTCAAGTTTTTATTATTTTTAGTTTTTCAGTTAGGATTTTTTTTCATATTTTAACCCCCCTTAACTCCCAATATATTCATATTTTTTTCAGTATCAGTAGGCTTTATCTTCTTATAAAGCTTAATTTTTACTAAAAATTTCATGTAGATATCGCTTTTCGTTTATAATTTAGGATTTTTTTTTAATTTCAACCCATCGTAACCCCCTATTTTTAATCAGATTTGTTAAAAATCAATAGGCTTTTTCCCCTTATAGAGCTTGATTTTTGCTTAATAATTTCAAATTGATATTATTTTTCGTTTTTGACTTATAGTGCAGACAAAAAACGTGACATCGGACAGACAGACAAAGTAAACCTATAATACTCTTCACAAAATACTGTATGAAGAGTAGAAAAAAAAATGTATGAGATAAAATAAACAATTTAAAAAGATCAACAATAATATTCAACTTCTTTTATCAAAGGATACTAAAAGTTTGAAATAGCAGCACATAATTGAACACAGATCACATAAATCTGTGAACTAAACTAGTGACATACATATCGTATAATGTTAACACACTTAATTTTCCATATTATGATCCTTTCTACGTGTATTTCACAGCACATTTCAAAGTATTCTTGCACTCACTAATGTCCTACCCTCATGGCTGCTTTTGCATGTCCAAGTTTACTAAAAAAATAATGTGTCTTAAGTTTTAATAAATAGAATAATAGTAATTTTGTATTTCTGTATTTCCAAATTATTGTTTAATTGTAGATAGTATATTAATGTTTTGATATGTACTTATAGGATTGATTAGCCAGAGCATGTAGATATCTGGGATGTGACTTGTTAAGTGCCTAATCAAAATCACAATTTATGTTTGATACTTATTTCGAGACTTTTTTCGATATATTCTTTATTACCAACTGTAAACTAATT
Organism: Psylliodes chrysocephalus; assembly: GCA_927349885.1. NCBI lineage: Eukaryota > Metazoa > Arthropoda > Insecta > Coleoptera > Chrysomelidae > Psylliodes > Psylliodes chrysocephalus. The sequence continues at coordinate 517,433 of OV651817.1, read as the reverse complement.
TACCAATCGCCTTATTTTTATTTAATACCTGTAGTGATTCAAATTACCATAACATCTAATATTTTTGGAAATACTAAATTATACAAACAAGGCAATAAAAAAAATTCTGGTTTGTATGCAACAAACGATCTTGGTTAGAGGGTAACACGATTGATAATTGCAGGCAAACATAACTGTATATGGTTAAGGGTCGGTCTTTTCACCTTCAGATAAAGTGTCAGGTAGTTATTATCTCCCAGATAACTTAAAAAATAATCTTTTCACTTTTGGATAAAACTAACCGGCAGATAAATTGGTCTAATCTAAAAGATAACTTATCTTACCTCTGAACTTCCTGATAAAGTAGTTAACTGATAGATAAATAGGTATATGATATAATAATATGTGATACGAGTCAACAAATTATTTTATTTGCTTTTATGGACGTTGTTGAAGATGTTGTTTTTGTAAATAGTGTTTTGTATAGATAATTTTATATTTATTCTAGAAAAAATACTTGGAAAACTAAGCGATATAATAAAAAAACAGTCTTTACATATATGAAATAGTTTATGGCAAATAGTGTAAACTAATGTCCTTCGCACCAATAATACACACATACACAATAAAAAACTACAACTTTAAAATATTTAATTTAATCAAAGGAACAATCTATGTTAATTACAATACAATAGACTTAAGAATCAGTTTTTTATTTTGCAGTACTGCTTTGTGTTTCAAGCATCCTCTTGCTTATTGAAACTTGGTCAATGTTTCTTATTTTGTCACTTGCTTTATGGAGTTTTAAATAATAAATATTATCAGAAAAATACAAAAACCTTTCAAATAAGAGACATAACGAAATAATGACAACAAGTGACAGTGATAATGACATATTGCATGTATAAATACATTGATATGAAGGTAGGTACATGATCATAGAACGTTAAAAAGTATCAGATAACTACCCTACAGATTATTTCTCTTGAAAAGACGGAAACCTAATTATCTGTCAGATAGTAACCCTCGGATAATATATCCTTTGGTTAGTTAACTGAAACTTTATCTGAAGGTAAAAAGACCGACCCTAAACTATTTAAATGTACATACCATTTCTTAGGTAAAATTTCTCATCGAGTATATTAAATTAACTCGTTAATCCATTTTTCCGATTCAGACTTTTAAAGTGAAATACAATTTGTCTCTTTATCTTTATCAAATTTTTATTGTACATTTTTCCTTTTAGCGGGTTTTGTGAGAAAAAAAAAATTACAAATTTTTTTTCTTACTTCTTTTTTCATAGTGTTTACAATTGAATACAAAATAAACCATTTTGAAGTAGTCTTTGGATGGTCTTAGACACTAAAACTAAATATAATACAAATTAGAGTCGTAAAACTTTATTATATGTAAATAAATCAACATAACCTTAAAAATTTGAATTTACCTTGCCTTTCGGGAACAATCGTTGAATTGGCACACATCTTTCAATTTATTGAAGACACAGTTCATAATTAAACACATTTTTTTAAATAAGCACAATTAAAATAATCTTACGTTTTTATTTAATGTATTTAATAGTAGAGGAATGACACTAATGACAGTGACAGTTTGGTTGATTTGCTACAGTGTTGCCAGAATATGTTTTTGTTATGTACCAGATTTGTCTAAAAAATGTACCAGATTCCTTAAATGTATCAGATTTTTCGAATTCTATTTGCAGTGACATCTAATTCATTGAAAGGGAAAAAAGGGGGTCTTTATTGATAATGAACCCAAACAAGGAACACAATATACAGTGAGCATCATAAGTCTTACCCCACCCCCCCTATCTAACTCTTTATTGGAGTCTTGTTAGGAAAATCGCCAAGACAGGTCGATTTTTGATTTCTACAATGTACATTTTTGTATGAATAGTTTACCCTTAATTTCATCCCTTACTGGAGGGGAGCAACCCTTTTGAAAAATTTAAATGGCATGGGGTGGTGAGTGATAGCTCATTTGAAAGAGGGTTTTATTCTCTATTCAACCGTGTAAAAAAATTTGAAATTTGCTTCATTAATTCTCGACTAATTGTTATTTCAGAATAACGAAAATTAACGTAGCGCACTCATCCTTAGAATTAAAATTCGGCCCTGCATGACTTCGGTTTTGGTTCAGACGTGAAGTAAGACTTTTTGCCATTAGAAGGTCACTGTTAGTCTAGTTGCTTTCCTATTTTGTGAGGTTTTGTTATTTTTAAACATTAATAAATCAACATGTAATGATGCAAATTTCAAAATTTTTTGCACTGTTGAATAGAGAATAAAACCCTCTTTCAAATGAGCTATCACACACCACCCCATGCCATTTAAATTTTTCGAAAGGGTTCTTACCCTCCAATAAGGGATAACATTAAGGGTTAACTAATCATGCAAAAATGTACATTGTAGAAATTAAAAATCGACCTGTCTCGGCGATTTTCCTAACAAGACCCCAGTAATGAGTTAGTTAGGGGGGTAAGACTTAAGATGTTCACTATATATATTACACGTGAACACTAATGCACGCAGAAAGTACTACATCTAGTACAATTTTGAATTGTACTAGACTGGCAATACTGGTTTGGCAACCTTGTTTTTGAGCGGTGCGCCAATTAATGTGTTCTTTGACAGTTTGAAGGATCTGTTGGCGTGTTGTCTTCTCTATTTAGCTTTATGCATTTCGGCATATCGTCTCACTCGTGTTAGGCTCACTCATCATAGTGCACCACAGACACAGTATACTTAGGTATACTGTGCCACAGAGAAATAAAAATATTAAAATTAAATTTATATTTTTATGTTATTTATGTAATATTAAAATAATGTGTTTTTATGAAATTTAACTGGGTGTTCACTGCACAAATGAACCAATAGAGAAATTACCCCTGATTTCCACCATATCGAGAGAAACGATTTGATTTTGAACGAAACACCGAAAAACGATGTTAAGTTCCCAGGTACACTGACGAGTTTTAGTAAATGTGATATATTGGAATAATTAATCGCTACGCCACTGTGTTAGTGAAGTGTATCGAGGTGTTCTTAGAACCCTTTTTTGTATTGTTTTTTCGGGAAACACATTTTAATATTTTTAAATGCTTGCTTTCCCACTTCAGTTTCGTTTGTACTTTAAATCGAGTTAGTTGTTGTTATAATAAATAATTGTTGGGAATTTAGTGATTATTATTTGTTGAATATCCCACAAATCTTGGCGACGAGTGTGTTTTAATATCGCTTCAGAATAAGTGATACGAACCCTGAAATTGAAATTTCCGTATTTAGTGTGTGCGTGAGTAAAGAAATAAAAATAAAAACGCCGTCTAAAAAATTCCGGAAAAAAATCCATCATATTATGGACAAATACGAGAATTCTGTACTCAAAATAGCGACTGGATCATTTATAATTATAAATGACGACTCGATAGTTACTTTTCGGTAAATAATATTACCGAAGATGGAAAAAAAAGTGCAATTCTTCTGAATGCTCTGGATGAAGATGCATATAAACTTATGTATAATCTATGTTTGCCGAGAATACCAGAAGATAAAAGTTACAAGGAACTCACAGAGCTTTTTAATAAATATTTTAAAAAGTCAGAATCTACATTTGTGGTACGATCCAAGTTTTTTGGTGCTTTCAAGGATCCATATGAAAGCGCAAATGAGTGGGCGGCAAGAGTAAGAAATTTAGCGCTAAATTGCGAATTTGAAGATGCTGTAATTGATATGATGCTGCGAGATCGTTTTATAGTCGGTTTTGTAAAAGGGCCAGTGCAATCTAGACTTTTTAGGGAAAACTTAAGTTGTACCTTTTCCGAAGCCATTGAAACCGCTATAACAGAAATGGCGGCATCCGAACAAAATGGGTCTAGACAACAGCAGCCGGTAATTAAAACCGAACCAGGAGTTCATCATGTCAGTACTAGGAATAAACAACGCAATAATCCATCATCTACACAAGGTCCATCAAGTGCTAGTGCAAGTGTGAAGGAAAAATGTGCTTGCTGTGGTAGAAATAATCATACCACAAAAAAGTGATGTTTTAAAAATTGTGTGTGCAATTTCTGCAATTGCAGAGGTCACCTAGCTCCAGTTTGTCCAAAGAAAAAGGATGGTTACTCGCCAAAACAGAAGTTTGTGCAGAATTACATTGAAAGCGAGGATATTTTTTCTGTTTCTGATAAAAAGGTTGTACAAAATCCATTTTTAATTGAAATTTTAATTGATAATAAACCCTTGATATTTCAACTTGATACCGGAGCGAGCATTTGTGCTATATCTGAAAATTTTTGGAATGAAAATTTATCAAATTATAAATTAAATTCTTCAAATAAAACTTTAAATGTTTACACTGGTGAACAAATGCAAACTTTAGGTATGTTTTCAGCCAACATAATTTATAATAATATGAAAAATAGTTTAAATATTTTTGTTATTCGTCATGGCGGTCCTCCTATTCTTGGTAGAGATTTTATGTCTATATTTAAACTTGGTATTAACGAAATAAATTTTGCAAATGGTGTAGAAAATATTAATAGTTTAATAACTAAATTTGATTCGGTATTTTCCCCAGGACTGGGTACATTCAATAAGGGTACAGTTTCACTTAAATTAAAAGACGAAAGTGTTACTCCGAAATTCGTGAAATTTAGGCCAGTTCCTTTTGGAATTAGAAGTAAAATAGAAACTGAATTAAAAAAATTTACTTTAATTGGGCATAATTAGACCTATCGATTATTCTCCTTGGGCCACGCCCATTGTACCGGTTTTAAAGAAATCAGGTGAAGTTAGACTTTGTGGTGATTTTAAAATAACTTTAAATTTGGTTTTAGAAACTGATCAATTTCCTATTCCCCGTATTGAAGAGTTATTTACAAAATTGCAAGGAGGCGTAATTTTTTCAAAAATAGATCTTTCTCAAGCCTATGCACAAATTTGCTTGGATGAGAAATCTAAGGTACTTGTTACGATTTCTACACATAAAGGTCTTTTTCAGTATCAAAGGTTACCTTATGGTGTATCTTGTGCTCCAGCAAAATTCCAAAAAATTATGGAATCTGTGACTCAAGATATTGAAGGTTGTGTTTGCTTTTTGGACGATATACTTGTATGCGGTAAAAATCGCGAAGAACATTTTTCGAGATTAGAAATACTTTTAGAGAGATTGCAAAGTGTTGGATTAAAGGTTAGGCCTGAAAAATGTAGTTTCCTTCAAAATGAGATAAGCTATTTAGGTTATATAATCAATAAAGACGGTCTTTCGACTTCTCCGGATAAAATAACCGCGATACAAAATGCGCCAATCCCTACCAATGTTAAACAACTGCAATCAGTCTTAGGAATGATAAACTATTATGGGAAATTTGTTCCTAATCTAGCAACAATTCTTCATCCCTTATATGAATTATTGAGAAAAAATATAAAATGGGAGTGGACTGAAAGTTGTACGTTATCTTTTAATAAAGTTAAAGACATTTTAACTTCAGCCAGTGTTTTAACCCATTATAACCCTGATTACGAGTTAAAATTAATAACAGATGCTAGTCCGTATGGAGTGGGTTGTGTATTATCACATGTAGTAACTAAAGATCATGAACGCCCTATTGCATTCGCATCTAGGACACTTTCCTCTGCAGAAAAAAATTATTCACAGATGGAAAGAGAAGGGTTAGCAATAATTTTTGCCCTGTGTAAATTTAATCAGTACTTGTATGGTCGTGAATTTACTTTGGTAAGCGATAACAAACCGTTATTAGCGATTTTTAATCCGAAAAAAGGAATACCTCAATATTCCGCAAATCGTCTACGCCGCTGGGCAGTAATTCTTTCTAACTATTCATATAAAGTCGAATATGTTAAATCAGAAAATAATAATGCTGATTTTTTGTCGCGATTGCCAGTTTCTAGCGATGAAACTGAAATATGGGAATCTGTTGATATTAACTATTTAAATTATTTTTCTGATAGTGAAATAATTTCAACAAATTTTGAGTTAATTAAAAAAGTTACTCTTGAAGATGAGATTTTGCAAAGAATTATCGACTTTGTTAAAAGTGATTGGCCAAACTATGCGAAAAATGACCCAAGATTTAAACAATTCTTCAAAATAAGAAATGAGCTTACTATTGAAAATGATGTTTTGCTTTGGAATAATAGAATCGTAATTCCTGAAACATTGAAAGGTCGTTTATTATGTCAATTACACATGACTCATCTAGGAGTAGTAAAAATGAAAACGATTGCGAGATCATATTTTTTTTGGCCGGGCATAAATAAAGACATTGAGGATTTAGCAGCACAATGTGAAAATTGCTCCGTGAATAAAACTAGTCCTCCAAAATCAAATTTAAACCCTTGGAAATGGCCAGATAAAGTATTTTCTCGTATTCATATTGATTACATGGGACCATTTTTAAATAAATATTTTTTGGTAATTTTAGATGCTCATTCTAAATGGATTGAAGTTTTCCCTACTTCCAATATTACTTCACATTTTACCTTGTCTGCTTTACATGCAACCTTTGCAAGATTTGGATTGCCAGAAACACTGGTATCTGATAATGCCAAAAATTTTACTAGTAGAGAATTTCAACAATTTTTAGAAAAATATAATATTGTTCACGTCACCTCACCCCCATACTTTCCACAATCAAACGGTGCAGCGGAAAATGCCGTGAAAAATATTAAAAATGCTTTGAAAAACTACTTAGGCAAAAACAAAGTTCTTGACATTAGTTTAGCCCTAAGTCATTTTTTATTTGATTATCGAAATACCCCGCATAATACTACAGGAGCGTCCCCAGCTATGTTAATGTTTGGTAGAGACTTACGAACCAGAATTTGTGCTGTAACCCCTAAAATTAAAGATTTAATCGAAGAAAGAGTGTTAAAAAAACAAGAAAATCAAATTAAAAATTTTGGAGGGAAGAAACATAGGATGTTTGATATTGGTGATAGAGTTTTAGTAAAAGATTACCGTATACCAAATAAATTTACTTTGATTTTGGGTAATATTAAAAAGATTATAGGTAGATGCACTTACATTGTTGATATTCCTGAGTTGAATGTTACCTGGAAACGACACGCAAACCAAATGAATAAAACTAAAATTCAAAGTGGTTTAAATGACATTGTCTCTGCCAAGATTAGTGAATCTACTACTGCTGGTAATAGCAATAATTTGGATTTGCCAGAGGGTAACATTTGTAATCCCCTAGTTGTCGAAAATGAATCACAAGTTGTTGAAAATAAGAGAGTCCGAAAACAACCAGATAGATTAATGTATACTTAAGAGCATAATTAAAACAAATTATTTAATTTTTATTAGTTTGCCAATACTATTTAATTTTTATTAGTTTGCCAATTTGGAAGTTTTCATTATCTCTTATTTGGTGGGGAAGATTGTGATATATTGGAATAATTAATCGCTACGCCACTGTGTTAGTGAAGTGTATCGAGGTGTTCTTAGAACCCTTTTTACTTTCCTACCTGTATACAGATATAAGGAAAGTATAGGAATCATGATTTTTTTCGACCTCGAGTTTTCGACGGATTTTTACGTTTTGAGGTCCCCTGAATCCGTTTTGACTATTTTCGCGATGATGTCTGTGTGTGTGTGTGTGTGTGTGTGTGTGTGTGTGTGTGTGTGTGTGTGTGTGTGTGTGTGTGTGTGTGTGTGTGTGTGTGTGTGTGTGTGTGTGTGTGTGTGTGTGTGTCTGTGTGTGTGTGTGTGTGTGTGTGTGTGTGTCTGTATAACGCATAACTCATGAACCGATACACAGAAAAACACCAAATTTTAAACTTAAGCTTTGTTTCAGCGTCCAATGAGCTGATTAGATTTTGGGCAGTGTCGGAACATCTGGGGGGGTACTTTATAGGTGGTCATTTTTATATTTTATGGAATATATCTGTTATTTACGTTTGGAGAAGAAATTTCTTCAAATATAAGTTACTTCTAATACAATTATCTATAATTTTTGTTTTATGCAAAATTTTCCTAAAATGGTCCGTATTCGAGAAATTTGACAAAATGTAAAAAACATAATTTTTTATAAAAATTGTTCAAATAAAAGTTGTTTATAATATAATTCTTTATAATTTTTGTCCTATACATAATTTCTCTGAAATGGACCGTATTCGAGATATTTGAGAAAATGTGTAAATTTCGAAATTTGAAGAAAACTCAAAAACGGATAAAGGAAAAAACATTAAATTTTAAACTTAAGGTTTATTTCGGCCTGACGTGAAATGATTAGATTTTGGACAAAGTCGGAACATCTGGGGGGGTACTTTATGGGAGGCCGTTTTTATATTTTATGGAATATATCTGTTATTTATGTTTGGAGAAGAAAATTGTTCAAATAAAAGTTACTTCTAATATTATTATCTATAATTTTTGTTTTATGTCAAAATTTCCTGAAATGGTCCAACTAAAAGTTGTTTGCGATATCGATTTCTATAATTTTTGTTTATACATGATTTTTCTAAAATGGACCGTAATGAAAAAATTGTAGGAAATTAAAATTTTTCAGTATTTTCGTTTTCCATGAATATCTATAAAAAAATGTTTCGAGGTAGATGTATGTGTAAAATGTATATATTTAGTTTATCCTCTAAACATTTATAGAGATGCTGCAATAGGTTGTACAAAATAACCGGAAAATGCCTATAATAACTAGATAGGAAAGTCATGTGTTGGACACATCAGATTTTTTGTATTGTTTTTTCGTGAAACACATTTTAATATTTTTAAATGCTTGCTTTTCCACTTCAGTTTCGTTTGTACTTTAAATCGAGTTAGTTGTTGTTATAATAAATAATTGTTGGGAATTTAGTGATTAATATTTGTTTCGAATCTCAAAAGCCCACTTTGGATAGTTATCCAAGAAAAAGAATATTTTTAATTTATTATGCACACTTTCACAGCATCCAACAGTTATTGATATCCTTCTTCTTCATCATTAACAACTTCTTGGTCAACAAATTGTGTTTCTATCGAATTCTGAATCAAGACTTAATTCATTACTGTCTTAATTTAAATCCCTTGCATAAGGCTGAATCATTTGTCTGGTAATGATTTCTTGTAATATATGTAGTTTCGAAATATACCTACCGATATTTTTAAACGGAACAATTTTACCTTAAATATTGTTCATTTTACATAATCTCACTTATTTTTACACGTGTTTAAATATATTTCATACATGTGCAAAGTTTAAAAAGTTACATACAAACAAAAAAAGGAAAATAAAAAATAAACAAAACATTCAAACCATATTAAGTTCAAGTTCGAGACGAGACGAGACGAAACGAGACGAGACGAGACGAGACGAGACGAGACGAGACGAGACGAGACGAGACGAGACGAGACGAGACGAGACGAGACGAGACGAGACGAGACGAGACGAGACGAGACGAGACGAGACGAGACGAGACGAGACGAGACGAGACGAGACGAGACGAGACGAGACGAGACGAGACGAGACGAGACGAGACGAGACGAGACGAGACGAGACGAGACGAGACGAGACGAGACGAGACGAGACGAGACGAGACGAGACGAGACGAGACGAGACGAGACGAGACGAGACGAGACGAGACGAGACGAGACGAGACGAGACGAGACGAGACGAGACGAGACGAGACGAGACGAGACGAGACGAGACGAGACGAGACGAGACGAGACGAGACGAGACGAGACGAGACGAGACGAGACGAGACGAGACGAGACGAGACGAGACGAGACGAGACGAGACGAGACGAGACGAGACGAGACGAGACGAGACGAGACGAGACGAGACGAGACGAGACGAGACGAGACGAGACGAGACGAGACGAGACGAGACGAGACGAGACGAGACGAGACGAGACGAGACGAGACGAGACGAGACGAGACGAGACGAGACGAGACGAGACGAGACGAGACGAGACGAGACGAGACGAGACGAGACGAGACGAGACGAGACGAGACGAGACGAGACGAGACGAGACGAGACGAGACGAGACGAGACGAGACGAGACGAGACGAGACGAGACGAGACGAGACGAGACGAGACGAGACGAGACGAGACGAGACGAGACGAGACGAGACGAGACGAGACGAGACGAGACGAGACGAGACGAGACGAGACGAGACGAGACGAGACGAGACGAGACGAGACGAGACGAGACGAGACGAGACGAGACGAGACGAGACGAGACGAGACGAGACGAGACGAGACGAGACGAGACGAGACGAGACGAGACGAGACGAGACGAGACGAGACGAGACGAGACGAGACGAGACGAGACGAGACGAGACGAGACGAGACGAGACGAGACGAGACGAGACGAGACGAGACGAGACGAGACGAGACGAGACGAGACGAGACGAGACGAGACGAGACGAGACGAGACGAGACGAGACGAGACGAGACGAGACGAGACGAGACGAGACGAGACGAGACGAGACGAGACGAGACGAGACGAGACGAGACGAGACGAGACGAGACGAGACGAGACGAGACGAGACGAGACGAGACGAGACGAGACGAGACGAGACGAGACGAGACGAGACGAGACGAGACGAGACGAGACGAGACGAGACGAGACGAGACGAGACGAGACGAGACGAGACGAGACGAGACGAGACGAGACGAGACGAGACGAGACGAGACGAGACGAGACGAGACGAGACGAGACGAGACGAGACGAGACGAGACGAGACGAGACGAGACGAGACGAGACGAGACGAGACGAGACGAGACGAGACGAGACGAGACGAGACGAGACGAGACGAGACGAGACGAGACGAGACGAGACGAGACGAGACGAGACGAGACGAGACGAGACGAGACGAGACGAGACGAGACGAGACGAGACGAGACGAGACGAGACGAGACGAGACGAGACGAGACGAGACGAGACGAGACGAGACGAGACGAGACGAGACGAGACGAGACGAGACGAGACGAGACGAGACGAGACGAGACGAGACGAGACGAGACGAGACGAGACGAGACGAGACGAGACGAGACGAGACGAGACGAGACGAGACGAGACGAGACGAGACGAGACGAGACGAGACGAGACGAGACGAGACGAGACGAGACGAGACGAGACGAGACGAGACGAGACGAGACGAGACGAGACGAGACGAGACGAGACGAGACGAGACGAGACGAGACGAGACGAGACGAGACGAGACGAGACGAGACGAGACGAGACGAGACGAGACGAGACGAGACGAGACGAGGACGAGACGAGGACGACGGGACGGGACGAGACGGAGACGAGACGAGACGAGACGAGACGAGACGAGACGAGACGAGACGAGACGAGACGAGACGAGACGAGACGAGACGAGACGAGACGAGACGAGACGAGACGAGACGAGACGAGACGAGACGAGACGAGACGAGACGAGACGAGACGAGACGAGACGAGACGAGACGAGACGAGACGAGACGAGACGAGACGAGACGAGACGAGACGAGACGAGACGAGACGGAGACGAGACGAGACGAGACGAGACGGAGACGAGACGAGACGAGACGGAGACGGGGACGAGACGGAGACGGAGACGGGACGAGACGGAGACGGAGACGGAGACGGAGACGGAGACGGAGACGAGACGGAGACGGAGACGGAGACGGAGACGGAGACGGAGACGGAGACGGAGACGGAG